>CAMQGK010000479.1:1717500-2030000 GCA_947000775.1 Pterois miles | reverse complement strand
GCTCTTTGATACCATGATTGTTTGTTTTTTTTAATACTGAGGTCTTCAAGGCCTCTCTACGACACACAAAATGACAAAGACCAAAAGGACTTGAGTTAATTCAAAGATAACGATAATGATAATTTTGAGATGAGAATGACAATTTTATCATTTTCATTAAGTTTCCTGTAGCTCTGCTTTCAGAAAATGAACAGCTCATATGTCTGCCATACATGAAAACAACAGTCAATTAGACCAATTACAATTACATATATTAACATTTGTTGTAGTACAGCTGTACAGCAGGGAAGTTTGTGAAGATGCTCATAACTTTATCAATAAATCCTTTACTTGAATTGTTTTGATAGCAGCTATCCACCACTGCATGTGTAGAGGTATCTGATGCCTTCAAGTGCTGCTCTTTGTAAGCTTATGGTACACATCCACAGGGGGTTTATCATGAGGGATATCGTGAGAGTGGGAGAGCTGCCACTACACAAAGCAACAGGTACCTGACTGAACCAACACTCTCCTCATGGGCTGCTGCTTCAAGCTCTCAGACCAGAACCAACATTGCAGCTCATTTGGAACCTTTCTTCTCATATATCACGTCAACAGTTCACCAAAATGTGCTTCTGAAAACATTTTGTGAGAGAAATGAGCCTTGCAGTTGCTGAATCTCTTTATTTCAGATCAACAGCAGTTAGTCTGGAAGTTTCTAGCAAGTTTCCAGAGGCAGCACAAGAAGACCCTGATTTGCATAAAGTAGTTTAGACCTCAACTTTATGAAAATGAGGAGTGGCCAACGTGACGCCCCGTCTCTCGAATCGTGCCACCAAGCTACCAGAACACGACTGCTTACATAGACATTGAATGGGAAGCGTGGAAAGAACGGAGCCTGTGGACATGTACTACTCCTGGAAATACAAGTAGGGTTGTGAACCGAAGTGGTGGCTGAGAAAGTCACAGTGAGCTGAAAGTGATCACAAGTGTACAATAACACTCGCTGCAATACTTAATACAAAGCTGGCCGGGACAACCAATATGTCTCACATTTACTTCCTCCACAGCTGATCTGATGTGTGTCAGACTATGCCCTGCTGACGGTCTGACAGGCTGGAGGTAGTAGGGACGGGCTTGGGAGGGGAGGGGAGAGGACAGAGGGGTTTTATTCTGTGTTGTGTGTAAAATGTTATAAATAAGTAATAAGTAAAGTAATAAATGACAAAAATAATGTTAATAATAAGAAGAAGAAAAAGAAGAAGAAGACGAATAACAAAATAATGTTGACATTTAGAAATTAGGTCTAATTTTTAAATGGTAAATCCATGGTAAATCCATGAGAAATTTAGCTATTAAGTCAATGTGAAAGTCAAAGACCTGGGTGAAAACGTAGGTGAGCAGAAATTAAAACAAATGTTGAAAGTTACAGTAGAAGTGCATGGAAATCCCTGTGAGGGAAAATTGCAACCAAATTCTTCAGGACGGCTTGTATTTTCCACTTCTGTCTCATGCTAAGAAACACAGATGTGCAGCTCACCACCAGACAGGAAAAACCCACACCACGTCACATCACATCAGAGATGAAAAACAGAAATAGTGCGGGTGAACAATGGCCACACCCTCCCACACACACAGAGGAAAAAGGGCAAAGGCAAGATATTAGCCCTACTTAGAGAAAATGTTTCCATGGCAGCATCCTCTAGTTGATCCCAAACGGAGCTCTTATCGCGGCCTGGAAGAATTTCCCAGGAGGTGCAGCAGGAGAGGAGAGAAGCAGCGAGAGCAGGAGGGGGTTAGGTGAAAAACTGAGCAGGTTTAATGGAAAAAACAAGAGCAGAGCGAGTCGAGAACCACAGCCGAGGAACAGAAACAGGGACAAACAAAGACATACCACACTCATTTACTCACTTACTTATAGCCTGTATACACTCTTCTACAGGATGTCAAGTTGATGAGGAAGAATCTTGTTACTGTGATTTGTGGTGATGGAGCTATATGTTTAGGACCACGTGTAAATACAACTTTTACATTAACTCAGTACTGTTTTACATATTTAACAATTATAGTTCAACTTGAGTCAAATTACTTCAATTTCATTTTTTTAAACAGAGTTAATACATTTGCAGCAGAGGCAGTCATGACTAGGGCTGTACAGAAGGTTTCTACACAGGTTTTCGAATGAATATATGATGACAGACATTGAATGTCATCCTTGAACAAAAAAAAGCTGCACAGCATTCAAATGTTGATTTAGAAATTGAAAGTCAATGTTATGAATGAAGATTCAAACTATCCGGTACAGTCCTAGTCGTGACTTACTATAATGTTTTTTTTTTTTCTTCCAGTTACTTTGTTAATTCTGTTTTCACACACACATGCTCCATAATTACTAAGGATGGGAACGTCTCGGGGGAAAAACCGAACCGTTCGGTTCGCTAGTCACGGTTCAGTTCATGTTTGTACCGTTCAGTTCATTAGAAAAAGGTTATGAGGCCGATTGTGTGTGGTTGTGTTTGGGAGTTTATTGTGAAGGGAGGAAAAGTAGCAGTGAAGAGGTGATGATCTGTTATTGACAAGGGTCTGAACTACAGAGCCTCCATGCTATTAATATATTATCCTCATAAAGCAAGGAGCAACGTAACCCTCGACTACACAAGCTGAGACTAAAGCTGGCAGTAGACTCTGTAGTCTGACTGTTAGGTTAGTTTGTCATGTATCTTAGTAGTAAACTAAAGCTGGCAGTAGGCTCTGTAGTCTGACTGTTTAGGTTAGTTTGTCATGTATCTTAGTAGTAAACTAAAGCTGGCAGTAGACTCTGTAGTCTGACTGTTTAGGTTAGTTTGTCATGTATCTCAGTAGTAAACTATAGCTGGCAGTAGGCTCTGTAGTCTGACTGTTTAGGTTAGTTTGTCATGTATCTCAGTAGTAAACTAAAGCTGGCAGTAGACTCTGTAGTCTGACTGTTAGGTTAGTTTGTCATGTATCTTAGTAGTAAACTAAAGCTGGCAGTAGGCTCTGTAGTCTGACTGTTTAGGTTAGTTTGTCATGTATCTCAGTAGTAAACTAAAGCTGGCAGTAGACTCTGTAGTCTGACTGTTTAGGTTAGTTTGTCATGTATCTCAGTAGTAAACTAAAGCTGGCAGTAGACTCTGTAGTCTGACTGTTAGGTTAGATTGTCATGTATCTCAGTAGTAAACTAAAGCTGGCAGTAGGCTCTGTAGTCTGACTGTTAGGTTAGATTGTCATGTATCTTAGTAGTAAACTAAAGCTGGCAGTAGACTCTGTAGTCTGACTGTTTAGGTTAGTTTGTCATGTATCTCAGCAGTAAACTAAAGCTGGCAGTAGACTCTGTAGTCTGACTGTTTATGTTAGTTTTTCATGTATCTTAGTAGTAAACTAAAGCTGGCAGTAGGCTCTGTAGTCTGACTGTTTAGGTTAGTTTGTCATGTATCTTAGTAGTAAACTAAAGCTGGCAGTAGGCTCTGTAGTCTGACTGTTTAGGTTAGTTTGTCATGTATCTCAGTAGTAAACTAAAGCTGGCAGTAGACTCTGTAGTCTGACTGTTAGGTTAGTTTGTCATGTATCTTAGTAGTAAACTAAAGCTGGCAGTAGGCTCTGTAGTCTGACTGTTAGGTTAGTTTGTCATGTATCTTAGTAGTAAACTAAAGCTGGCAGTAGACTCTGTAGTCTGACTGTTTAGGTTAGTTTGTCATGTATCTTAGTAGTAAACTAAAGCTGGCAGTAGGCTCTGTAGTCTGACTGTTTAGGTTAGTTTGTCATGTATCTTAGTAGTAAACTAAAGCTGGCAGTAGACTCTGTAGTCTGACTGTTTAGGTTAGTTTGTCATGTATCTCAGTAGTAAACTAAAGCTGGCAGTAGGCTCTGTAGTCTGAGTGTTAGGTTAGTTTGTCATGTATCTCAGTAGTAAACTAAAGCTGGCAGTAGGCTCTGTAGTCTGACTGTTTAGGTTAGTTTGTCATGTATCTCAGTAGTAAACTAAAGCTGGCAGTAGGCTCTGTAGTCTGACTGTTTAGGTTAGTTTGTCATGTATCTTAGTAGTAAACTAAAGCTGACAGTAGGCTCTGTAGTCTGTTTAGGTTAGTTTGTCATGTATCTCAGTCGTAAACTAAAGCTGACAGTAGGCTCTGTAGTCTGTTTAGGTTAGTTTGTCATGTATCTCAGTAGTAAACTAAAGCTGTCAGTAGGCTCTGTAGTCTGACTGTTTAGGTTAGTTTGTCATGTATCTCAGTAGTAAACTAAAGCTGGCAGTAGACTCTGTAGTCTGACTGTTTAGGTTAGTTTGTCATGTATCTCAGTAGTAAACTAAAGCTGGCAGTAGGCTCTGTAGTCTGACTGTTTAGGTTAGTTTGTCATGTATCTCAGTAGTAAACTAAAGCTGGCAGTAGGCTCTGTAGTCTGACTGTTTAGGTTAGTTTGTCATGTATCTCAGTAGTAAACTAAAGCTGGCAGTAGGCTCTGTAGTCTGACTGTTTAGGTTAGTTTGTCATGTATCTTAGTAGTAAACTAAAGCTGACAGTAGGCTCTGTAGTCTGTTTAGGTTAGTTTGTCATGTATCTCAGTAGTAAACTAAAGCTGACAGTAGGCTCTGTAGTCTGACTGTTTAGGTTAGTTTGTCATGTATCTCAGTAGTAAACTAAAGCTGGCAGTAGGCTCTGTAGTCTGACTGTTTAGGTTAGTTTGTCATGTATCTCAGTAGTAAACTAAAGCTGGCAGTAGGCTCTGTAGTCTGACTGTTTAGGTTAGTTTGTCATGTATCTCAGTAGTAAACTAAAGCTGGCAGTAGGCTCTGTAGTCTGACTGTTTAGGTTAGTTTGTCATGTATCTCAGTAGTAAACTAAAGCTGGCAGTAGGCTCTGTAGTCTGACTGTTTAGGTTAGTTTGTCATGTATCTCAGTAGTAAACTAAAGCTGGCAGTAGACTCTGTAGTCTGACTGTTTAGGTTAGTTTGTCATGTATCTTAGTAGTAAACTAAAGCTGACAGTAGGCTCTGTAGTCTGTTTAGGTTAGTTTGTCATGTATCTCAGTAGTAAACTAAAGCTGACAGTAGGCTCTGTAGTCTGACTGTTTAGGTTAGTTTGTCATGTATCTCAGTAGTAAACTAAAGCTGACAGTAGGCTCTGTAGTCTGACTGTTTAGGTTAGTTTGTCATGTATCTCAGTAGTAAACTAAAGCTGGCAGTAGACTCTGTAGTGTGACTGTTTAGGTTAGTTTGTCATGTATCTCAGTAGTAAACTAAAGCTGGCAGTAGACTCTGTAGTCTGACTGTTTAGGTTAGTTTGTCATGTATCTCAGTAGTAAACTAAAGCTGGCAGTAGACTCTGTAGTCTGACTGTTTAGGTTAGTTTGTCATGTATCTTAGTAGTAAACTAAAGCTGGCAGTAGACTCTGTAGTCTGACTGTTTAGGTTAGTTTGTCATGTATCTCAGTAGTAAACTAAAGCTGGAAGTAGGCTCTGTAGTTTGTTTAGGTTTTTTTTGTCATGTATCTCAGTAGTAAACTAAAGCTGGCAGTAGGCTCTGTAGTCTGACTGTTTAGGTTAGTTTATGTATTTATTTTGAAGGACTGATACTGACTGATGTTTGTGTTTTTCAGTCTTTATAAACTTCACTCAGGAATCTGATTTATTTTATTGATCTGTCAGATTGTCTCCAGTCAGATATTAATGAGTTTCTATGGTGACTTTGCTGTTGTCAACATTACTGTTGCTGCTCTAGAAACAACATGTGTCCTAGTTGGATTTAAATATTCAATTAATAATCTGGTTCTGACTTTAAAAACAACCTGGCTGACATCAGTAGAGCTAATATGAACACTTCAATATTTGTTTATTTATCACAAGTCATATCGTCATTGCAATATTGATCAGTGTTATTGCACATCACAGATTTTCCTTATATCTTGCAGGCCTAATATATTTGGGGGAAAAAAACAAAGCATTGGAATACTAATTTGGGGTCAATTAACAATAATTCCTCATATGGTGCAGGCCTCGTATATGTTCCTGTTTTTATGTTACTTTTTGTTGATGGTCTGAGGCTAGAGTTAGTTTTTATTTATTCATCATTTTTAAATAACAGGTCCTGATGTTAGTCTGCTGTTGTGAAGACAATTGTTGACTTATTTTTCCAAATAAATGAAAAGCATATTCATATTGATGTTGGAAATTGGCCTCCTTGCTGATCCATAAATGTAAACCGTAAACCCTGATATGAACCCAACTGTGAATTTTATGCACTGTCCCATTCCTAATAATTACTTATTTTTAAATCCATTTTGCCAAACCTCTCAGACAGCAGTGATTATGACTTCCCTCTTATTAGGGTGTAACCTTTCACCTTTATAGATGTTCAGTTCACTGTGTCATAACAAAGATTTCATTTCCAGATAACCACATGTCTGACTTCTGCTTTTTTCTCTCGAAAATAGCTCTTTCACTGGTTAGTGAAAGGTCATTATCATTACAATACCAGACAAACCAATGCCAGAGCTTGCACAAGTTGTAGTGAGTGAAACGTAACGGAAATTAAAATCTATAAACACTTTCTTTGCATTAGTGGAAGTATTTTTGACATTTAAGGAAACGTCTCCCTGAAACATCAGAATAAATGTCAGCTGTTTGCTCTTATGTTTGAACCCATAAGAGGAAGCATCTAAAGTAGAGAGCAGAACTTACCCAACAGGCCTTCACAAAGGTAAATCCTCATACTGATGTCCTCCATGGGCTGCGCTGGCGGCCCCTTGGTCATAGCAAGTACATGATCTTTTGCGCTTGGTTTCAAAGTGTGGGTCTTTCCCTGTAGAAACAGGACAAGGTCATTATGTTTGAGAACTAACAGCTAGTATAGTGGCCAAAAACATGGTTTAATGTACCGGTAGTTTGAGTATTGATCTTTTTGACCTGTCTTGATCATAGTATCATGCATCCTGCAGATTAACCAGATTGACTGTTATCTTAGGTGTCTAAGAAGCAGTAATTCAATTCAGTTCAGTTTATTATTTTTGTATAGCCCAAAATCACAATTTTGCCTCAGGGGACCTTACAATCTGTACAGGATACGGCACCCTCTGTCCTTTACACAACGACCCCATGTACCAGACAGCTGTCTACATAGAAGGACTGGAGAACTGATGTTAAAGGGATAGCTTGTGTGTTTTGAAGTGGGGTTGTATGAGGTACTTATCCATAGTCCGTGTATTGCCTACAGTAGATGGCGTGGAGAAACAGACAGGAATACCAGCACAGGAGCAAAGCAGTGTACTGTTAGTCAGTTAGTGTATTTATGCGACACAAACAAACTGATCGATTGAGGCAGCAGTAGACAAGCAACTCCCATCCTCTGCAAAGTAAAATTACTGTTTTTTTTTCCCAATGGAGTCTGGTTGCTTTGGCAAGAGCATAGATAGAAAAAAAACAAACAGAAACAAAAAAATAAAAAACATTGTAAATATAGCATAGACTTAAACTGATACTGCTGTTTTCAGGTGAGTCTTTTGTTTACGTGGCTAAAATACATTTTTTGTGCCGGAACCATTCACAGCAGTGCGTTGCTTTGGTTCCATGTGGTAACTCCTGTCTGCTTCTCCAAACTAGGAGTGTGCTTACTGTTGTCTGTTGCAGGTAATAGACTGACTATGGATAAGTACCAAATACAACCCCACTTCAGAACATCCAGACTATTCCTTTAAGATGTCTTCCTGCAACATGATGGCCTCAGGTCCGATAGAGCAGAGTTGGAGTGGGTGGGATTTTCCACACGTTTTCCAGAGCCGACATTCACTCAGAATGTAAACAAATGTTGCTCAATCAAAATACTCTCACCAATTTAGCCGCTTTTGAGCTTTAACACACCATAAACTTTCAACTGAGAGCAGTTGCAGGATCGCTTCATTCTTGGCAAAAGAAAATTACAGAAACAATTTTCCAGAACATTAAACGCTTTCTCTCATTTCCAGGTGTTTTGAAGTCGAGGAAAACTAGTTGGCAATCTCCCAGCTTTTCTATTATGCATGGGAACCCTGAAACCCCAATCCAAGACCCCTTCTGTGGAGCTTTACAAGTTCAAATGGAGTGTGTTCGTAATTAAATTGTCTATTATCTAAAGTAAGAACTGCATAATCTACTACTAGTGAGCTTTATACTTACAAACACAGTGCTAGTGGCTGGATTGGTTTCAATCTCACTGTCAGAAAGAGTCCCCCTGGACTGAGTTAGATGAGCAGCGATTCTCCCTCCAAGGCTGTCTCCTGCTGTGCTGCTCAGGTCACTATCAGCTCCAAGAGTCTCTCCAGAGCTGTTGCTTATCTAAAAATAAAACACCGGGTGTACAGACAATACATGAGCAATGGTTGCAATATATATATTTTAGTTCTGCACTGAGGGTATCTAAGTTCATACTGTGCCTTGAGATACAATAGCGTAAACTGAAACTGATAAAAGTAACTGGTTGAAAAAAAAAAGAAAAGCAGCAGCATTATTTAGTATTTAAACATATGTGGGCTTTAATTTCTTATATTTCTGAATGGCAGATCTTGGCCTATAATAGGACATGACAAGTGATCTTGACTTTGAAAAAGGACAAACTTTACCTGATGAAGGTCTGAGAACTGTAATGTGAGCTGCCCAGTGCAAAACCGTGATAATGCTCCTTACCATAATAACACTAGCAGCAGCGTGAATCAGATGGTGGCTGGCAGTACCAGTTTTGTACTCTGCAGCTCATGTTACCACAGTTTCACAAGCATGTCAGAGAACTACGGAGGCCTAAGGAAAAACGTAGAAATGTGAAAGTGTCTCTAGAGCCAGTGTTTGGTTTGTCCATTCTGGGCTACTGTAGAAACATGGTGGAGCAACTTGTTGGACTCTGTGAAGAGGACCCGCTCTCTATGTAGATATGAAGGACTCATTCTAAGCTAAAGGAAACATTTCACAATTCCTAGTTTCAGGTGATTATACAGTACACTACTGAAAACACGTTCAATTTCTGCTCATAGATCCCCTGACATGTCGCACACTGTTCCTTTAAAACGGTTTGGATATCATGATGGAATCTGCACACTAGATGGGAACAAAGTGCATGATATCCGAGTTGGCCGTGCCCTACCACTGTGCTGGCCTCCGAGTCCTGGCTGGTGCTTCTGGTCAGGATCGGTGGCTCCGAGCTCGTTACAGACTCTGTGTCACTCTTCTGTAAACCCAAGGAGAAAAAAATTAAGAGGAATAAATTAATTCAGTGACTCACTACAGTAAAAAGTATGTGCTGCACACCATCAGCAGTTCAAAGACTGCCCAACAGGCCCTGGTGAAGGCCGAAAGGCCTGTTAAAGGTGTAGCCATGGAAACACTGACACTGCAGATCAGTCTCAGACCGGTCTGTCCAGCCTGCAGCCCTTTACAGTGTGTTCTGTGGTATTACTTTGTGTTTAATAACACAAACTGATGAACCACAGTCAGCTATTGACCAGAAGTTGCACATACGTATAATTCTCTACTCCACGAACAAACCTGAGATCCAGATGTGACACTGAGACCACTATCAGCACTGATCTGTGACTTCTTCTCCTCGGCATCAGTCACCTGGGGGCGCTGCTGCTTTGCGCCATCAGACCCTGAAGGACAGATTATGATTATCAGCATGTGTTCATGAATAGGACCGCATCATCTTACTGAGAGTCGCCTCACTCAAAGCCACCACAGCACAGCGACACTGACGCTACGTCCATCTAAAAGTGCCAAAGCCTCTATTTAACACTGCATTACACTTGAGACACAGCAAAGCAAAGAGTATAACACTACCTTATTCATATGTGTAAAATAATTTTGATAGCAAAGCTGACTTTAATACATTTAATCTAAAGTGGTAAGAAAACGTTTGTTTTTTTTTTATATAATGTTTTCACATCTTCCTTTATACAATACTGGTGCTAAATGTAGTAACAGTTTTAAAGATCAGGCAGAGAAGTTACAAGCAGAGGGTGCCATAACACTGGGAAACAAGTTACAAATGAAAACAAAACTGCAAGAGCGCAACATTAATTGTCAAGTCACTGCTGCAAATGTGGCCCAAGTTACAACAAAACAACAGACAGACAGGCAGTTAGGCATGCAGACAAACTGGTGGACGGTAAAGGAGACATTTTCTGTTTCAAGTGTGATTTGTACTTTGTTATTTATCACCTCAGTCAATTCAAACATGGTGACAAGTACATCCTAATACTTCCTTGTTTTTTAGTTAGTTTGTTTTTTGTGACAATTTTTGCAAACCATTTTAAAAAGCCTTAAAATGTGCCAACAACTGGGGAATATTGGCACAATTTACAGCAAGTCACTTGAAACTGGAAAAAATACAGTTAAAAAGTGCAGGAAAGGGCAGCAAATATTCAGTTTTGCTCATCTTGAAGCATGATGTCAAGGAAAAGAAACACATTGGAAAACAAAATAACATTGCTTGAGCTTAAAGGCAGAATGAGTAGGATAGTCCTAAAAAACACTGTTCGACACACAAAAATCCCTCTCAGTCCTCATTTACAGCCCACTAGAAGCGTGTGACGCTGCCTTCTGCCTGTATTTTCTTATTTTGCTGTGTTCAGGACACTTCTGGACATCAAAACAGTAGCAACCACGTGTCAGATTGTAAGCTGGCCGATATGGAGAAAATCAAATATCATAATATTTTTTACCAAATACTTCAATTTTGATTAATGATGACATGGTAGGGTTGACTATTGGTGCTTTTAAATAATAATAATAATACATTTAAATAATCATCATAATTACTCTGTCAAATAACAGAACAGCTAAAACAGTTCAAAAATTACATCACTTTACTGCAATGCAGCTTTTAAAACCAGGAAAAGACACCATATTACAATATTTAAGATTTAAGATGCTATCTAGACTCGTATCACAACATCGATATATTGTGCCCAGCCTGATGCATACGTCCAAGATGAAGCTACAAAAATGGTGGACACAGTGCCAAAAAAACGCCAAGAGTGAAGCGAAACGCCAAGCGGCCAAAGCGCAGTCTAAAACGAGAGTGAGTCTGCGGTCGGCTTTCACCCGCGGGCAAGAACTGGAACCCTCGTTGAGCCGACGCCGAAGCGCTTCGGACAAATCCTACTCATTGTGCCTTTAATGCAGTGACTACAGCATATAATACCCATATCTTTTATGTCAAGGACCCTAAGATGCACATCAGTAAACATTTAATTTCATATTAAATGATGTAAATTAAGAATTAAATAATGTACCTAAATGCTACGCAGTGAGAAAAAAAAGTTATAAAAAAATACTTTTATACAGTACTTCATTCCCACACGCGTTGGTTTGAGTTACATCTATAAGCTGAGGTTATTACATACTGTACTGCTGTAATGCCATCAGGAAGAACTGCCCTGCGTCGGGGGAAAAACACACCAAGACTGGCTGCTGTCTCAGGTATTGATAAAACACAACATGAAATATATTTTTTGAAATTAAAACAAGGGCGTAATTTCGCATAGCGCTGCATCTGTGAAAAATTCTGTGACCCTTGTTGTCACATACAGCAAATTTAATACCACGAGAGGATACCAGCCACAATGTATAATATAAGAAATCCAGTGTCAAAACTAGAACATCAGAGTATCTCCTCTTACAAAATATGATTATCATTCCCAGCTGAAATTACCCCGATCCACATCTCATTAGTAGTACATAATAAATCCAATCTTGATCTTATAATCTCACATCGAGACTGTAATGCTGATACTTTCTCCGTTATCCATTCAGACATTCTTATTAGGAGCGCTCCTTTTTAATTATCCACGTTTGAAGACACTGGAGAGTTTGAAAAGGTGGAGAGAACGGGGTGGAAAAAGGTCAACAGCTGAACACCCCAATCTTTTTTCTTTTCTTTTTTTTTCGTGTGTGAAGTCTCTTACTCTGTGGTTTTTCCATAGCTTTTTGCTTATCCTGGTGCTTGCTCCACAATTCTACCCAAGATGCATTGCAAGCAAGGAGAGAAAGACAGAGAGAGAGTCAGAGAGCTGGTTGAAAAGGCATGTATGGTGGATGAGCATCAAAATCAAAACCAAAACAAAATAAGCATTGACAATCTGTCATTGTTGAATGAAGGTGTTTTGTAATGTTTGCATGTAGCTGCTTTAATCTGGAAAAAAATGAGGAAAAAAAAGAGTATTCTGTTGTCAATCTACTGTGTGTGACAGCTACTAGGGTAACATTACAACACACCCCGAGCTCCCGGCCCAAAGTCCTGGAGAGCCACACAGTGACGTCAGAACGAGCTCTGGCTCTGATCGCAGGCCACCGCTTTCATTGACTGCATTTGTCTGGCTCTCCAGAGCAAAGGTGAGAGAGCGAAAGAGAGGTTTGATTCGGAAAAGAGCATGGGATGGGGGTTGAGAGGCCGACCAGCCAGCAGGTGAAATGGAGCAGTTGCAGAAGCCGGGATGCAAATCTCACAGCAAACTGTAGAATTGAAGGTGCAACTTCTAACAGGAAGAGAAGGAGTGCAGGTAGAGGAGAGGAGTCAGGGTGGTTGACTCAAAGTCTCCCCCGTACACAGACCCAGAATCAGTCTTTAATTATTAAGGATTTTCTAAGTCGGTTGGGTCGTCCGCGACCAATAGAAAATTTATCTCTTTACTGGGACTGTTTACTGGGGAGTGTTGCTTCCACCCTCCATGCTGAGAGCAAAGGGAGCTGCCATTTTCTACAGCACAAAAACCTGCAGCAACCTGCAGTAAAGGCACAGACGAGCACCGATTTTGACTTATCGATGCACATACCTCTGGTTTCCCTCGTCCGCTACTGCAGATTTAGGTATTGGAAGACCAAAACAAAGACATGCATTCAAGGTGCTAAGAGGCTCACAACAGAAGTCCAGAGAGGAGGCAAACAGGGCACAGATGTTGAAGGGAGGGGAGACAAACACAGTCCAGGCTGGCACACGGGGAAATATTCCAGACACTTTTCAAGCTCACGTCACAGAATGTAACCAGGGCCAAATGCTGAATTTCGATTCTCCTTTTTCTCCTTTTGAAAATCACTACCAGACACATTTTTCTTTTTTGTAAAACTCACTCCAGTGATTATCTCACGTATTTCAGGTCAAAGTGTGTGGAATATAACACCTGAGACTAAGAATCTGTCGGGGACAAGTGAAGGGATCTTTCTTTGAAACGGTTGGAGGAGGGGAGGGTAGGAGACTGGTATTAAGGCTGATGAGCTTGTAGGGGACGGGGGGTAGGGGATCTCACAGTGCACATGCAACCGGGGCTGGGGTGGTGTACACACCAATCGAGGCAATAAAGTTCTCCTCGTTCAGACTCCGGGTATCAAAATGGCGGGCTCCTTTGCCCGCTGTGTGGTGCGGCAGCTGCAGCTGAGGAACATTCAGGAGGCCCTGAGGTCTGGCCGTCTCCATATGACCAGAAGGACTCTCTTTGCTCCCCGGGCTGCCAGCACTGTCTGTGGGGCTTCGCTTGCGTTTTTCTGGGTCTACCAAGTTACCAAAATGAAGGGGCCAAAGACAGAGTTGATCAACATTACAGAAAAAGAAAATATGTGGAGGTTTAAACTGGGAGAGGATTGGCAGCATTAGACAAAGAAGGAAAAACACTGATGAGATCAAACTTTACAATTACAGTTAATGTTTTAGAGAGTCAACATCTAGCTAGCATGCAGCTCAAAGCTTAATTTAAACAGTGCAAAGACGGACAAGTGTTAGTAGCACAGGCTCGCTGCTCTTATGCCTCTCAGCACAGTAAGTCTTGAACATTTCAAAGGTCAACTTTATATAAAATCACACAATCCAGGTTGATGTGTCTGTGCTCCTGTGCGAACCAGTGTATGGGACATACCTTTGGTTTGATAATGTGTGCGTGCTATTTCCAGTAAGCTGAAGACACTGGCCATTCCTCCGAGGCCGGCGTTGGTGTATGAGTGCTCCAGACTGGAAACTGTGCACTTCAAGATGTCCAGCATGCCCTTGTACACCTTTCTGCTCACCTCCTGCAAACAAAACACAGTAACAAGGTTTATAATGATTTCAACAAGACAACAACAGCATTTGTGATTGACATTTTCTTGAATTAACTTTTAAGTCAAAGTTATGGTGCAAGTTTGCAGCAAATGCACTTGACTGTGACCAACAAAGTGTTAAAGTGGGGCTGTATGAGGTACTTATCCATAGTCAGTGTATTACCTAAAGTACATGATCCAGTTTGGGGAAGCAGGGTGGAGTTTCAAGTCTGGAGTCTGTTTTGGGGGTACTGAAGCTTTTACCTATGCGCCTGCCAAAGTAACCAGACTCCATTTAAAAAAACCTGTAATTTTACCTTGCATTACACGGGAGTTGCTGGTCTACCGCTGCCTCGACCACTGAGTATGTTTGTGTTACTGTCTGACGCTGGGTATTTCAGATTCATCTAAGTCACACAATAGCATAAACAATCGAACCAATCGAGGCAACAGTATATCACCAACTCCAGTAGTCTGCAAGGTCAAATTGCAGGTATTTTCAATGGAGTCTGGTGGTTGTCAGCAAGGTAAACTGATGAAAATGTTCCAGATACACTTAAAGTGATACTGTTTTTTTTTGTTTGTTTTTTTTTGTGGGCCTTTCTTTTGGGTGTCTAAAATACGTTTTGCTGCTGCCCCCATCCACAGCAGTACATTACTCCCATGCTCCCATGCTGGTGCTCCTGCCTGTTTCTCCAAACTGGGGCCTCGCCAACCGGCATCTACTGTAGGTCATACGCTGACTATGGATGAGTACCACATACAAACTCACTTCAAAATACCACAACTATCCCTTTAACATTAATTATCAAGTAACACAGTGGCAAAACGTTACTTTATGCACATTCAAATTGAACTACAGTTGTTTTCGTTATTTTTTTATATAGCATGTACCAATGTGAGGATTTGATGTTTTTCTTTGTCATATATGATCATAAAATGTCTTTATCTAATTTGGATTGTTAAATTGGCAGTTACTGAATAAAACAAGCAACTTGAATACACCACCTTGGACTGTGGGATATTATAACATATTATTTCACTATTTTCTCACATTTCATAGACAAAATAATTAATAAATAATGAATATAGGCATTAGCTGTAGCCCTAATATAACAAAGTCAATTTTTTAGTCAAAACACACACCATTTCCAACATAGAAATAAAAATGCACAAGAAAATTGCAGAAGATTATAGTGGTCCTAATGTTTTATTCATTTGGCCTTGTTGTTTATATCATGTATTTCCTGACACATCCGTTTACAATGAGGAGGGGAAAACAAGACTCTCACCACATCACGTATGATCTCCTGTCGAGCGTCCTCCTCCGACTGGATGGCTCGGTTCAGCTTACTCAGCACAAAGACACGGAGCTGCTCATTCTCCAACAGGCGGCGCACTTTTTTCATGTTGAGCCAGCCGACTCCCTGACCATCCAGAACGCTCTGCACAACCTCCTTCAAGAACTGCTGGTTCTCACTGAATCAAAACAAACAGTCACATTCCACATACGTAGCACGATAAAATGAAATATTGTCATCACAAAAGGCTCTAACGCTTCATGACAGACAGAAGTTGTCCATTTGAAAGAGATCATTACCTGGTGTTGTTGACTCGGCCCTGAGGAGAGGGAGATTCTCTCTTCACTGTTGGGCTGTGCTTGATGACTGAAGACTTCTGGTCCACAAGTGCTCGAGGTGCACGAGCGCCTGGAACGACAACCAAAACAATGAGGTTTCTGAACACCACAGAGGAAGACAACCAAAGTAACAAATCTGCAAACTACTAGGTCACTAGACAGAGGACCACTCAGTAGAAGTGGACTGGACACACACAAAGGCATTTGCTCACCAGGAACTGTAAACCAGGACAGGAATCAACTTTCAAACTACTCTCTCTTTATTAAGGCTATCAAATAGAAAAGAAAGCAGTAAACATCACTGTGTGGAGAAGACAGACACACCTGGAATCTACTGAAGGTTATCTATAGCTGAGCAGACACATTACTGGAGCTGCTAGAGTCCATTATTACAATAAGAGAGGTGAAGGACAAATCAAACAGGGACAAGGCACGCACGCACGCACGCACACGCACGCACACGCACGCACACGCACGCACGCACACACACACGCACGCACAGCTCTCGGTGGTGGTGTGACACATTAGCAGCATAGAGATGTGAGGTCAGACAGAGGATAGTTTGGACAGCAACTACATCAGTGGTATCATGCATGACAGAAAATAAAGAGATGAGTGAAAGGCAAGAGAAATGAGCTACACTTCAATGTCACAGCTCATCTGAACACACTGCTGCGCTGCTGTGGGATGCTTGGTATCCTGGAGCTGTCAGGGTTGGGGCAATCCTTTCAGCATTAATTATTATAATATAGTCATTAAAGAGGCTAAAAACATTTAGGCAAGTCTGTTTATTTTCTCTCTAAATTGACTCAATCGAATACATGAGACTTGACCCAGACTCGAGTCCACGTCACTACAGCATTTAATGAAGCTGCTCATTAATCAGCGTCATATCTCGTTGAACAAGTCTCTTGTTTTTTTGTACTTTAGAGACACGGCAGAATTTTCACACTGCTATTAATAACCTCAAAGTTGTCCCAGTATTTCAGGACAAAATATGTTTTTTTCCTTCTTAAAGCTGGGCAGACACTGTGTATTTTTATTTATCAGGTACGTTGTGTTGATTCGCACTACACGGTTTAATCTGCCGTTCTGCACGGCCTTCACCTGCAGCTTCTATGACTCACACTGCATGGATCAGCTGACCGGCCGTGATGTGGGTGCTCACACTGAGCATAAACACAGAGCCCACGGTCAGTTTTGTACATTGACAATTCCAATAAAGTTTATTGAAACAAGATGAAGCCACATCTTCAATGACGTTGACAAAAACAGAGAAAGGCAGCATTATGAAGAGTGAGAGGAAACTAGAATTACAGCCTCCGGTTGTATGCCTCCACTAACCAGTCAAGTTACAGTTATATCCATGTCTGTCTAAAATGTCACCACTTCATCATTTCATACTGTTAGACATTTGTGTAAAATTGTCATAATTAGCGTATGAATTCTTGAGTCAAGACCGTGAGGTCACGGTGACCTTTGACCACCAAATTCAAATTAGTTCATCAGTCCAAGTGGAGGTTTGTGCCAAATTGGAAAATTCCCTCCAGACATTACTGAGATATCACGTTCATAAGAATAGGATGGAGGGATGGATGTATAGATGGACGTACGGACAGACAACCCATAAACATTTTTGTTTTGTGTACATAAATCCATATAGCACACTGATTACACCCCCTAGCACTTTTTTTCACCATCGTCTAGACAAGTCATACATACAGCTTTTCAACCTGAAAAGTTATATTTAGATGATATTTAGCTAACATAGTTAGCATGCTAGCTGTGTAACCTGCATGCATAGTGGTTCATATATCTTTTAATAAAAATATTTCACAAAATTACTAAATATGGCGTACACATTTTCACTTGGACAAATTTATATAAATAGAGCTGTATTTTTTTTTTGCTGCTAGTGGACTCATATATGTACACAGAACTATGTGGATATCAGGCATAATGCATCTGGACATGGCTGCTGCCAGTGCAAAGGCATAAAAATGACAAATATGAAGCTGCAGATAGCTGCAACAATTTGTTGACTGTTCTGTAATGATGTTCAGTTTTATATCACAGATATATCTCACATAATGTAAGAAATACTACACCAGTAACTAAAATCCATGTTGATCGTTAAAGAAATCAATCGTAGGCTTCAAGAGCCCCCTCAGACTGAACGTCAAACGATCTGGCACAAATGTACCCGTGTCTGTCCCTTTGCACTACTGTTGAGACGGCGCACTGGTGCCATAGAATGTATTAAAGTGGGCGTAGTCACCACGACGTCACTCGTTGGTTTGTGGACTGCAGTCTGAAGCCTCGAGTATGTTGGCGGCCATGTCCAGAAGGAAACCCACTACCTGGGAAACTCTCACTAGATGGTTAGGTTAGACACTGACCTGAAACGATTCTGGTTAGGATAGGTCATCGGGCAGCAAGTCTCGGGCGAATTTTAGCGTATTTTTACAGTATGCAGGTTACCTTCTAGACATGACACATTTTGGCTGTCACCTGTCTTGATATTTTTTTTAAACCAGAAATGACACAAGAGGGTGGAGCTAAGTATAAACACAGAATAAAACATTTTTAGGTGCCCAAAAATGTTACAATTAACTGTAATGAACTGAAAACACAATATGAAAGGGTTAAAGTTGTCAGATGAAAACAGGACACCTTCCAGACCAGACAACACCGGAACAAATTAAGTAAGAAGGAGGCTCATTTTCTCATAGACATCTATACAATCAAGACTTCTGTTTGCTTCGCACCCTGTTGCCTATTAGAAAGAATGTAATTTTAAGGTTTGGTACTTCTGCATTGGCTTTACTTTCCAGACCTGGAGGGAGCCCCCTGATTGGTTCACATGTTGATGAAATAAAACCTAACCTAATCAAACTCTGTCCAGGCTGGAACTCGTGGTCGGGTCTCATCAGGTCAAGGTGTGTTGACTCATAAAGGATATGTACCACCACCACAATATTATTTTTGGAACCAAAGATCTTACGCAAATATCGCATGGTTTAAGTACAGAAATTTGTCTGCAGGTCACTAAAAAAAAAATCCAGATTATCCGAGTACAGTAATCCACAGCTCTACTGCCCAATACTGTAATGAGTTCATTTAGTGCGTATGTCCTGTGTTACACAAAGACCACAAATACAAAAGACAAATTTAAAGGTAAAATGAACCCTCACTTCTTCCATTGTTACTTGCTGATTCAGCTTCTACGGCATGAAAGTATGAGGAGGAGCAGAGGACAAAAAGCTTTTCTGATCTGACATCTGTCATTACAGGCTGGTTTATGTGATGGTGAGGATCTTTTGTTTATTATTGTTGCTGGAGTGTCATGGGGACAAGAAATGAGGTTTTATTCCCAATACCGATGCTTTGACTGCACAAGCAGAATGTTTCAGCAGGTTTTTGTTTGAAAACCAATAAAGCATAGCTGTTTGAGAATAAATCATAAAGCGAGTGCAGTAGAAGCAGTGCTTGAAACCAAAAGGCTCTTTATGAGTAAACATTACTACAGGAAGAGGGTTATGGATTTAGCCCACCATGAATGTGACCAGACATATCTCAGTTTAAATGAAAAAGTTTGTCGGTAAAAATCAGTAATAGCTCCACTGGAGTCTGAAGGTTTTTATTAATATTCTTTGTGGGACGGCCTGCAGCTTTTAACTGCGGCTAGAGGAGCCCAGAGGTTTATTAATGGAGGATAATTTGAGGCTGTAGCCTTTCTTAAATGGTCCTTGACCTTAGGGGGCAAATGATTTTTCGAGTGAGTAACAAGGGAGAGACTGTAGTGAAGCCTAGCCAAAGTCTGAGCCAGCCAAAAGTTAAATGCATCCGCACAAACAGGTCAGCTTGCAACCAAAGTTAGATCACAGTGTCACTCTCGTATCAACATCTGCCAGATTTTAGGCCTGAATCGACCCAGCCAGGTTGAAAATTACAATAAGAAACCCACTTGACTGTCACTCAAGTGTCTATCAAATTAGACACAGGCATTCAGTCAAAAATAAAAAACACTAGGGCTGGCTGTCAATAGATTAAAATGTTTGGCAGATTAATCACACATTTTTGTTCAAAATGTACCTTAAAGGAAGATTTGTCAAGTATTTAATCCTCTTATCAACTTGGAAGTGGACAAATATGCTGCTTTATGCAAATGTACAGTATGTTTACTACTTATTTCATATTTATTGACTGTATGACTAGTCGGTCCTGTAATATCCATCCCCACCATTTAGTTTAGTTTAACAGGTTATCAGCTGTGTGTCTGCCCAGATCAATGATAGCCATTATCTGACAAACACTGTGTGTGTTTGTGCTACGTTAGCAGCTGATAGCTGGTAGGATTCCCGTTGGCTTTGTGCCCGCCGTAGCTTTAATCAGTTAAAATGCTTAATGTCGGTTATTGGTTAAAGGGTTAATTATTGACATCCCTAATCTATCTATCTAGCTGCTATCCATCTATCTATCTATCTACCTACCTACACTGAACAAAAATATAAATGCAACATTTTTGTTTTTGCTCCTATTTTTTATGCGCTGAAGCCAAAGGTCGAAAACTTTTTCTACACAAAAGGCCTATTTCTCTCAAATATTGTTCACAATTTTGTCTCAATCTGTGTTAGTGAGCACTTTGCCGAAATGCAGAAATTCTCTGGTTATGCAAACCGATTTTTGCACCAGCTGTCCGGGTGGCTGGTCTCAGACCATCTAGCAGGTAAAGATGCTGGATGTGGAGGATGTGGAGGTCCTGGGCTGGTGTGGTTACACATGGTCTGTGGTTGTGAGGCCGGTCAGATGTACTGCCAAATTCTCAGAAATGCCTTTGGAGATGGCTTATGGTAGAGAAATGAACATTCAGTTCATGAGCAGCAGCTCTGGTGGACATTCCTGCAGTCAGCATGCCAAGTGCACACTCCCTGTGTGGCATCGTGCCGTGTGATAAAACTGCACATTTTAGAGTGGACTTTTATCGTGACCAGTCTAAGGCTCACCTGTAACATGCTGTCTAATCAGCATCTTGATCTGCCACACCTGTGAGGTGGATGGATTATTTCAGCAAAGGAGAAGTGCTCAATAACACAGATTCAGGCAAATTTGTGAACAGTATTTGAGAGAAATAGGCCTTTTATGTACATAGAAAAAGTTTTAGACCTTTGACTTCAGCACATAAAAAATGGGAGCAAAAACAAAAGTGTTGTGTTTATATCTTTGTTCAGTATATCTATCTATCTATCTATCTATCTATCTATCTATCTATCTATCTATCTATCTATCTAGAGACAAAATTCACTTCCAGGGACTAACCCCACAGTATAAGTGAAGGGACATTTCATTTGAAATGTTTTACAAAAGACAAATAACACTAGGCTACAACTGCACCATAATTTAAATTTGTTTTAATGCCACTAAATTCTTGCAGTGGGCTCAGTTTAAGAACTAGAGTGAAGATACTGGTATCATAGGGAACTATAAAAAAAAACGACGGAATCGTTAAACTAGTTTGTCGGGAAGGAGGATAAATAACGCTCCAGACTTGCACAAAATTTCAGTAAGTAAATTTTGACATGTCCATGTTCAAAGGGGTCCGTTGACCTCTGACCTCCAGATGTGTGGATGTAAATGGGTTCTCTGGGTCCCCACCAGTCTCCCCTTTACAGACATGCCCACTTTCTGATAGTTCCAGTCAGTCTGGATCAAGTCCTAGTCAAGTCAACACTCTGACACACTGACAGCTGTTGTTGCCTGTTGGGCTGCAGTTTGCCATGTTCTGATTGGAGCAGATTGTTGATGCTAAAGTCAGAACCTGGGAGGGTTTCTGGATATATTCACCCACTCCAGGTTTGATAAGAGTATTAAATATTTGACAAATCTCCCTTCAAGGAACAATTTGAACAGATAAAAATGTACAATTAATTTGCAGTTGATCACAAGTAATTAATGAATATTCTAATTGACAGACAGCCCGAATAATTTACTTTAATTACGAACACTGTTCAATCCGTTTTTGAAATATTATACTGTCCACTGCTTCTGACAAACTAATTATGTTTCAGTAGGTACTGTTGTAATTATATAAACAACTACCCAGAGACTCTTGGGATGGCTCTGACAAACAGTGACAGCCTCAGTTCCCCCCAAACCCACCTGACAGCTCCTAAAAACAAAAACACACAATGCTCTGCAACGTCGTGCCTTCCCTATGAAGTCAGGAGTGTTTAATCTAAACAGCTGTAATGTTGGCACCACCATAACCTATGTACCAGGTTGTAGTTTTCATGACTAACATCCAGACAACCAGTATCAAGCCTGGTAAAAGCCAGATAATAAAACAGATTTTCACCAGTTAGGTTTAAAATTTGCATAATGTTACTGTAGTCACTGCTCATTGTGTACAGCACAAAGACTGAGCCCAACCCCATTTGTACTCTGTGGGAGCATAAAGGACAAGAAAACAAAGAGAAACAATGCATGCTGCTAGATTAGCTTAGTCTGTTCTGTTCTTATTCGTATCTCCAACATCCTGTTCTCTGCCCGGTGCTTCATTGGCCACCCTGTGGTTTTTGCAAAGTGTATTGTTTCTTTTTTTCCTGTGACTACTGATGTTAGATCTAGGCATATTTTTCTCATACGTCCTTTCAAACCCTGGGTAATAAATAAAGATCAACATACTGTGAGTGACATAACAGTTAGTCAGAGGAAGGGGAGCAGTCACTATGAATGTGGTAACACAACAGACTCAGTGCTCAACTGGATCTTTGATGACACACACACAGTGACTGAAATGAGGATAGACAAGAGGGGGATGCTGGGAGATGTAGTTGACTGGCTTGGAGAAGCATGCAGCTCACTCGATTAAAGGGCAGAACCCACCTTCTCCGCTCCCCGGGCCGGCCTCTGTAATTATCTCCATTAGAGAATTTAGCCCAAATACTGCACACAAAACCCAGAATTAGTGCCTCGAAAAAGGTGGACAGAGAGAGGGACACCGGCCCAGACACAACCAGTCTGAACATCAACCCGTAACACAACAGGCATGCACATTCAACATGGCGCCAAGACAAAGAAAATTTAAAAAAAAGTAAAAGAGAAAAGGGCAGACAGAAAAGAGAAAAGGACAACGTGTACTGATGATGGTATCAAGCCTGAAAGTGTTCGCTAAGATGACTAATGCCAAAACATTCAACATTTACAGTAGCAGCTACAGGTAGGTTACAGGTAGGAGCTATGTGTAGCTCGTACTTTACACATCAGTGGCCTGGGCCACAAGAATAATGCTGAACAGTCCAGTTCAACAATGAAAATGGAAATCTAGAGCAATGGATGGAGTGGTTTCTTTAGAAGACAGGAATCTTGTTTTCAACACAAAAATACAAAAGATAATCATAATACATCGCAAATTATACTTCATTAGAAAATCTGAGATTGTCAGTGTTTGTTAAAATAGTGATTGACCTCAAAAAGGGAAGGAAAAGCTCAATAATAGGAGCCACCACACAAGCAAGCAAGGATTAAGGAGGGAGGCAGAAGGTGGGAAATAAAGTCCATTCACTGAGGACAGATCTTTCTGTGAACATCATTAAAGACATAAATGTAACTACATCTAAACCTTAAGGCAGTTTAAAGGGCGGGTCCATCATTTTTGTTTTGTTTTTTAGCTTCATATATCAATCTGTAGCCTAGGTGGCTATTTCTGCTGCTTCTGTCCAAAGCTGCTGTACCTCGCCGTCAGACAGCCCTTTCCGATGGGAAACTGAAGCCATTATATCGCTCTCTTTAAAGCCATCAGACTAAAATTCACAAACGCAGTAATTTTGTCCCACAGAACGCGGGAGTATACATACAACCCCACTTCAAAACACCCAAATTAACTTTGACTCAGCTGGTGCTAGTGATCACATTATCTATAACCTTCGTAGCTTCGATTAGCTTAGCTTTGGTAACCTACGTCACTGCTTTTTGCAACGACTGATTGTTCGATGGACCGGCCCTTTAAAAGGACTGAGCATCCTTCTTGTCTTATGAGGATGTGCAGATGCCACGCCACCATCAGTCTGTAGTCACAGAAGAAATCTTTGGACTGACGAGAAACGTTATGACGCATCAAATAGACTCCCTCCAGTCACACAGAGCGGGACGGGAAAGGAACAGAGGGGAAGGACGGATAGACATGTATGACATTAAAAGGTGTATATCTTCTATCTTAGTCTTGTGCTGAGAAACGGGGTGTAAGATAGGTATAGGTCACTGCAAGGATAAAGCAATGCCTAGGTGCAGGGGGCTAAAACAGACTATCACACCAGACATAACATACCCGGGCTGTCAGGGTCATCTGAACGACAAAGACAAAACACATCATAATCAAAAGGAACAGAACATCTTCTATGGCAGCTATTCCACGTGGAGTGGAGCTATTGAGTCCGATTATCATGCTTCACCTGTTTTTCCTCTCAGTTAAAGTGAAAATCCAGCCTAAAAAAAACCTCTCATTTCCTTCTTAAACTTCTTAAATTACCTATATTTAGTATTTCATTATTATTCCCTGTACCTGTAGCAAAGTGTGACATATTTGTCTGCATACTTAATAAATAGCAGTTGGATTTTACTATGATTAGGTTTCCATTCATGCGTAACTGCAGTTTATTATCTGATATCAACATCTGAGTCCTCATTAAAACCCTGTATCCTACAGTTGCTTTGGGCTGCGTCCTCTTTCTCTGTTTGCACAGATGAAGACTGACACCTTTACCATTTACCTGCTTCAAAAACAATAACAGTTAGTGGTTTCGAATTTTCAAGTATTTTCATTTTATTTTTGTTTTGACTTTTTGTTTCAGTTAGTTTTGCACATTTGCAAGTTTTAGTTTAGCTTCAGCTTTTTGGAAAGTTTTCATTTTAGTTGCTATTTGGTTTAGTTGCTTCATTTTTGGTTTAGTTTAGTTTGTTTTGTTAAGGCCAACTATAATGTCTCAGAAGTATGTAGCTACATATACACACAAGTCACATGGTTGGAGAACTGTGCAGGAAAGGCCATAGTGTTCAATCTTTGCGTTACTTTAGTGAAGCAAATGAAAAACTAAAACATTAAATTAATTTACATTCACTTTCATCCTATTTTTTTATTTACTTTTTTTAAGCAGGAAATATTGTTTCAGTTAAGTTTTTCTTAAAGAATATACTTTTTTATTTAGTTTCAGTTTACTAAACTAAAAACTACAAACTGAATTTCCCCACTGTGGGACTAATAAAGGAATATCTTCTTCTTCTTCTTCTTCTTCTAAGTTACTGCTTATTTTTGTTCTCGTTACCTGGATGCACATCTGTACCAATGTCTGTATGAAATCCAAACATGTTAAATCGCAACACATTCTGTCAGATAATGGTGTAGCATAAAAGGGAAAAAGGCAATTTAATGAGAAAAACTGCCAAATGAAGACCAAACTGTGGCAACAAGAAGTCTGTTTTTGGGTGGATTTTCCTGTTAATCTTGAGAGAAAAACTTAGTTTGACACATCCTCAATATTCTCCTATAAAATAGTGCCATATATCCGTTTGGCAACCCAGCAGGAAGAAATCAGGCTATAAAAACAGATCTACAAACCTGCTTGCTCCATTTCTTCCTCAATATCAAAATTGAAATATTCTTTTATCCCCAAAAAAGTAATTTAGAAAAAAGAGAAGGACAGAAAATAAATTAATCAATAAGAATATTTAAGTAAAAAAAAAAAAAAAAAACTGAATTAAAAAAAGTGTACATTAGTTATGGATTACTACGTATCTATGACATTAAGAATTAATTACTATTATTTTAATTATACAGTAGTATAGAATATTAAATAAGATGATTCAGATCATGATATTTAAGTGTAATCAAAATTAGTATCTTAAAACAGCATTAAAAATCTCTTAATAAACAGGTAAATGAAAATAAAAATATATTAAATGAGAGGGTCATGAAAACGCAAATGTTGACGATAATGAGACTAAATCTTTTTTGGTGACTCTTCTTTGACTCTCCCTACTGTACCTGTCCTGAAGACAATATTTTATGATAATGTTTGATAATGATAATGTTTCTTATTACCCTTGAAAACACACTGAACAGCTGGGACAGACAATAACGTGACAGAAACACTAATTTCACAAGGAACTTGAACAGATGTGAAAGTGGTCAGGTTGGCGGTGTCGGCCTACCTTTTAAACTGGGGAAAGGCGTTTTCTCCCTCGCTGCCTTGTTGGGAAGAGCAAGATTGGACAGACTGAAACTGGTGCCGTGGTTCTTGTAAAGATTACCTGTAGTAAGAAGAAAATTCACATGATCATGCAAAATCAAAGGTCTTATAATGAACATTATTCATCCTTCACATAAATATTGGAGAGGCAGATGTTGACTGTCATAATAACAGTGACTGAGCAGCCTTTGTTAACGAGAGGCAACTGACCCAGCCAATAGTAAAAATGTAAATGACCACATCTACAGTAAAAACAGACTCAGTCTTCATGACAGAAGACTCCATGTGAAACAAAACCTACTAATGTAGCCCATCTCTTGAACCTGACATGGAAACAGTGGAAACAGACTGAACTCTAAACTCACG
Organism: Pterois miles; assembly: GCA_947000775.1. NCBI lineage: Eukaryota > Metazoa > Chordata > Actinopteri > Perciformes > Scorpaenidae > Pterois > Pterois miles. The sequence goes on along the minus strand of CAMQGK010000479.1, from coordinate 2,003,725 downwards.
CAGCACCTCTCAGGTTGATATGAACTCGTTAGCACACAGTTGCCTTTTAAGAAGAAGAGAAGATATTCCTTTATTAGTCCCACAGTGGGGAAATTCAGTTTTACACTCTGTTGTTCACACAGTACATATACATGTCAATGGAGAGATGTCAGAGTGAGGGGGCTGCTCCTGACAAGCGCCCAGAGCAGTTGGGGGTTCGGTGCCTTGCTCAGGGGCACCTCGGCAGTGCCCAAGAGGTAAACTGGCACCTCTCCAGCAACCAGTTGGTCTTGGTCCATGGGGGACTTGAACCGGCGTCCTCCGCGTCCTAACCCAAGTCCTTACGGACTGAGCTACTGCCGCCCCCAAGGGCCGTCAATTGTTTAAATATTTAATTGTGAGTAAGCACGATTGTCCATATTTAATCAAAATTAATTGCATAATTTTTGTGCCATCTTATGCTACATGTTCAAAATGAACCTTAAAGGCAGATCTGTCAAGTATTTAATATGGTTATTAATATGGTAATGGACAAAGATTCTTGCTTTGTGCAAATATATGTATGTATTTATTATTGGAAATCAATAACACCACTAATCAATACCAGATATTGTCCAGAAACCCTCCCAGGTTCTGACTTTAGCATCAACAATCTGCTCCAATCAGAACATGACAAACTGCAGCCCAACAGGCAACAACAGCTGTCAGTGTGTCAGAGTGCTGACTGGACTAGGACTTGATCCAGACTGACTGGGACTATCATAAAGTGGGCATGTCTGTAAAGGGGAGACTGGTGGGGACCCAGAGAACCCATTTACATCCACACATCAGAGGTCAAGGCACATCTTTAAATAATGCTGTAAAGTTAAGCAAAATTCAGCCTCCTGTGACCTGGTTGGTACCGATGGATTTCTTTGGTTTTCTAGTTTCATATGATGCCAGTATCTATCTACTCTCCTTCTAGCCGTTTCTACTAACTCCTAAGGGAAATATCTGGTTCTATCAGTCTCCATTATGTTAACCTGCTACAAGTGTGGCCGTCAGCGGTTTGGTGCTGGTATTGCACACTGGTTAATCTATAGAGCTTTTGTTGCTGAAGACTGCTGCCTGCAGCAGCCGTAAACAACACTATAAGAGCGGTGAGAGTCTTGTCAGAAGCACAGTGAAAACTGTGTGACAAAGGAACACCATGTTCACTACACCCACTGTACACTCTGGATTTAAATGTATTTGTTGAGTGAGGGGGAGTGTTCAAGCTTAAGCTGGGTGTTAAGTCTTTGAAGACAAGATACTAATTCCCGGTTTCCCTGTGTCCCTGTGTTAATTGTTCATTTATTTCTTGTTATATACCAAATACATGTAAAAGAAAATCAGTATCGGAGTATTTTTACATCAAAATTCCCATTAAATCTTTTCTTTTAGTGTGAAACGGTCTTAATTATGACTCATCCTGCACTCACGGGCATTTACAAAAGTTCATTCCATCAAATGAGACTTTAGGCAACTATCACCATTTATGGGTCATAGCAACAGAGCAATGTGGAGAGGCAGGAAAAGATGTGTCTTTGGATATCAGTGGGCAAAAACTTTGTTTTCATTCCCAAAACAATGTGGCTGAGGTCTAATTCATTCAGGACATTTCCAGTTTTCACTGTCAATGCAGTGTGTTGAGGACACGCAGATGAACGTCTGGATGACGCAAAACCAACGGCAGACTTTTGCTGGCGGGTGAGCGGGGATCTCAGGGCGCTGGTGGCATGAACTGCATATAGTGACACAGAGCTGGTGGATGAATATGCATCGCTCCCTCTTCCTCCTCCTGATCTAACAACCGTATGTGGAGCCAGAAGTTCAGCTCTGTAGCTCCATATCGTGCTAAACACAAAGCCCTCCTGCCGTTTAGCGGTCAAATCAGATGCAAAGCATTTTATTTAAATCCACCTTGTAACTGTAGACCGCTGAGATAGTCCGTTTCACTGCGAAATATGTCACAGCACAGAACTTAAAGACATTCATTTTTATTTCACTTGGACTTAAAGAATGGGTGAACTGGGTCTGACAAGTGCTACTGATTTTGGTGAATCAGAAATCAGCCCACTTTCTGTGTTTTACAAGCTGTACTAAGCTGAAAAGAAACCACATGAAATTCAAATGTTCTTACTGGCAAAGGACATGAGTCCTCCAAATCCATCGTTGCTGCTGTTAGAAATGGTGGAATTTGGCGAGCTGTTGCGGGAGTCTCCCTCCCCATCCGACTCCCCTGGGAGCCTCAGGCTGGAGGGACGTAAAGGACGCTGCACCCTGAAGAAATGACCAAAAACTATCACTGTGCGTCACAGACACCTGAACATACGTCTCCATACAGTATAGGAAAGTATTCACACCACATCACAACATCACACCACCACAGATTCAACACCACCATGAATGGAGAGAAATTTCAACATGCTGTGTTTTGACGGAGAACATTGCATGGTTGGTCAGCGAGCCCATTTGAATGATGATAACACATTCATTCAAGTGATGAACAAGTTTAACACACTTGTTGCCATTGAGGTTCTGGTTGAATCGAGGGGTGTATGACTCCACTTGCTCCTCTGCATCAGGGTCATCCTCTGAGGGGAAGCCATACTGAGGCTCAAAGTATGGGTTGTCATACTCTTGCTTTTTGCTGGCAGGGTCCGCCAGGCCGGCATCAGCCGTAGGTCTGAGGAATGGCTGACTGGCCAATCCGGAGACAGGGTTCTGTAAAGCGCCACCTGCTGGTGCTTCAATTTCAGGTGCTTCCCCCTGCTCCTGGAAAATGAGGACACAGATTACTGGAGATTATCAAATATTGCTCTCCTATCCATTATAATACAGATGAGATCAATTTTGCTTTACTTGTTAAGCCATTTTCATCCTTAAAAAATGTACACTGTGCATCTCCAAAAACTAAAACCCTGTCCTGAGTTTCTACAAAAGTAAAGAAAAGAAAAATTCAGTTTCCAAAAAGTGAATGTAAGCTTGACACTGATTGGACGGATCACACACTTGGTTGACTCCCTGGATGACTGTGCTGGGACTTGAGCTTGCAGTTGTGCTGGAGCTAGAGCGAAGAGGTTGCCCATCAGAGGGTTCGGCGGGTCCGTCCCCACTCGCTGGACCCTCCGGGCCATGATCTTCTCTCAAGTCACGGAGGTCTTGAAACTCAACCTCACTAGCATCTCCCAGTGCAGCATGGGTAGGCGGGTCCAAGCCTAAGACATTAAGGTCAAATATTAAAAGAAAGGTTAATGGTATGTGGGAGCTATTTCATTACTATTTACTTATTACTTACAATTTAATTATTTTTAATATTTGTTATCTGCGTTTGTTATTTTTTTGTAGGGCACTAAGCACCCGATCAAGTCCTTGTGATAACAGTAGCAGGTGTGTCCACGTCAGGTGATGCACCAGGAAGTGACATGTTTGATCATCGGAGCAAGAGAGAGGCAGCATATTGAATGTGTTTGCTTTTGAACTGGAAATTAAATCAACCTAAACATGAATCCTGCCTGGATGTGGAACTTCTCTTGCCTGAGTACACCCGACTGAAATGGTGCATCAGTGGCCTTGTGATTTCACAGAGCCCTTTTACGACAAATAGCCGCGTCATGGCCAATGTGTAACATGTCATGAAACAACATCTTACTTGGTGTGTCTCCCTGGATGTCGCCTTGGATCATCTCACTCACAAGGTCTCCAAGTGAGGAATAGGAAGAGCTAGAGTCGTCGTATGCCTCACTGTCACTGCCACTGCAACAAATAAAAAGTATTATCAAGAGCTGCCTATCTAAAACAGATTTAATTGACCCTTTGCTAAGCCCCTCCCTACAACAACCACGGTCCAATCCTACATTAGTAACTGTAACTAGGCGCAGGAGGCCTGTCAAGTTTTCATCTGTCTACATGAACCTTCAACCCAACAGCAGATATTCTCAAAGTTGAGAGCTGTATTTTTCACTTTTCTGAAGCCAAGAACGCAAGAAGAGCGATGTTGGATATGGACTTAACAGTGTGGAAGACCTCACTCCCAGCTGAATCCATCAAAGATCAATAAAAACTCCTTCCTTTGCTCCAAGGTAAGATGCTAATAACGTATTACGTAACATAACATATTATTTGTGAGATCCAGTGTATGGATGAAGCCTCACGATGTGCGAGCGATATCGTGGTGTGCTTTAAACAAATTGAAATGCGGGATAATTTAGTTTCATATTACAGTGGATAATGAGAGCTAAAGGGAGTCATAACTAAACATTAACTTGCTGTGCAGGAACATTGTTGTTGCTGTAGACTGTCTGTTTGTTCTTCACATTAGTTGTCAAAACATGGGGTGTCTAATGCTTGCACTGGGATTGATGAGAAAATGAGACTTTGAGAGACTAGCTAGCTACCCTGGTCATACAAAACTGAACTTCATCTTTTCAAACAGGCTCTGTGACAGTGCAGCATGGCAGTACATGCACATGAACGTCCGGTGGATGACACAAAACGGCAGGCGGATTTTTTCCAGCAGGTGAGTGGGGAGCCCCAGGCTGTTCAGCTGACATGTACTGCCAGGGCTGCAGACAGAGCTTCCCTGTCATTCCTTCCTCGTCAGCCTCCTGATTTAACAACAGGCCAGGGAGGTGTGCCTTCAGCCAGCAATCCTCTGCAGCTCCCTATCATGTTAAACAGCCCGCCTACTTGTTAGGTCCAATCAAATGTGTAGGACTTGATTTGGGGGGGGGGTGAATTGTTATGTTGAAAAGGATCTTGCTCTTTCTTACCTGTCTGTGGGGTCAGACTCGTTGCCCTCATCCTCCAAAGGACCAGCCATAGCTTCAACCAGCTGGGAGCTTCCATCGTACACGCGGTAGACCACTGGCTGTAGCTGGTGAGCATACCACTTCGGCTTGTCTCCGATTAAGGACGGGTCAAACACATCTGAAACAGAAGTGTTTGTAACACTTTAACACATATTGAACGAGATAAAGACAACCATCATCTTAAATGAGCCTTACTGTTGTGTATCCTCTGAAAGGCGAGGTTGGTGGGATTGAGAGCCCACTCTCCATAGAACTCCACCGCCTGGGTGTGAGAAAGTTTATCTGCAAAGCTGGAGCGTCGTGGCCGAGACGCCAGGAAAGAAGTAGACTGAAAAGCCACCACAGGCCGTGGGAAGAGGCGCAGGGTGCGAGTGTGCATCTGGAACCCCTGGAGAACATTGGGGGAGTTGAAAAAACGTACCATGGCGACCCTGTAAAGAAAAAAAAAAAAAAAAAAAAAAGTTTGCCATAAACAGATTATTATGGGTTATCTGCACTGAAAGTCTGCGTTGGTGTATCTCTACATACTGTATAATAACTCTTTTATAATTTTTCCCTTTTCAGGGTTCCTCGCACATTAAATGGACAGAGAGAAACATGAAACTGGACACTGGAAGGAGATAGTCATGGCTTGCCTGGTGGCTACATCCACAGAATCAACGTCGTTGCCATAAATCAGAGGGTTGAACTCTGTGGAGGACGGCGAGGCTTTATCTCGTCCAGGTGGGAGCAGGGGCATCTCCTGACCTTCCTGGAACTTCTCCAGGTTCAGGATGGGTTGGGTGTTCATACTCATACTGGCCAAGGCCTACAACAGGCGACAGTGACACAAGTTATAAAACAGAGCAGTGGATCTGAAGAAAAAAAGCACAGCGCTGAGATGGACCACTCCCACGATTGGCATCAACATTATATATCAATTTCTGCACTTAATGGGACATTATACAAATATTTGCCCTCTCTACTGAGGGAAAAGAATTAAGGCCAAGGTGACTGACTTCTGGAATGTGGATTTAAAAATGGAAAATCTGGTTTATGGGATTAAACCAATAAAATTAACCTGCATCTCTGCTGCCCATCGTGTGCTAAAGTGAGCTAAGAATGATGAACTATGGGGTCCCAACCATAGACTGCATATCCAGATGGACAACATGGCAGCTCCCCAAAACATCTCGATCACCGCCTGGTGGCTGGCTGCAGTATAGAAAGATGGTTTCTGTCATTTTAGGTAGTTCTTATCACTCTAATGTATGTTCAAGAGTTCAGTTTTCTGATAGCTTTGGTTTTAATTAGTTATTTGATGCTATAAAAAGGGGGTGTGACATCAGCTACTCTGGTTGAAGCCAGAGGCTCAGGAATTGTACGAGGGGGGGAGACGTAACTTAAACTTTCCATAACCAAGTTTAGTCTAAATAATAGAACAAACGTGTCAATTTCATCATAATGTACTGTACTGTACAGCTACCGTGGTGCTCATGTGGCAGCTATTTGGCTAATGCTAAAAAGCTGCAGCTGTGCTCGGCTCGTGATTGGCTCAGGCGGGTGTGTGGGCGGGACCTCGATACCGTGGTTTCAGCCCCTCTGATCACTGCTGTGCAGACTCCAAATGACATCAAAATCTCAAGATGGCAGCTCCTGCATTCGGGATATTTTGGCTTCACTTTTGTACAGTGGGAAGAAGTGGAGACGTGGTCTATCTATATATACAGTCTATGATTCCAACCCAGGTTTCCCCCATTTTTACCCTTTTCACAGTTTGGCTTTACTCGTATCATAAACAGCAGCTGAGGGATGAGTTTTGTGCATGTTGATGCCTGTGGTGGGTGTGTCACTTCGGAGAGGAGGAGCACAAGGGAAGTAAGTCACTATGCATGGTTTGCTTTGAGGGCACTGCTGCAGACTCGAGGGTCAATGTTTAGCTTAGCATAATGGAACATTTAGTTGCCGGGTCTGGATGGAGGTTAACTTCGTCAGAGTGATTAGCTTCATCATATCTTGTTTTGGTTACGAGAACACTCACTGATGCCAAGATAGATGCAGCACATTCAGTCATGCTCAAGCCAGAGCTAAGCAGTGTGTCAAAAAACTGGTCCGCAGCATTCTGTGACACTGTTATGCATTTTTATTCAAGTCTTGAAGAGTAGGAGACAAGTAGTAGTGACAAGCAAAATAAGGTGAGAGAGAAGATATATCCGTGCAGGGGCATTACACATTCCACAGGAGGAGAAATGAGTAACCTTATTTTCAGAGGAGAAGATCTGCTTTTGGGTGATCACGGTCAACCTAACCAGACACTAGGAAGGGGATAAGAGAGATGCGAGGAGAATCACATGAAGGCCTGGGATGACAACTTTGTGACAGACACTGGAACAGCACATGATGGAAGGGTCACATCCATGGCCCTTTCCCTTTCTTTTCTTCACCTCCTTTCAACAGTACTTCCCCATTTCTCTGCTTTTCCACTGACAGCAATTAAGTATATTTTGGTATAAAATGATACTAATAAAGTAATATCTCTAACTTGAAAAGGACTGTATGTAAGTTTTTATACATAAAAGTGTTTTCGAATTGTTATTGCCAATGTGTGAACAAGTTGTAACTAGGACTGTCAATTGAAATACTTAATAGTGATTAATTGCATGATTGATCAGAGTTGCAATTAATCACATTTTTTTATCTGTTCAAAATGTACTTTAAGGGAGATTTGTCAAGTACTTTAATACTCTTATCAACATGGGAGTGGACAAATATGTTTGCTTTATGTACATATATGTATATATTTATTATCGTAAATCAGTTAACAAATCAATGACAGATATTGACCAGAAACCCTCCCAGGTTCTGACTTTAGCATCAACAATCTGCTCCAATCAGAACATGGCAAACTGCAGCCCAACAGGCAACAACAGCTGTCAGTGTGTCAGAGTGCTGACTTGACTAGGACTTGATCCAGACTGACTGGGACTATCAGAAAGTGGGCATGTCTGTAAAGGGGAGACTGGTGGGGACCCAGAGAACCCATTTACATCCACACATCTGGAGGTCAGAGGTCAACGGACCCCTTTGAAAATGGCCATGCCAGTTTTTCCTCACCACAGTTTTGATGTTTGAAGTGTTATTTAACCTCATTCACAACAAGCTAGTATAACCTGGTTTGTGCCAATGCATTCTTTAAGTTTTCTACTTTCATAAAAACTGGGCTGGCTACAACCTAAAAATTGTGCTAATGTGTTAAAGAAATTAGCAGCAATAAAACTAATTTGTATTAACGTTTATTAACGTGTTATGTTTGACAACCGTAGTTGTAGTCTAACCTGCAAATGAGACCTTCCGTGACTTTCTGGGTTTCCTCGATCAGTCTATAGACTGCTTTTAATGTGAAGAATGCAGGCCGTTTGTCCCAGGAAAACCCAACGGCTGTGACGTCATGCACGCTCACGAGTGCCTTTACTCTCTTTAGCTCCGCTTCAAGGCTAACGGTGCGCAACGATAGCTAACATTTGGTAAGAAATGGAGTTCGCAACACAAGCTCCACGGAAGCACAAGAAACACAAAGTTATATCTAGTGACGTAACGCGAGCACAAGCGTGAGCACGAGCAACAGGACACAGGCCACAGGTGTCACTGTTAACAAGCAATTTCTGATTCTTACATCCAGCCCCTTTCATGAAAAAAATGCTGTTACTTATGATTTGTCTGTGCAAGGAAAGAGATGTATTCTGCTTCATCATTTCCATTTTCAATTTACTGAAGGAAGGAGATGAGAAAAGACACATTTGTGTTTGTTTTGAGAAAGTGATGGACGGCCAGTAAGAGCAAGAAAGTGAGAGAGAGTGAAGAGAGAGAAAGGAATATGAGGAAAGAAGAGATGTTTTTTTATGCTGAACATGAAAGACACTGAAACAGAAAGACGAGCACAAATGTGACCAAAGACCAGACTTCACCTACAGAATCCAGGCACTAATAGACTCATGAAGACCATCCATGGTGACCGACTGGGACAAACCAGTGGTTACAATGGAGTGGCGATGACAGATACAAAGATAGCAGATCTTTTCAGAAACACAGATAAAATACTTGCACAATAAAGCAAAATAAAAGCCTTAACAGTAACGTCACTGCTCAGAAAAAAAAATGTTGGGTAAGCTGAAATCACACAACCACCATTTTGGTAAAAGTAAATAAATTAGTCACTCATTAGGACCAATTTATTTTTGTTATCCAGTGTTAAGTGCAAGTATTTTCAGTGAGTCTCACATCAACAGCATTCTGCTTTGGCATCGCAGTCCTCAGATAATCAGTTAAACCACCGTCAGTGACATTTTCTCCATTCACAGATTTCAATATTGTCGAATGCTTGTTTCCAAATACACAACTGCTAAACTGAGGCTTTGCACACGCCTACACACCAGCCTCTCAGTCACACATCCGCACACATGGGAGAGAGCTGCTAATCACACACACTGCTAACGAACCGGCTCTGATTCAAGGCATATCAAATGAAATACATGTATGCATGGGTTTTAACCAAAAAGAAGTCTGAACAGAATATATGAGGAAAGTTCTGTGTTGGTTGTATTCACTGAAAGTATAAAATAAAAAGCTATACTTGAAGAGATAGTTTGGATTTTTTCAGTCAGGTTGCATGAGGTCCTTATTCATATTCAGTGTACTACCTACAGTAGATGATGGTCAGCATGCCCCCAGAGTGGAAAACAGACACGAGTCCCGTACTCATGGGAGCAAAGCATTGTACCGCTGTGGACGGGGGCAGCGGCAGAACAGGTTCTCGGTTTAGGAGTATGCTATATTTACCATGCCATCACACAGCCTTTTCCAACTGGAAACTGAAGCCTTCCATGTTCTCGTCAAAGCCACCAGACTCCTTTAACATAAACAGTAATTTTGCCTCACAGAACACAGAAGTTGCTGGTCTAGTGCTGCCTCAATTGGTCAGTATATTTGTGTTACAGGGTGACTTTGACCCCTTTACAACTAGCATTAAAATGCATCTCATAACCAGATTGTATCTAGATGTGATTTACACTTTCTATTTATGTCTTCAGTGTTCACATTGAGATCCAATTAAAATCAGATCACTCAGTCAGGAGGGGCTGAGAGGAAGCTTCCGGAGGCTCAAGTACAGACACTGCTGGAGAACATATTCACTGTTGATTACTACCACAGCTCTGGAGTCCAAAAATGGTTCATCCACGTAGTTGTTACATGTGGACTGAAAACACATTTCCATTTACACTTGTCTTCAGTGTGGTCACCACACATCCCCGACCACCTCCACAGGTCGTCTGGCCGATCGGATCACAATCCATTCTTATTGCATTTTTGGTACATTTACACCTGTACTGTCATGTGGTCAAGCACTATCCAACTGCAACACGATCACCCAAAACACATTTTAATGGGAGATGTAAAGGTCAATTCAAACTATCCTTTAAAACACCAAAGTCACACAAACACAAACAAACTAAGTGATCAAAGTGGCGATAGACCAACAACTCCTGTGTTCTGCGAGGTCAAAGTACTGTTTTTAAATGTAAATCTGGTGGTTTTACAGACAGCATGGTAAAGCGATGAAAATACTTCCCCGGTGGGCCTTTCTGTTTGGTGTCTAAAATGGGTTTTGCTGCCAGCCCCGTCCACAGCAGTACATTACTTAGCTCCCGTGCTGGTACTCCTGCCTGATTCTCCAAGCTGCTGACCATCATCCGTTGTAGGTAATACATTGACTATGGATGAGTAGCTCATACAGCCCCACTTCAAAATATCCTAAATATCCCTTTTAACACATTACACAGCTTCACATTAAGTACTGGCATTGTAGCTTGTGAAGCTTTGAACTTGGCTGCCTGAAAAAAATATTCCTTATCATTCAAACAACTAAATTATTATCGAAAGTGATGGAATATTGATGTCCCTGTGTCATGTGAGTTTTAGGCAATTTTAGTGTGTTGATCTCCTTGCATAAAATGTGGAAAATAATTACAAAGATCTCATTTATTGTTGTCATTTGTGAACCTCACTGTGGACAAGAAACATTTGTTCCTGCAGTCGTTTAAATTAGCAGAAAGCAGAAAACCAGCAGAAAACTGGTAAACCTAAAATTACCCTAATTAACTTCTAACCAATTTTGCAGAAGTTTTCACTGTGGAAAAACAAGGATGCTTAGCAATCTGATCAACAGCCAATGACGGCTAAAAGTTTAGCTAAAGCTACCTTTTCTCGGTCAGTGAGCACCCAGACTTGTCATATCAGTAGTTTCCATATTTGTTAAGAAGCGACTTAATGTGATTGGGGCTGCTCACAGCGTGGAAGTATGAAAAAGTGAGGTATTCACATGAATCAGAACCAGGTTCTGATGTTAGATAATCAGGTTAGAGGGGCAAGTTAGTTACTAGCAGCATTACTACAGGTTTTGCTTGGGTAGCGGGATCCTAGGATCTGATTTTACCTCCAAGAGCTAGAGCATGCAGAGAAAACGGGAAAAAAGACAACATTTGTTTGTGTTAGTGCACTACAAACCCCATTTCAAATACTCCCACACTCATCTACAATACATACAACTGTGTTGAAGAAGGAAGCCACTACTCTTCACACTGCTGAAAGAGAAGTTTTAAATTTATATAAGAGAGCAATCAGCTCATAGTCACAGGAGCGTGGTCGGCTGCAGAGCAGCACCGGCTTCATATGGCTCCATATGTGCCAGTAGATGGACTGGTTTTGAGCTGAGCCCTGGCTGCTGCAGCAGATTCAGAAAATATTATACTGATGACAATTTAAGGGATATCACACAAGTCATATGCAGTACCTGTTTCAGATGTTTCTTAAGCTCGCCTGCTTCAGGCTCTGGAAGAGGTGGTAGAAGCTCTGCATTGGTGGGTGCTATAACCTGTAGACAAAAAACAACAACAATCTAAATTTAGATAAGAAGGTTATTAAACTAATGCAGTGTTTCCCCTGCGCTGGAGTAGTAGCAGCGGTGGTGACACTGGTGACATTTTTTTGGGCAGTCTCCTGCCGGTAGGTTTCTACGGAGGCTCTTGAGGATCATAGCTACAGTACATTTATGCACAATAATCAGCAGGGGAAATATCTGTCTGGCCTACGCATGAGTTGTATGAGGAAATCCACTTTTATTGAACATAATAAATCAACTTGCATCTCAACGCTGTATTATCAAAGACTGTTGATTTACTTAGACGTAATGACATTTTCACTGATAAAATAACTTTTTCTTTAAAGCTGAGGTAGGCAAGATGGAGCAAATATTCATAAAAAAAAGTATTTATATAAAAAAACAGTCACTATATCCTGACAGTAGTACATGAAACAGGTAATCTGAAAAAAATCATCATCCTCTGTGTCCTCTGGTGCTCCTAATGGCTTCTGCAAGGTTTGACAGACCGGAGGGAAACAACCAGTCAGAGCTGATCTGGACTCTGCTGACCAAACAGTCAAACTGTTGAACAACAAGCTGATCAAATATCAATTAATATTCTGGTACTGTAATGTCTATTTCTCTCCTCAAATGTTTCAGAACCATCTTGACATCTATCCGGTGTTTGTTGTTATAATCGTTGTGCTGACATCATCAGGTAAAGTTTCCCGTTCATATGCTTTACTCACAGGGGTGTGAACTGACCTGGATATGAAGCAGTCATAGCGTAAAATAATTTAGTTAGTTAGTTTCTAAAGAGGTAAGAAGGAGCCCTTTCCTCTCTTTTTTCCCCTCCCCTGTCCTCTCTCCTGCTAATAGATCTCTCTGTTTGCTTAATCCGGACATCATGAAATCGGACAAAACAAGCAGAACACCGTGTTGATGCACTGACCTTGCTGCTGTCAAGGTCCACAAGCCACACATCGTCTGGCATTTTGAAATCAGCTTTGTAGAGGAAGAAGCTGGCTGGTACACCTATAATGTAGGGAGTGGGGGCAAGAAGGAGCTGTGGGGAGGAGAAAACATACTAGTCCATCACAACTTGATGTTACCACAATGGACAGCATTTGCAAATAAAAACTGCATGTTTGAAATCACCCACTTGCTAGAAATGTATCCATAAGAAATGGTTTAATAAGTTTTACCTGCTCAGCAGATGCCATGCATGTTGGCAGTAAGGGGATGACGGGGAACATGTACTCCAGAGGGTAGATCATGGCAACAAAGGCCATGACGCTCATAGACAAAGCATTGTAATCTCTGGATTGAAGAATGACCTAAGGAGGAAGGAGAGAGAGATGAAATAGATATGCAGTCATTACAAGCTTTTATTTTCCTTCAGTACAAACCTGTGATGGGTATTCAGGGCAGTGAATCAACTGAAATATTTAATCGCAATTACTCACACATTTTTTTAGTGGGTCAAAATGAACCTTAAAGGGAGATTTGTCAAGTGTTTAATACTCTCATCAACATGGGAGTGGACAAATATGCTGCTTTATGCAAATGTATGTATATATTTATTATCCAGAAACCCTCCCAGCTGTGGGGAGGAGAAAACATACTAGTCCATCACAACTTGTGAGAAAGAGAACCCATTTACATTCACACATCTGGAGGTCAGAGGTCAAGAGGTCTCCCCTTTGAAAATGGACATGACAGTTTTCCTTGCCAAAATTTGGCAGTAGTTTGGAGCGTTATTTAGCCTCCTTCGCGACAAGCTAGTCCGACCTGGTTGGTGCCATGATTCCTTAGGTGTTCTAGTTTCATAATGCCACTATCTTCGCTCTAGCTTTAAAAGTGTTATCGCATTAACTTTGACAGCCCTAAATTCATTATGACCTTATGATAGGTGTTCACTGCCCTGTTATGTTCATGCTGTCATAGGGTCAGAAGGGATGGGAACGGTTCAGGTAAAAATCCAAACCGTTCAGTTAGCTAGTCACAGTTCAGGTCGTGTATGTACCGTTCGGTTCATTTGAAACAGGTTATGAGGCCGATTGTGTATTTTTTCATTGCATTTATTGTCACACTAGAAATCAAGGCCTATAGAAAGACGCTGGGACACGGTGGACAGGAATATGGGCTATAGCACATGCGCAGTGTAACTGAAGCTGTGGTCACGCGTCGCGATTAGCTTAATTTCGGTGAGGGCTGACTAGATTTTATTGCGCATGTGTTGTACCGCCAAAGATGACGCATCGATGATGCAACCCAGCCTCTTTCCTCTCACACTTCTCAGTTGGCAGCAGCACAAATGAAGTGCAGTGTGCGGCTGTCAATCAGTTTAGGAAATGGTGAGCGGACACAATAAAGTACAGTTAGAGGATCCACCGGCATCCTTTCACTCTGCTGTGGGAGCATTACAGATTTGGTGTTACTTAAGACAATGACAGAAAAAAGTGGTGGATAAAACGGAAACTGTGTGTAAGCACTGTGCAACGTCTGGCTTATGCAAGCTGCAATACTTCCAATATGATGAACCATTTACGAAGACATCACCCCGGTGTGTCTGTTGATAGTGAGACGGTCAGATAGCAAAGACTACACTGTATGATACGGTTGATAAGAAGTCCAGCCATAAGAATAGACAATGAAGAAGTGCTTAGTTCATTATACTAGCCTGCTTCTGTTAAGGCAAACACTTGTTGACTTATTTTGCAAAATGAATGAAAAAAATGTTCAAACTGAAATAGGACATTGGCCTCCTTGCTGCACCATAAATGTACCGAAATGAACTGAATGGAAAACAGTGACCCCAAAACCATGACATGAACCGAACCGTGAATCTTATGAACCATCCCATCCCTACTAAACAGACACACAAACACCTAGCTGTCTTTCTCTGATGCTCTATCACACACTTATTTGTCTCATCTCTCCATATTTCCTCTTTTTATCTGGAATGTAACAGTGTGAACACCCCAATTTTGGCCTTGGCAAAATATATTAAAAACTGAGCTTTCATGAAAAATTCATTTGGCAGCACAAAGTGCTTGAAAGGAAGTCACTCTGAAAGCTTCCAGGCAGCACTTTGTTCAGCCTGACTGAATTTAATGATGCACTGAATTCATCTTCACAAACCCTAAATGGATGATTACAAGATGGTAGCATTATCATACAGGTGGAGAATGTTTTAGTGGTGTTCGACCCCATTCAGGGAGACTTTTCGATCAATCTGTATTTTGAGCTGAATTTCCACACGGACATCTGGGAAAATAAAAACACTTTTGGGTGAGGGAACATCTATTTAGGTAGGTGACCCAGATAAATCCTACATTTGAGAGAGAAATCATAGACATTGTCCAGGATTTATCCAGCAGCATGGGCTTTTAGCAGTGTGACTGAAGCTACGGTTTGATTTGGCTTAGTTGCAAATGAGCCTGTGGATCAGCGTCACAGTAAACCACCAACAGAACATTACACCAGCTCCATCCAAACAAGGATTTCTATTACATCCCTACTAATGCCTCTTGTATTAAAGACAGGAGAGTCTTTCCTTTCAGTCATACAGTGCACACAGTTGTCTTTTTACCCATCATGCTTTGTCCGCTCTGCTGTGAAATGGCGTCAGTGAGCCAACGTCTAACAGAAAATGTCAGATGAAGGTCACTCGGGTTATTTCTCAGGAGGTCTTTGAACACGCAGTTGCACTCCAGAAGAAACCACTGACCAATCACAGCATACTAAATATAGCTCTGCTTGTCCTTGTCTCCTTGAAACAATCAGTTCAGTCTTCAATAAAAGACAACCACACATCTCCTCCTGGTGTTTAAAAGTACAGATGAAAACAAAGAGACAGGCCTGAGCGATGATTGATAAGAGACAGTTAGTGCCTGTCCTTACCTTGTGCTCTAGCAGGACACAGCTGAGGACCTGAAGACAGGCGTCCACGCCCAGCAGCTCTAAGGGCAGGTGCAGGGGGAAGTCGACCATGGAGAAGCGAGAGTTGTCAGGCAGGGCAAAGGTGAGAGGCCGTTTGAGTTCATGGGGCAGGACTTCCACATCCACACGCCTCTGACCAGCCACTGGTACCGGTGAACGAAGCAACCGGTACACCCAGGATTCAATCTCTCGCAGGTCGGCCAGCAGCTGGCTGCCTTTCTCTTCCACCGACAGCGCCCCGGTGAACACCCGCCACATGGTGTCCCTGGGAAGGACATAAACACAGTGGACATTCACAGTGATTGCTTTTCAGTTTGTATTCTTTTCATAGATTCTTTCAATTAATTATTGATCCATAAAAATGTCAAAAAATAGTGAAAAATACAGATAATAATTGCTTGGTTGGAAAATGGTGAAAAATGTTGTTCAAAATGTCACTCTGTGTTCCCAAAGCCCAAGATGATGTTCTCAAATTTAAATAAATAAATTTTCTCATATGTTGACCACAACACAAAGACATTTAGTTTACTGTCAGAGAGGAGTAAAGAAACCAGAAAATATTCACATTTAAGAAGTTGCAATCAGAGATGTTTGACTGTTTTCCCTAAAAAAAAAAAAGTACTAAAACCGATTAATCACTGTATTTGGCAATTAATTTAATAGTTGACAACTAATTGATTAATCATTGCAGCTCTATTTCTGACCAATACAACGACATCTTCAACCTTCAACTTTCAAATGTCCTGCTTTGTCCAACCACATGAAGCTGTAATCAGTGAATATCTGACATTTTTGGGGGGATAAACTTAAAGACAAATCGTTTCAGCACTAGCTGTAGTGACGTGACTTGAAACGTGACAAGTGTGTAAGCGTGGGTTTTCTCCTGTGAGCCGGAGAACCCGGTTTTCTCCGGGTACTCCGGCTTCTTCCCACAGGTTAATTGATGACTCTAAATTGCCCGTAGGGATGTGAGCGTCTCTATGTGCCCTGTGATGGACTGGCGACCTGTCCAGGTGAACCCGCCTTCGCCCAATGCCAGCTGGGATCGGCTCCAGGCCCCCCGCGACCCCTAACGGGATAAGCGCTTGACGATAGATTGATGGATGGCTTTATTATACTGACCAGCTCCCCACAAAACTGAAATAGGAATAGTATAAATTGTGATATTAATATCAATGCAAAAGCCACTCTCAAATGTAACACCTTACTTGAACTGATTGTTGAAAATTAGTTAGTTAGTTAAAAAAAAAAAGTAAAAAAAGTAAATTAGTTAGTTTGAACAGTTATTAGAAACATAGGAAATACAAAAAACACTACACATTGTGAACAGCTTCATAACTCACATAACATACATATACAGTGACTTTTATTAGCACTGCTTAAATCAAAACTGTTTTACTAACATGCACAATATGTTAAGCTTAACATACAACATTAATAATAACATTAACTAACATGCATCAGTGTCAGTGAACAGTAATTTTCATTTGCTCATTTTATTACAGCAAACAGCTACCGCGAGGCCTCTGCAAACACCCAATGAAATCACTAATATAATGAGCAAATGAGATTGGAAACACAGGAGAGGCTCTTACGCAATTGCCGAAATATTGATGTGCAAACCCTCCACTCGACACACACGGTGTCATTAAACCTCTCTGGAGTGTCTACTCAGTGTGTGTGTGTGGTAAGGAGGGAGATAAATCATTAGTCCTCTGGAGCCCTCCCACCAACTGCAGCTGCTACCCAAAGGCAGCCAGAGACCTCAATCTGTCAGAGCCACCATAGCACAAAGCGCTCGAAGCCATTATGCAATGGCTCTCCTCCTCCTCCGTCTCTGCCACACCACTTTTCAACCATCCATGTCCGGGAAAAAAGATACTCAGGTCTGTTCAGCCTTTGGCTTGAACAGCCTGTCTGTTAGAGAAACTACAGATCTGTATTGATGATATTCACTGCAGCATTTCAGCAGAGAAAAAATGTCAAGCTATGAGATTATCTGTGCATTATATATTCCTACAATCCCTTGTAGAAATGAGGGAGAAGCTGTGCTGGTTACACAGCTATAAATAGAGGACTGTGGAGAAAACATATACACCTTGGGTGACCAACAATCATGCAGTCCTACAGTCCTAAGCCAGTGTGAAGTGACAGCCTAATTAACACGCTGTCACTTCAAAATGACAATCTTTTGGTCACCCATGACAACAGAATAATCAAACGCGCACTGCAAATACTGTCACATCAACAACGCAATGCTACAGTGAAATACAGTGTACAGCTGTGAGTATTTTTTGCAGAAAAAATAAAATCAAAGATTTGTCAAGTATTCAATACTCAATTATTCTGCTTTATGCAAATGTATGTATACAGTATATTTATTATTGGAAATAACAGGCAACAACAGTTGTCAGTGAGTCAGTGTGCTGACTTGACTATGAGTGACTTGCCCCAAACGGACTGTAATGATCATAAAGTGGGGAGACTGGTGGGGACCCAGATAACCCATTTACATTCACACATCTGGAGGTCAGAGGTCAAGGGACCCCTTTGAAAATGGCCATGACAGTTTTTCCACACCAAAATTTTGTGTAAGTTTGGAGTGTTACTTGGCCTCAAGCTAGTATGACATGGATCCTTTATGTTTTCTAGTTTCATATGATGTCAGTATCTTCACTCGACCTGTAAAACTGAGCCCGCTGCAACCTCCGAAAGATCGATTGTGTTAATTAAACCAATCAGCAAGGTGGCACATCTGCAGGCAGCCGGTGTTGTTGTTGCTGTAGAACATGTGACGACGGCCCTACTGTCAATCAAACTGCCATTCACCTGCAGACCTCAGCAGATGCAGTACAATGCGTTAACCTTTGCAGTGTTAGAGAAGAACAACGTCCTCACTGCGAGAAACCGTGCAGACACAAAATGCAGATTGGAGAGACAGACCAGGTGTTGTTCAATAAATGTTTAAATAAATTAAGAAATTTTCTGGATCATTTGTTATTATTAAGTTGTTATATTTTATCACATGGAGGAAAAACACAACAACAGCCAAAGACACTGGCAAAAATAAAAACAAAACAAAAAAATTAAAAATCAACATCATATATCAGCCGGCCTGATTCTGTAACAAACCTTTATCAGTCCACCTCTAATTATAACGTCAACTTCAGCAGCCCTCTCATATCACAAATCATATCACAATTGCAGGGTCAATCAAAATAACTGCATCTGAATCATGCAGCCCTCTGCTAAATGCTATTTCTTCTCATATAGTGGGTATACATGAAGCTCCTACACACTTTTTCAGTTTATCTTAACTTGACCCCTTTTATAGAAACAGGTGCACAACCAAAAAGCAGCTCAAGTATCAACAGAAATACGGCATATCCAACTGAACTAAAGTAAAAGAAACTACTTCACACACACATTTATTATTCTTACAAAATGTATTTGTACCTCAACTGAACCTATAGCACTGGATGAAATAATATTTGCTGCAATACAAAACCTTTGAAATGCCCTGTGTATATTTTGGTTGCCACTATTTATCATGGAGGTGGAGTGTGACAGCATACAGGGAAAACAGACACACGCTGCAGATGGCCTGCAGAACTGCATGGAGCCGCAGACAAAGCCTCTTGTATTAATTGTGCAACACAAACATACACACAACAGGTGGACAATGAGAGAAGCAGATGGAGGGAAAAAAAAACATCAGCAGGAACACAGTAAAAACAACAATGCTTTGCTATTGTTTTTAACATTCTAGCCTTGAAAATGTCAAACTGAAGTGAAAAATGATTTTAAGAGACTGTATCAACTCATGGAACAGCTTAAAGATGATCAATGATGATTTTCACTAATTTTCTTGCATTTTTAAGCAGTGCTATTCATTCTGTTAAAGCCTTACCGCCCCACGCCCCTTGAGACTGTAAAGTTCATTGTAGGGCTGCAACTGACGATTATTTTCATTGTCGAGTGTTTAGTTGTTTGGTCTTTTAAATGTCAGAAAATGGTGACAACTGTCGACCAGTGTTTCCCAAAGCCCAAGACGATGTCCTCAAATGTCTTTCTTTGTCCACAACTCAAAGATATTAAGGTTACTGTCACAGAGCAGTAAAGAAACCAGATAACATTCACATTTAAGAAGAAAAAAAATACTCAAACCGATGAATCAATTTCCCAGATAGTTGGTGATTAATCTTATAGTTGGCAACTAATCCATCAATCGAATCGTTGCAGCTCCAGTTTATAACAGGCCACAAGTCAAAACATACTGAATACGTCGTACTGACCAAGCCAAGGACTAAAACTTGATGGTGCGACAGTAACTGGCTTGGTTTCATTGAAATTAAAAGTTGTATGCCCTTGGTAATATGAATGTACTCATGGCAGGCTGCCTGATAATGAGGTCTTGTGATCAAAGTTCACATTTGGCCTAAGGGAGTGTCAGAAGCAAGTGTTCATCATCTGACAAGTATGAATGTGGTCGGCCTTTTTCATAGCAATTAACAAAGTTTGTTTTGACAGTGGCCCAAAGAACTTTGATAGGACCACCGTTGACCCTTTACACGCTGCAATAGAAATGGTCCACCAGTGTCTACAGTGGTGTTTTTGCTTATTGTGATGTCATTTGCTCATTTTGGTGGGTAGATCAAGTTCCAAGGCATTTTGATAGTTTTGTTATCTTCTACATGTAACGCAACATAATGACGTCATCACAAGCGTACGACGTGATGACGCGAAAAACGCGATCTTTAGCTTTCTGCTGCAAAAAGAACGAATGCTCTAGCCATAATGTTTTTTTATTTTACATCGATTTAACCACACCTAAAATAATGATGTCATCACAAGCATACACTGTAATAACGTGAAAGACAGAAGCATTATCTTTCCAGTGAAATAAGAATGAACTATCTAGCTATTATTGTTTTTATTTTACATTGATTTAAACAGATCAGGCACTGGCGTCACTGTGTGTTGTCACCACATTTTGTGCCACACCTAACACAATGATGTCATTACGTAAAAAACATCATCATAATAAATCATAAGTAAGCAACAACAAAAAAAGCTACATGTCCAATTGAAGATGTAATCTAAAGTCTCACCTCTGGGTGGCGCGAGGTAGCCCAGCTCGTTGAGTTAGCCTCTGGCTGCAGCAGTCCACCAGCCTCTTGAGAATATACAAGCATTCCCTGAAGGTGGAGAAGAATGGGTAGTGGCTGAGTATGCACAGCGAGGTCAGCGTGCTGTTGCGGTTTCTGGCGGCCATCTTGGCAGCGCTTCGTCTGTGCTGTGGGGACTTGCCAGCATTTAGCTCGGCACTTGTTTGTTCGCTCTGTTCTCCGGAGGCAGGCGGAGGTGCCGACTCAGCATTGTTAGGTGGAGATAACATGGAGGGCGGGCCTCCACCGCTGCCATCAGACCCATCACTAGTGGTATCCGTTGCCTGTGCTGCTGTCTCTGTGTGACCGCTCTTGTCCCCACGAGGGCGATGATGTCCTCGCTGAAAAGAGCGGTAGAAGTTGACGCAGATTCCGTAGCGGGTGATTCCTGAGTCCTTGTCTGTCAGCGTGAAAACAAATGAGGAGTCGTCGCGGAGGCTAACCCGACGCTGGCGTATACTGAGGCAGCCCTCTGGTTGACAAAAAAACACCACGTCTGGTGGGAGCGGGAAGTCGTGGTGGTCCTCCAGCGGGTAGCGGCGGAGGAGCTGAGGCGTCTGGGCCACACTGTCACTACTTGGTTGCCTGGAAAGGAGACGGACAAACATTTGTGTTGGCTTTAAAGCACTTATACTTCCATGTGGTTTAATGTCTCTCTGTTCTGTGCATTTTATAACTATAATCTCCATCTTTTTAAAATGAGTACGGATGCCAACAGCAGAGCCTAACTTCATTTTCAATGTTATCAAACAAAGAGAAATGCATTTCCTTCATCCTAAAATGGTCCTAAATCGATACTCGTCCACTTCCTTGTATATGAATGAAGCAGTACACGAGCTTAAGCCATTGAAGCAGCGATGCTGTGTGTGTGTTTCACCAATCAGACACGATCATCCCTGCAAACTCGACCCCGAAAGTGCCGGTACTTTCAGAAAGTACTACCCTGCCCGACCTGGGCTATTTTGGGGGGTTAAAAGGCTCCGTAAAATGTCCCGGTACTTAATTTAGACCCTGGTCCCTGCAGTCAAAACACAGAGTTCCTCAAAAGGTTCCTCGTTCCGGGGAAAGTGTGTGTGGTTGAAACACAGCTCTAGTAGGCAAATGTTTCTGCAGGGTACAAGCAGAAGATGATTTAACTACCAGAATGTCCAATTTTTCAGCTTATTATACGCCAAAAAACCACAAGCCTGGATTTGTACAACTCTGGGAAGTTAATCATAGCAACCTCCTGTCTTTACTTGTTAGGTAAACGGTTAATTAGCACAATGCCAAGGTTCAAGCTATAGGTTGTGCTATGTGTGCTTACACATACAGTGGCCCAATCCCAGATTCCCCCTGAAGGCCTTAAGCCCTGAACCCTAAGGAACTTAACAGACGTCACCCGGTAAGTGGAGCTGACAGGCTGCAAGGGCTTGAATGGTATAAATACAAATAAGACAACACTTTATGTGGACATACATATTACAATGCCAAAACATGTTATGTACAACTGTGGGTTTTTATTTTACATTTTCTACCTGATTTAAGACCGGATACTACATTTGTGTGTTTATACCTTTAAGGCCGAGCGCAACGCGTGTGTTTCTACCATTAAGATCGAATGTGACAGTGCGTGCGTTTTACACATTTAGACGGATTTTAGGACAAAGCCAATAAATTCTCATCAAAGCCAAAAGTCTCAGCTGTGAAATGGTTTTAATTTCATGTTTCTATATGTTATAGAGGCTGAGAAATAGAGTTTTGTAAACGCTGAAAATTCAGACGAGATTTTCAGAAATCCTCGGGTTTAAGGAAGTTGTTTCAAAAATGGCTCAGGTTTTAGAGTGTTTTTAGGCGGCCTCTCGGGTCTTAACGGGTTAAGAGATGAGACTCTTGAGCTCCTGAGCTCATCACTTCAACACTAAAACATACTGTTTTAAAAGCTGTTTCTCTATACATACATCAGACTAGTGGGGACTAGTCAGACTGTAGCGTTATGAACTGATGAAGCCACTTGGATAAGAGGTGAAACGTCTTCAGAGACAAATCTAAGTCCAGTTGCCTTTGATTCAATTGCTGCCAGAATACATACATTACCCACATACATCCATTCCTGTCTGTACCTCTGTGTACATATATTACTTCTCATCATGCATATACGTACTATATCCTGTTTACTTTTGGTTTCCCATCTGAAATAAAGTCTAAACATTCACAGTTAATTACTATTTTATATATATATATATATATATATATATATATTATGAGCATTGTTGAAGGAACCTGAGACCAAAGATTTTCATTGCCAATGACGGCTTTGCTGGAACTGACAAATGACAAATAACCTTGAGATGTAACTGTCAAATAATCAATGTTATTGATTTTGCCAAAACAGCATCATTAAGCAAAATTACAAGAGAACACAATATTTACAGCTTCCTTTATGACTAAGTTGACTGACATTTCTTTAAATCAAAACGACTACTTGAATCGGATTGGGTTCTTACCTTGCTCCAACCACCACCAAGTAATCGAGAAGGCGAGGGCACATTTTCTTTTTCTCCATCTTGGCTTGACCACGTCACCGTACGTCACGGCATCCAGAATTTATGTTCCCCCTTGAATCAGTGGTGCCTTTCCATCACAACTGGGACAGCTCAGGTGAAACAAAGCTCCTTGATTACCATTGTGGTGGTTCGAAAAAATCAAACCTGTAAAACAAGAAAAAGATGGAGGAAAAAATGAACTCTCTTCAAGGTCGTGGTATGTAAACCAATGAGAAACAATGTGGATGAATTATGGAGAAATGTGGTCCCCAGCACTGCATAACGCAGTTGCAAAATTGGGCTAAATATGGTATCATGATTTACTGTATAGTCTTTTTTTTGAATGTCAACTGTAGTTGTTGTGCGCAATATTATTCTCCTAAAGATTTCAGTCGTCTCCACTTTCCCTGTAGCACTACTTCAGTCAGTATGAACTTTTTACAAGAAGCCTTTCAAGCCCTCATGACAGTCGGTGGTTCACATACAGGCATGACGTTAACAGGCAGGCCAGACAGGGCACATGAGCAGTATGTGGCGGCTATCTCATTGAAGTACTGCATTTCTCATGCGAGCAGTGTCCACACACGTCCAAGCCACGTCCGAGCCACGCTGCTCACGCAGGGACATTACTCAGCCTCCCTGGTAAAGTCTACTCCAGAGTGCTGGAAAGGAGGGTTCGGCCGATAGCTGAACCTCAGATTGAACAGGAACAATGCCGATTTCGTCCTGGCTCTGAAACAACGAACCAACTCTCCACTCTTGCGAGGGTCCTGGAGGGGGCCTGGGAATATGCCCATCCAGTCTACATGTGTTTTGTGGACTTGGAGAAGGCGTATGACCGGGTCATTCGGGGGATACTGTGGGAGGTGCTGCAGGAGTATGGGGTTCGGGTTCTCGGCAGAAAGTCAGACTCATTTCCGGTGGGGTTGGCCTCAGCCAGGGCTGCGCCTTGTCACCAGTCCTGTTCGTGATATTCATGGACAGGAATCTGAGGCGTAGTCGGGAGGAGGGTTTGCGGATCGGAGTGCTGAAGATCTCATCACTGCTTTTTGCAGATGATGTGGTCCTGCTGGCATCATCGGTCTGCGACCTCCAGGACTCACTGGATCGGTTCACAGCCGAGTGTGAAGCTGCTGGGATGAGGATCAGCACCTCTAAATCGGAGGCCACGGTTCTCAGCAGGAAACCGATGGATTGTCTGTTCTGGGTAGGGAATGAGTCTTTACCCCCAAGAGAAGGAGTTCAGGTACCTCGGGGTCTCGTTCATGAGTGAGAGAACGATGGAGCGTCAGATTGGTCAGAGAATCGGAGCAGCAGGGCGGTATTCCAGTCACTTTACCGTACCGTTGTCACAAAGAGAGAGGCTGAACGGGAAGGCAAAGCTCTGGATCTACCGGTCAGTCTTCGTTCCTCCTCTCACCTACAGTCATGAGGGCTGGGTCAGGACCCAAAGAACTAGATCGCAGGTACAAGCAGCCATAATGTGTTTTCTCAGGAGGGTGGCTGGCGTCTCCCTTAGAGACCTGTGAGGGACTCGGAGCAGAGGACCCCGGATAAGAGGTTGAAGATGAGTGAGTGAGTGAGTGAGTGAGTGAGTGAGTGAGTGAGTGAGAAAACAAGAAAACAGACAGAAAGCAATGTTGTGTTGTCACCAGTTGTTCCAACACAAAACCCATCAGGGAAGCAGTTTCATTTCCACTACCAGTGGCAGCCAGATCAGGAAAGATACTAAATGTAATTGCATTTCATTCTGGTTGACTGAGGCTGCTGCTAGTGGAGAAACTAAACTTAAGCTCATTTCCTTTTTGTTTGATGGTTCATTTGTACAAAATCTGAATCAGAGATAAAAAAAAAAGCCCTTGAAAATGACAGACAGTTAATACTGTAAGATGTTTTCAAACAGCATTGTACCTCTTCAGGAAATGTCACTGCTAAGTCACATCTACATTTTACTTACAAGAAATTAAAGACATTAACACTGATGTCATGTAGACATTCAAAATTCACATTTTACAGAGTGATAATCTCTACCATACAGGATTCATAGAATTCAATAACAATGTTTGGCAATGTTTCCTACGTTTAACCCAACAGAATAAAATGTAGTAAAAGCATCCACCTAAAGAAATGCATGGTCCATCCCAACAAAACTTTGATAGTGTTGGAAGTGTTTTAGCATTGATTTGTGTCAGCAGCTTGTTTTTGTTGTAGGATAAAAACTTTTGAGCAGCAGCTTGCTGATATAGTAACCAGCTGAGGAAGCATGCTAAAACCTCTGCTATTACAAAATCCTGTGGTTGGTTCGTGTGCTTTCACATCAGAAACTAGCTGCTCTAATGTCGGCTTGAAATTGGACCGAGACCCGGCACCAGCTGTCACACCAGCCCAAAAGAACCGAACAAACGAATGGACCTGAGTTTATTTGAACCAAAACAAACAGGTTAGGTGTAAAAGCACCCAGACAAAGCTACACCAACAACACTGGTGCTTTATCATCTCAAAGGAGCCACGCTCTGAATGCACTGCACATGTGATGAGAATGCACAATGCTCCATTTAAAAAAACAAACAAAAAAACAAGCCAGGGATTATGCTAGGCTTAACTCCTAAGACTTTTGCCTGAAACCATTTGCGGAAACACTACATCTTTTCACATTCCCACAGAAATTTCATGTCACACTATTAGCTGCAGTAATGTGATATGTTACTGATATGCAAAATGTTTACACTTGAATTGTAATTCCTGTCAATTATGATCTTTTATGTTAAAAATCTTTTATCTGTTTTATGTTATGTTTTTAGGTTGCTGGTGTACAAATTATTTTTATTGTGATAACAGCTATATACCATTTCAGTAAATGTATATCTATGTATTTATTTGTTACATTTTGTTTTACAAAGTCAGGAAATCCTGTTGTCTTACAGCTATAAGAATGATCTCAGTCACTTCCGCACAGTGAAGCATACAGCTTATGAATCAAACACTGGTATCAGATCAGTACTCTGTATTGGCCAAAACTCAAACCCATCGCCCAGAAATCGCTATCAGTATCAGGACTGATAAAGCTGGATCGGTGGATCCCTATTTCTACTGCCTCCACACGGCTCTCAGCAAAGACAACAGTGCTGACAGAGCTAACAGTGTTACCAGAGGGTGGGTACCACGCTTCCATGACAACACTACCGTCAGGTGGGATGGTGTTATCAGCTGTAAGCACCATATGAGAGCAACGTGGCGTGGCGGCCGTGAGCGAGCCAGTGGGGCACGCTCACATGCTCCAACAATGGTCATTTTCATTACAAAGGACATCTTGTGTCTGCAGTGAAGTCTGGCTCATTGAGGCTACAGTCAGAGCAGAACTTGGGATTGCTGCCTCTCCCACAACAGATTTCTCCCAGCATGATTGTTAAATGTTGCTATAAAATGGCGGCTCTACAGAGAAGCTCTTGCTCAATCATTCTGAGGGACAAGCACCAAAACCACTAACTCCAGATGCTTTAGACTGCTGAAAACCAAACGCATTATTATATTATACATTACTTTGAAGCAGGGACAATGCAAAAAGGTGTGAAGACATATCTGATAGAACAAGCCCACATTAGCAACTGGGGGCAATTGGGGAGGCAGTAGCTCAGTCTGTAGGGAGTTGGCTTGGGAACCGGAGGGTCACCGGTTCAAGTCCCGACATGACCAAGAACTGAGTGTGAACTGGTAGCTGGAGAAGTGCCAGTTTACCTCTTGGGCACTGCTGAGGTGCCCCTGAGCAAGGCACCAAACCCCCAACTGCTCGGGGCGCTTGTCAGGAGCAGCCCCCTCACTCCGACATCTCTCCATTCGATGCATGTATATGGGTCCTGTTTGTGCATGTGTGTGTCCCGGGTCTGCATGTACCGTGTATAAGTAAAAAACAACAGAGTGTAAAAATTGAATTTCCCCTAGTGGGACGAATAAAGGACTATCTTCTTCTTCTTCTTAATATATGTGTGATGAAAGAGAAAATATACAGTCACAGGATCTACTTTTACCAGAGGGTCATCCAGCCTTTAACAGCCTTTAATCCAACACCAACAAACAGCACATTTAGAAACTCCACCCTGAAATACAAACACTACACCCAGAGCAGTATTTCACGGATCACCCAGGACGCATGTTAATGCCAGGTCTGAACAGGGCCACAGTCTCTTAATGGCTGTTATTCCTGCACTGATTATAATTCAACCAGTGGTTCAGACTGCACCATTTATGCCTTCCTATTGAAAAAAAGTAACCTGGGGGGAAAAGGAATAGGTCGCGTTTTATGATGGAAAATGGGCCAAGTTTAAAATGAGCAGACCTCATCATTTGCAAGCAAGATCCAGGCTGAGAAAAAAAAATTAACTCCTAATATTTTAGATACACAAAAAAGTCTGCAATTGAAGATTAATTTTCTTTACATATTTGTGAATTAATTCAATTCAAAAGCCCATTAAAAAGACATATTTATAGGTTCTAACAGGGAGCTGACACACACTGCTATTTATCTTTTAAGAAAAATCTAATTTTATGCCCTC
Source organism: Pterois miles (assembly GCA_947000775.1). Taxonomy (NCBI): domain Eukaryota; kingdom Metazoa; phylum Chordata; class Actinopteri; order Perciformes; family Scorpaenidae; genus Pterois; species Pterois miles. Next base: position 1,975,831 of record CAMQGK010000479.1, on the reverse strand, counting down.
AATGTTGTGTAAATTTTCCCCGTGGTATCAAGAATGGTATCAAAGATTGAAATTTTTCAAAGTATTGTATTGAGGTTCAAAATTCCAGTATCATCCATCAATCGTTTATCCTGTTAGGGGTCACGGGGGGGCTGGAGCCAATCCCAGCTGGCATTGGGTGAAGGCGGGTTCACCTGGACAGGTCGCCAGTCCATCACAGGGCACATAGAGACAGACAACAATTCACGCTCATATCCACACCCACAGGCAATTAACCTAAATTTAACTGAGGGAGGAAGCCGGAGAACATGCAAACTCCACACAGAAGAGTCCCAAGCCGGATTCTCTTGCTGTGAGGCGAGAGTGCTAACCACTGCACCACCGTGCAGCCCTTCCAGTCCAGTCAAATTTGCGCCTATTTTGTCCAAACTGTCCTGTTTTGGTGCTGTTATAAGAGCTTGTTTGTGAATGAAGGTCTAGCAGACTTTCGTCATTGTCCAGCGCCACTTTTCCATCATGGTGTCAATGTCCACTGGATACATTTCAAAGGCGGTGTGTTAATTAATGCAGCCTGGCCGATTTAATGTTGTTTTATTAATTTTTCATGGTTTGTGTGTTACTGACTTGCCAATATGTTTCTCTCTCTTACTGGCTTCAAAGAAAATTTACCTCTGAAAACAGAAAATCTGTCGATCCAAAAAAAAAACAACCTCTTATCAACATGGGAATAGGAAGTATGCTGCTTTATGCAGATATATGTATATATTTATTGTCATAAATCAATTAACAGCACTAATCAATGCCAGATATTGTCCAGAAACCCTCCCAGGGTCTGACTTTATCATCAACAATCTGCTCCAATCAGAACATGGCAAACTGCAGCCCAACAGGCAACAACAGCTGTCAGTGTGTCAGAGTGCTGACCTGACTAGGACTTGATCCAGACTGACTGGGACTATCATTTCTCATTGAAAATGGCTATGACAGATTATCGTCATCAAAATTTACCGCAAATTTGGAGTGTTATTTAGCCTCCTTCTCGACAAGCTAGTATGACATGGTTGGTGCCAATGGGTTCCTTACGTTTTCTAGTTTCATATGATAATGCTATCATAAAAAAATCAACTTAATGTAATTTGTTTTTGAGGCATTAAAACAGCTTTGAATTAACGTGTTAACTTTGACAGCCCCACTGTAAACACATTAAAACTTTAACAGCCTCGAACATGATCAACACATGAAATGCACAGTTAAATCTGAATTTATGTAAACTGTGATTAACCGTTGACATTCCACATGACACAAAGATAACCGGACAGACAAAGGGACATGTGCAGCTGTGGTCAGTGGACATTAAGGGTGACTTTACCACAGAGGACTTCAGATGCATTATGGGTACAATCCAGTCTAATAGCTCCACTTGTAAGTAGAGGAGCCATTCACAGACAGACATAATGCAAAACTCAACCAGACTCTTACTGGAGTGTGATGGTAAAATGGTCAAAATGTTACTTAATCAGAGTGTTATTGACACATTAATGTAAAATATACTTTAGCAGCTTCTGAATTACGATAAGCTAACAGGGCAGAATTTGATGTGTGAGCTGCCATAAGAAGACACCGTTCAAACAGGACTGTAGTGGGATGAAAAGTATCTTGCTGAGTCATTTTAATGTCAGCACTCATCACATCTAGTAAAATTATTCAAATACGCTGCAAGCTGGACACAATGATACTTGTATTTGCATGTAAATGAACAAGAAGACCAAAGTAGGCTGTCACTTAACATGAATATCTGCTCTGAGCGACTGGTAAGAAGTTTATATTCAGGAGTAGTTGTGTCCTTTATAAATTAACTGAAAATACTACTAATTTGAGAGGGAAATGTATTAAGAAATAAATCCTGACAAGAACTGATATATATGACTTTAGGACATCTTGGACTATGTACTTGCTGAAAAACATTTTTACTGTATTAATTTAGATATAGTGAATAAGATTCAACCATTTTCACGGTCTAGTGTTAAAAACTGAAATATCAAATTGCAACACTTAAAAATTGTTTTATATATATATATATATATATATATATATATATATATATATATATATATATATATATATATATATATAGGGGCGGCAGTAGCTCAGTCTCTAGGGAGTTGGCTTGGGAATCGGAGGGTCACCGGTTCAAGTCCCGACATGGACCAAGAACTGACTGTGAACTGGTAGCTGGAGAGGTGCCAGTTTACCTCTTGGGCACTGCCGAGGTGCCCCTGAGCAAGGCACCAAACCCCCAACAGAGTGAAAAAATTGAATTTCCCCTCGTGGGACTAATAAAGGTTATTCTTTTTAAATCTCGAATTGGCACCAAAGTATAATGATAGTATTGAATTGGGAGATGGGTGCATCATCCCAGCCCTATTGGAGAGTAACAACTTGAATCTTCCTCATAGAAAGGACTAAATACAGAGAGGAAATAAATCCAACCACATTATATAATAATAATAATAATAATAATAATATATCCAACAGAGAGGGCTGGGCCTATGGAGAATGCAGATCTAACCCTCTTTATCTTACAAAACCATCAGGACAATGAATCAACATGCAGGTCTGGCAAACATGAATGCTTCCTGGTGCAAAGCCAAAATGGCTGTTTTATGAAGCAGCAGAGCTGGAGGCAGACTCATCCGGCACAAAGATACGGGACCACAGCATTATTTTTAGATGAGCAGGAAGGACTACGCCACTTCGTTGACTGTATTAAATGACCGAGCTTCGTATTGAACCTTTGTTTCTGTCTCTATCAAAAAAGAAAGAGATAAAAGAATCACCACATCACGGTGTAATCCTCAAAGGCAAGATAATGATGGTTAACACAGCAGATGAATCTGGTCAGAGTGGTCTGTAGCACTCACTGCTTATGTAAGCTCAGAGAGGAGATAGATGTGATTCACAGGCCTCCAACATGGACAGCATTTCTTGCCAACCACAGTGAACAGCAGCAAGTAGCGATGTTGAATACTCACAAACAAGAGAGATGAAGTGTAGATTAATAAAGTATTGATCTACGCAGTCTCACTTCTGGATTACAAGCTGTTCATATTATACACATGTATACGTACATTAAACTATTCTGGTCTCGTCAATAAAATTTATTAGCACAAACTGAGTCTCTCCAGGCCTACTCTCACAAAGTACAAAAGACACAAGTTGCTCCTTTTCCACGTTGTTAACCCTTGTTTATGGATGCAAAATCACAAAACCAAAGCACTTACAGAGTTCTGCTGTCTGTGGTATATAGATAAATAACCGAATGTGTATGTTACCTCAGCATACAGCATGTTATATCTATTTATTTAAACTTGATTCAGTCCTGAGACCTGGTGCTCCTTTTTTTAGGTAGCTTCTATTGGTTAATATGTTTTTATGCAAAAGTGTTGTAATGTGACCTGTCTAGATGTGATATGTTGTTTTAATGTCCTCTTTTAAAAGCAGTTTTTTATTTCTTCCTTTTGTTTGTGAAAAGCAGACAAAGTATTTTCTTCTATTTGTTAAGTTTGCATTCAGTCCTATTAGTAGTGTAGCTCATGTACCATCATACAAGCCGTCACATGAAATTGAGTAGGGCAAGCTTTTTCTTGAGTAACAGGGAAGTGTGTATTACGTGATAATGACATGCATACCTTGTATTTAAGAATAAATCAAACGTCAATACCTATGTCTTTCCATGACTCCATCTGCATTTTACACAGGAGATCCTGACCACAGCTAAGAAACTCCAGCATACGGTAGATGATGGATTTGTCCTGTGAAACCATTTGTCGCTGTTTTATTTAAGAATTTATATCTCGAAAAAGTGAAAGTCAATTGTTTGTTCCATTACAACTTCAGCGCCCAGCAGCAGAGTTACGCTTCCACCATTTTGGACTGAAAGCGACTACCTAACAGTAAAACAACCGGCTAAAAAGTGCCCTACAAAAGTAAAATATAATTGTTTCTATGCTACCGTCAGCCTTGTGATAGTCCTGTCCTGTCTCTGGGGATGAATAAAGTTTTATCATGTCTTATTGGGCTGTTTTTACATGTATTGACATCCAAGTCAAATTTCACATCAGGATCAATGAAGCTGATAATTATTTTAGCCTTTCTTCTCTGATCATGTAGCACCAATTTAAAAAAAAAAAAAAATTGTGCCTTTCATCTGCATGGACAGCATGGTTTTATAAAAAGACCATCTTTCGAGTGATCAAATAATTCTGTATATCATAAAGATAAAATCTACAGCTGATTAAACTCAGTCTTTGACACCGCATATGTGTAAAACCCCTTGACTCCATTGCAGTGCACTGCATCACAAGTGACACATTTCTGACTCACGAAGGCATCTCATTATGAAAGGATGAGATGGTCCTCCTTAACTAACAGGAGGCAGCAGCAGTGTAGGTTGATAATAATGGGTTCAAACACTACAAGTTAAATTATCTTATTTCACTTCACTTGAATTTTAAGTTCTTGTATTGTCAAAAATATCCAAGTACTGATAGGAAAGGGTTTTTAATGCTCATTTTCCACAGTATCGATACATGGTACCAGCTGCCCTTTGTGCTTTCTATTCTCTCAAACAGCAACTTGACACACACACACACACACGGGTTTATCTTTCAATAAAAATCTAATTTCATGCCCTCAAAGCTGTGTCGGTTTTCCCGTAGTATGGAGAATGGTATTGAATATCAATATTTTTCAAGGTATTATAGATTATTAAAAATTCTAGTATTATATATGACAACCTTAGCTTCATAACGACAAAAAACTTAAAACATATAACATTTTTCTTAACATTTTAAAAGGGTTTACTTTACTTATGTAATAATACTTTAGTACTATTTATTTGCAACCATACTTGTAAATGCTTTCCTGTATGATGAAAATGTGTCTGTGAATTATTTGTGCGTCTCTGCTTGATATCCCAAACAAGATGAGACTGTTAAATTAAGGATTAAAGGAGTATCTAATTTTAAATAAAGGATGGTATCGGTTCATTCATTCATTCATTCAATTACGTAGCCTACTGATCTTTACTTTACTGATATCAATAACTAGCTCCATTTATGATTCAATCAGCTGCCTTGTCTCCTCAGTATTGTGTTTGAAGGTGATAAATATCGATGATAAGAATCGATGCTGTACCGTGATGAGTTGAATGGGTGTCAGTTTGCTAGCGTTAAGCGTAGCGTTGTTTTCCTACCTAACAAGCTAACAGCGGAGATTAGCGTGGACATACGCTGACGAGGATAACGCTGACCGGAACAAACGTGATCGGGTGATGCCAGCGCCTCCTGGTAGCTTAGTGTCATTTTTACATTAAGACAAGCTGCCAGGCCTTGGCTCGTCCTACATGTTCACCCCTAAAGATGCATCCTCTCACCCCCACTCTGCTAGCTTCGTGGTTTTCTACGTCACGGATGGATTAGCTAGCTAGCTAGCTAGCCGTTAGCCGCTAACTGTAACTTGAGCGATTTATCTCACAAATAAAAACATGTCAAATGTAAAACAGCGGAGGCGACCCCAGAACACGGTTCACGGCACACAAGCACAGGTGTGGTGGGTGGGTTTAAAAGGTAGGGACGTGCAATGAGAATATATTTACCTGCTAGCATTAGCCGGTTAGCCGCTAACGGTCGCTGCGAAGCCAGCTGCTGCTGCTGCTGACGGCCTGGGTGGAGGGTGCCCTCCTCGGTCACAGGGGGAGCGAGGCAGCGGTGTTTGTCTGAATCCAGCCGTAGTTCCTTCACATTACGGTGTATCATTAGGAAAAGACGGCTGACAAGAGGGAGCTACTCCGTCTGACTGCTTGGCAGCATGAATAATTGATGCGGAGCGTGTGTGTGTGTCCGCCCCTCAGCTCGATGAACGGGTGGCTCAACCTGCCTTCACAACATCCTCCTCATCATCATCAGTCTGCGGGGAGTTCCGCATACTGGGAGCTAACGGAAGCGACCAACCAGCCCGACGAAAACCACTTAATGCGCTCCACAGGGACTGGCGCTGGCGTGGCCGTGGTGGTGGTGGTGGTTCACTCGGTGGTTTACGACGTTTTATCGCCTTTACTGAGAGGGCAACAAGCTCTGTCGACACCAGCTATAAATACACTTATTTTTAAAGGGGACTTATTATGCTCTTGTATCTTTTCCCTTTCAGTTGCTGTTATATGGTTTTTGTGCATGTATGAGGTCTGCAAAGTTACAAAGCCCAAAGTCCACACCACAGACACACTGCCCCCCAACCGTCTGAAACACCTTGCTTGAAGTCCCGCCTTATTTCCGTAACATAGTGATGTCACCAAGTAACACACGTTTGATGCCTTAAATGAAACTCGTTAACTCCTGTTTACAACATTAGTACAAGTACTGTACACGATATGCTTGGCGTTCAAGCGGTTAAGTCGTAAGAACACCGCTGCTAAGCAACAGCAATGTTAACGTTACTGTCTGAGTCTAGAAGCAACAGAGGCTAACAAGTTAGCAAGCTAGCAAGTGGGTAATACAGGGAAAAGACTATAGGCAGTTGGGAATATCAACATTCAGACATACTGTATTATACAATTCTGAAGAATTACAATATACGACTAATATTACAACATATTCACTTAGTTTGTACCAAAAAATTAACTTCTGTGGCCTCCACCGTTTCTGACAACATCAACAAACATGTCGCCATTCGTGAACTCTGAGTTTTCAAAAACTTGCACTTACAAGTCGTGAATACAACATGAGGGGTCGTTCATATGGACTCTTTTCATGACACGACCCCATTTGAAAGGACTGATAGCCTAGCAGCTAGTTTGGCACACCCGCAAACAAATGGTCAAATTAGACAAAAATATTGATACTAGCTTTAATATCAATACTTGTGGGCTATTTTTTCCTATATCTGCAAGTAACTAATATATGGGTGAATTTATTTAATTCATTTTTATTTATTTATGTCTTTATTATAATAATAATAATAATAATAATATTGTTATTAATAGTAATAGCAATAATAATAATAATAATAATTACCAACCTATTTTTATTTTACACTTATTTATTTATTTATTTTTTAACTTAATTTTATTTTATTATCATTCTAGTTATTTCAGGTATTTACCTATTTATATTATTATTGACATTTTTCCCTCCCTTGCATTTGAATACTTTGCTTTTCAAACTACAGTTACTGTCTGTTATCATATGTGCATATTACCTTCTTTGTTAGGGTTTAGGTTGTTGTCGTAATTTTTCTTAAGGAAACAATAAAAAGCATGATTAAAAAAAATACCTGTGTTAGTTGTGTGACGCTTGTACATAAATCTGGTACGCTGTCCATCAAATATGTCACAATTAGAAATAATTTCATAGGGTCCCTTCATCTCCAAATGCTGTCTAGTGTCATCAAAATATCAGTCAATCGACGTAATCTTTTTTTTTTTTTCTGTAATGCCACAAAATCTCCAAAATAGCAGCATTTTGAAGGGGTGTATATTTAAAATTTTAACTCAAGGTCCACTCACAAGCTCCTTCCAGAGCTTTCAACTGCATCTCATTGTCTTCTGTTGCAAATTTAATTTAAGAAATAGTTAAAGAAAAAACACATCCACTGAGGAACACAGGGAAATGTAATCAGCGCTCACTCGTGCTCTATCTAGGGGGGCGGCAGTAGCTCAGTCCGTAAGGACTTGGGTTAGGACGCGTCCCCCATGGACCAAGACCAACTGGTTTGCTGGAGAGGCCAGTTTACATCTTGGGCACTGCCGAGGTGCCCCTGAGCAAGGCACCGAACCCCCAACTGCTCTGGGCGCTTGTCAGGAGCAGCCCCCCCACTCTGACATCTCTCCATTGACGCATGTATATGTGTAAACAACAGAGTGTAAAACTGAATTTCCCCACTGTGGGACTAATAAAGGAATATCTTCTTCTTCTATCTACCTTCCAGCAAACACCTGATTGTGGCTCCAAACATGTTGGCACTACAGCGTAGCTTTAATTTATACTGTACATAGAAAACAGAAGGTCTTCAGGAGTTACAAGTATTAAAATAGGTTTGCATTTCTATACATCAACAATGTTTACAGTGTCACCCTTTGAAGACAGGAATTAAATGAGATCAGAGATGAAATACAGTATATACAGTACAATTAACCTTGATACCATGTACACTAAGAAACAAAGGTTTAAGAGCCAACAGCAGATGCATTTTTTGCTCATCTGAACAGAGTACAGCACACCATGACAAAATCATTTCAGTTTCATCTAATTCCACCTGTCAGTAGACCTGGGACTCTACTGGGGCGACTTTTAACCTTTATAGTTAGCGTTTGGACAGAGATGCCCTGTAAGCAGCAAACCAAAAAACAAATCTCACATTTTATTGCAAAGGGACCCGAAAGAAAAAAAGAAAAAAAAATCACTGGTATGGTTTCAAAATGCTGCTCACTCTCGCATTAATCTGCTTCTTTTAACATTGCTCGACCTGTCAAAAAGAAAACCATTAAATACATCGCTAAAGGGTTAGAAGGGTGCATGAAAATCAATAACAAAATCATTAACACTGTTGACTTCTGTCTTTATGTAATCACGCTGAATGGAAATGTGTAAAATTCTCCTTTTACACTAATTAAATTTACTGATATCAAGTTTGACATTTAAGCTCGCCAACTCTCACATTAGCAAATAAAACTCAGATAAACTAACGCGGCAGTCCTCTTTTGTTATGTGTTTTTCCAAACAACTGTTGATGGAGAGGAAGGAAAACAGTCTGGTTACGACTGTTTCTGTGCTCATTCTGCAGGCTCAACAACACACCACCGTTAACACAACGAGGAATGTGGGAGGAAAACATCCACTCAACCAACTGTCCAATAGGTGGAGCTCAACCAGTATCTCAGGTCAAAGATGCTGATGTACCAGGAGGAAGCAGTGCATTATGGTCTACTGCTCCGATTAGCCATTAAGTCATTTATTCAAAATCTATTTCGTATGTCATAGATAAATGACAAATACATCCGATATAGTTATGTTTTTACCATTATTAGAGTTGCTGTAGTATCTCTTGATCTGTTACAGGGATATTTGCCTCGTTTGGGGGTCTTATCCATAGCAGGTGTATTGCTTACATGACGGTCGGTGTGCAACCACAGGCCCACCGACACCTGAGCAACGCAACGGGGACGGCAGGAAAACCTATTTTAGCCAACTAGAAGAGAGGTGCATCTAAAAAAAAAAATAAATCAATATCTGTTTAAGTGTACACTATATTTTGATTTTTTTTCTGAAGGTGAAACTGAATTGAAAGTGAAACCTATCCACAGTTTTTGTCATCTGTTTCACTTTCAGTTCAGTTCCAGGAAGGAGGAGGAGGACATGGTTGTCCGACGGCAGGAAAAAGTGGTTCAATATTCAAAATTTAAAGGGACATTTGTTTAGGAGGCTAGAATACGTCCCCATCCAGAGCACTGCATTGCTTTGCTCCGGTGTCGGTTTCTCTGTGCTGACTGTCATTTACTGTGGTTAATATACTAACTATGGAGAAGTACCTCATTCATCCCACTTCAAACACCCAAACTATCCCTTTAAGACTGTGTTTCAAAGACACACACAAGTCAAAATGTGTGTTGTGGAAAATTTTTACACAAAAAAAACATGATTCGATCATCTGAGAGATCCACAACAGAATAATTCAAACAAAAACATTATAAAATACAGACATGTTGATGGATGAAAACAAGAGAGATTGAAACAAAGTTTAGTTAAAGTAAAAGCTAAAAAAAAAAAACAAAACATTTAAATTCAAATGATCAAAACACAAAAGATCCATCAACAGGATGATTAATCGGATCAAATCAAAACTGGGCCTGAAGGACGTCGCCATGAATCCTGTCTTTGTATTTGTTAGGGCTGTGAATGTAAATGGGTTCTCTGGGTCCCCACCAGTCTCCCCTTTACAGACATGCCCACTTTATGATAGTCCCAGTCAGTCTGGATCAAGTCCTAGTCAAGTCAGCACTCTGACACACTGACAGCTGTTGTTGCCTGTTGGGCTGCAGTTTGTCATGTTCTGATTGGAGCAGATTGTTGATGCTAAAGTCAGAACCTGGGAGGGTTTCTGGACTATATCTGCCATTGATTAGTGGTGTTATTGATTTACAATAATAAATATATACATACATTTGCACAAAGCAGCATACATGTCCACTACCGTGATGACAAGTGTTTTAAATACTTGACAAATCTCCCTTTAAGGTACATTTTGAATAATTAAAAAAAATGTATCAATTTGGGATTAATCCCGATTAATCATGGACAATCATGCGATTAATTATTTTAATCAATTGACAGCCCTACTTTCAATCAAATGTCCCATTTCAGCTGCAACAGGTTAGCTGCTAAATGCATTCATATGAATTTAAAACCACAAGAAATTGCAGCTGAAAAATGTAGAAAGAAAGCAATACAATACAGCTGAAAATAGTAGTAACAGTAGGAAGTAGTTTGTTATGACAGAACAAATAGCATTTTACGTCTGTGCAAGTCTAATGGCGACACCTGGAAATGGCTACACATGCAGCTAATACAGTCACGTCAACAACGGGCAGCTGTGGCATCATGTTCAGTTTTCTTAAATAAAATAAACTTCACAATTATGAATTTGCATTGGCATTTCTTTATCATTTGTTATGCATTTCAAGTTTACACTGCACAGGAGAATGCACAGAAAACAGCATGAGTATAAACATCTAAATCTCTGTAGTTATAAAATTTGAATGTTTCTACTCGTTTTGTTGCTCTCTGCTGCCTGTAAATAGAGATTTTGGTTTATTTTTTGGTGTTGAGTATCTGTCCAAGGAAGAGACTCTGACTATGGTAGACCTTTAGATCAACTGATATTCAGTTAAACATTTTTTTCCTCAGCATCATTCATACACGATATTATCAAAAATAAAAGGCTGGCAAATTCTCTGTATCTTGTTCAAACTATAAGTTGTTTATACATTTCTCACACCTCTAAATGCTAGTGATAAAACGACAAATCAAAATATGAAAAAAAGATGCTTTGCAATGAAATGAATAAAAGTACATCTCGCATACACATAACGACAATTAATAGAGGCAATTCTTCTATTTTGATTTATAAATACAACTTTGTCAGGATGGATTTTTATTTATTTGGAAGGAGGGGAGTCACAGAGACGGCAGCTTGACGTCCTTTAACATTTAATCTTTACATGGAATTTGAGGACACGATAGTACCAACCTGTGTCAAGGTACCTGCGCTCCGTGTAAAAAGATTTCCACTGTTTCCTGTTAATGAGGGCACAGTCTGCAGAGTTGTTGTGCGTTAGTATGTGATTGTACAATCTATGTGTGCACTCTATACATTATTCATTGTGAAAATAAATATACAATTTACATGAAAAGTTAATGGGCATCTAGAAATGACCAAAAGGGTCCCTTATGCACTTGGAAGAAAACTAAAGTCATCTCATGGAAATTAAAGAAGCCTCCAATTCCCAGAGGTCTACTTCACATTACTTTACCTGAGCGACTACACCAACCTGTGGATATCTGCACTTCCTCAAAGAGGAACACAAACTATTTGTTGCCAAATCACAATATTACCAACCAGATAGCCTACCACTTTACCCAAACATCAATAAAGTGAACAGCACATATACGTCTGCTCATATTTAAATGGTAACCTGGACCGTATTTCCCCATGATTTGTGTCTATCTGGCCGATAGAAACAACCGTTTGTCAGCGTGTTTATGGCACCGTACAGCATGCATAAGCCATAAAACCCTACTGTTTCTACCCGGACAGCAACAGAGCTACACCAAATGTCTTTTCCAGACAGAGGAGAGCTGCTTGTGACACCGTGACACGGTGAACTCACCGCACATCACAACATCACAGTAAAGCCGTCGTGGCATGCTGGAAACCATTGGAAATATTTCAAAACACAGCGGCGCTGTTGTTGTGTTGTGTCTGAAACTTCTGGATAAAGAAGTGACAGTGCAGCGTTTTAATCAAAACTCAACATTTTTTAACTTAATGTGACAAGAACAACAGAAAAAAATAAAACACTGAACATGTAGCGCTCAGCGCCTCGTCACACTGCTGGTGTTTGTAGCATAGTATAAATACGCTGCATTCCCACTGCGAGGAATTCAAAAAGGAAAAAACGTGAACATGGCGTTGTTGTAGTGGTTGCTTGCCATCCCATGCAGTTGGCTTATTGCTGCTATTGCGACAGCTCTAGACTGGATCAAGCAAAACGTAAAGAAAAATGTTTTATCTCTCTGTAGGGTCCTTTCCATAATGTTGCCAGACACTTATAGTAACAATCCGATTCAGTTAGCAGTGAAAACAAACACGTTTCGTGGATGCTAACGTTACACTGACGCTGCTCACTGCCCTCGCAGCTCGTATTGCGTTATCCTTCAATACTGGACCAATTAGAATTAATTAGAAAGTCCTTATTAGCCACATGGACACAAACATGTGAAACAGGGTCCAGGTTGAAAAATACCAAAGTTACCCTTTAACTCTATCCATTTCCACCTATTGCACAATTGCAAAAATCACTATTTCAACTGAATGTGCAGCTGTAATCCTGATGTTTGAGGCAGCCAAGACCTGCTCAGATTATAACTGTTAGAGAATGAGTATAGAACTGCACTAGAAATTGACATTCAACAAATATTAAATCAGAGAAAACTGGCTAAAGAGCCTGATGCTGGTATTCAATATCGCCATAATCATGTCAGCATCTACACAAAGGTAAGAACAACAAAAGGCTCAACTAGGTGTTCATATTTGTCCTTATGAACACAAAACCGTTAAGCAGTCAGTTTGAAAGCAAAGGGGGATGAAACTCTCCTCCCACCAGAGAACAACAATCTCACTGCTGTAACCAGATCCTGACCAGACGGCCATTAAGGAGTCCGTGTTCCTGCTGGATGCCATGTCTGTGATGTCTCAGGCTTCAAAAAGTGTGACATCAGGTTTGCAGTCACTCATTGACATCCCAAATTTCAGAGAGCAGCGGGGGAAGCTTCTTGTCCTGGAGGCGAAGGGCAAAAACCTGCTCCGAGTGGACGCTGCTTAGTGTACGAAGGCTCACCAGCTTCATCAGCATACGAGGAAACATCAAATGATCCTGATGAATCACAAGTTTGAAAAATAGTAGGGCAGTCAAAGTTAATGTGATAATAACACAATAATGCAAGTTTGTTTTAACACCACTAATTTCTTTAATGCTTTATGATACTGGCATCACATTAAACTACAAAACCCCAAGAAATCCATTGGTTGGTCAACCAAGTCGTACTAACTTGTCGTAATGGAGAGTAAAGAAATATTGGCAACAATCTGTCATGGCCATGTTCAAAGGGGTCCGTTGACCTCTGACCTCCAGATGTGTGGATGTAAATGGGTTCTCTGGGTCTCCACCAGTCTGCCCTTTACAGACATGCCCACTTTATGATAGTCCCAGTCAGTCAGTCCCAGTCAGTCTGGATCAAGTCCTAGTCAAGTCAGCACTCTGACACACTGACAGCTGTTGTTGTCTGTTGGGCTGCAGTTTGCCATGTTCTGATTGGAGCAGATTGTTGATGCTAAAGTCAGAACCTGGGAGGGTTTCTGGACAATATCTGGCATTGATTAGTGTTGTTATTGATTTATAATAATAAATGTTAGGGCTATCAATCAGTTAAAATATTTAACTGTGACTAATCACATCTGTTTATTTGTTCAAAATGTATTTTAAAAAGTCAAATATTTAATACTCGTATCAACATGGGAGTAGACCAATATGCTGCTTATGCAAATGTACTGTATGCATATATGTATTATTAAAAAATCAATTAACAACACAAAACAGTGACAAATAATGTCCAGAAACCCTCACAGGTGTGTGATTATTTTGTGATATAGACAATCATGTGATTAAATGGGATTAAATACTTTGAGTAGTTTCAGCCAATTTAATAAATTAATTTCCTTAAGTCCCTTAATTTAATTTCGGTAATTTAGATTTAGTAGCTGCATTTCAGTAAAAACAGCTTCTCTTAATGGCCTTAACAACTGCTCTTGTAATTCTTGAAGCCTCCATCCAGTCTGAACAAGTGTGTGTTACCTCAGCGCTGACCCAATGTGCGTGTTGTCATGACGACAACCAGGTTATGCTGACATACTGTTGGTCACAAGAGGAGAGGTTACGTAAACGGTGGGCACTTACATTTGGTCTCTTTATCATGATGTAAGAGCGCAGAGCGTCCACATAGGGCTGCTGCAGCCTCTCCACCAGATCGTGATCCTGCACATTCGGCCGATCTGAGCAGAGTTTACCAGACAAACAACAAATAGACACTTGTTAACCTCTTATTAGAGATTGTTACGGGGAAATTGGTGCTTTCTGAAGAGTGTAACTGTGAACAGCCAATTTGTCCCTAAGGGTTCTCTCACAAGCCGACATTATTCTGTATTTAACTGATCTTGGATCGTTTCCAAGTGAACCAAAACACAGACTGCCTGGTCGGGAATTTGTTTAGATGGACTGACCTGGACTTCTGCAGAAGTCCAATGTCTACTTGACATGTGGGCCGAAGAGAACATACAGAACAGGCTGAATAAAGTCCACAAAAGTAGTGACATTTATAGTCATTTGAGATAAACTAGAGAAGGGATTTGTGTCACGTTTAAGTGAAAAAACTTTGACAGCAATATAGCCCGCAATTCCCTGCATAGAAACGGCAGCTCTCAAGATAAAAAAGAAAAATCGCCCCTCAGCAAATTATAATCTTATTTGGTCCACTTTAATTTGTGCACTGTGAAGCTGAACCAGATCAGAAGTGTTAACTTCACTGTGATTCAGACTAGCCCAAACAGACTACGGCTTGTGAGAGCACCCTTAATGAACTGACATCATTAGATGGAAATACATTTTCAGTTTGCGGGTTGTGTAATTTATGTAATTTCTGAATTCTTACCTGCAGAAAAGATGTTGATGGCAATGAGCAGGGCATATTCTGCCTCATCCAGATGCAGGTCGTTCATTCCTTTTGAGAACTCAAAGATGGGGTTGATGAACTCAAACTGAAGCCCTGAAGGTGAGAGAGAGAGGGAAAGGAAACAAGACGTCACTTTAAAGAAGGAAGCAACGTGTTTCTTTTTTTGTATGAATTACATATCAAACATATCCTGTTGTCAGAGCCATACCCAGTATGTATGATTTTTATATGCTGTATTTCATATCTGATGGTGACTGTCATCAATCAGTCACTTCACTCAGGGAGCAACAAACCCTCCCTGCTACTGCTTAGCTTGGTTTATTAGCGGGCAAGCTAGCTGGCGCGCATGGGAAAATATTTGAGTCAGTCCACATTGTCAAATGATGCAAAGCCCAATCTAGCTAAATTGAGAAAACATGATGACAGTAATATCAAATGACAGCCACAGGACAAGAGACAATAAATGCATCATGTCTTCAGGTGCCAGTGAAAGAAGCTGTGAAGCCGGCCAAGCTACAGGTAAAGAGACATCTGATCACAAAGCACCAGGAACATCAGGGCAAAACACGGTGGTGTTGACATGATTGATATTGAAATGCATCATTAGCAAACAGGTCTGAAGTATATAGGTTGAAAAGTTTTAAAACAAATAGTTCCAGTGGCATCTAAGATTAAAAATGGTAGTAAGCATTATGCTTAACCTGTGCTATGATTATGAAGGGGTCCTTGGCCCTAAAAGGTTTTACAACCTGTGGTCTAGTCCTCAGACATGCTTTACTTGGTTAAGTCTGCTCATACTTTGTTTTTAAACAGCATGCAAGACAGAACGAATACAGAATATCAGCTGTAAATGATTCCTGATATTCATATATTCCATCTGACAGGCAGAAGTGAGAAAACGCACCTGCTTTTGCGAAATCCTCCTTATTATAGCTGAAATCCTTCAGGAACGTAATGCTATCGATAGCAGGGTTGTACCGCCGAGACGTCTCCAGCAGCATAATCTGAGGAAGGTAAACACATCTCAGTGAGTGGAATATTAATATACGGCCAAACCGATATGTAGAGATGCTCAAAGAAGTTGTCAAAAACATGCAGGAAGCAACTGAGCTTTCAAAACAGCAGGAGGAGGAGAATGTCTCCCAGCGCTACATATTTCTAACATATTACTAACTTATTTTGCATATTGCTAAACTGCATATTAACACCTTACTACCATATTTTGAAATTAGTGTTCACTTGTATGTATATTCAGAAAAGTGTTGATTTGAAACTAATGCCTCGCATCAGAACGAAACAAACAATTCAAGCTTGAAGCTGCAGCTACAGGCATGTCACATGCTAAATGACAAACCTCAATGGTTGACGTTTTCAGTAGAGCGATCTGGTCCTCCCTCGTGAGCTCCAGGAAACCGGGAAGCTGTTTGGCAAAATCCACAATCTCCTGGACTGACATAATCGCCAACTCAGTGAAGTGGGCGAACCGCTGCTGACGCACTTCTCGGTTCTGTAGGTCCTGGCTCTGTGGCCACGGCTGTCCGATGCACACACAAAAACATGAGTCAGTTATTCAGCATGGAAAAAAGTTCGTGTTCAAAGTTTATATATTTAAGTTGGTATGAGCATATTTTAGCTTAAAATAGCTTAACTTACACAGCAAAATGCTCATCAAATCAAAGCTTTTACCACAAATTGACTATAGATGTCTGTGACTCTCAATCTACCGACACACACCAGCATTCACACAGTAATAGCAGCTACAGTTTGTCCTGAAGCCACCATGTCCTGGCAGGAGATCGGCCACCCACACGAACAGACTCTAAATGCGGCCTGAAAGGAAGCTAATTTTATTGTCCCAATTAATTATTATTGGCACAAACCACGCAACAGTTTGACAGTATTCATGTTTGATTTCTTTGGCCATGTCTTCACACTTTTCCACCCCTCTTTACCATAGATCCATTCTTGTTGTTTTTAGGGGGGTACAGAGGGTCTTTAAGGGGAGATAGCAGGTCAACAGTAGATGTCACATAGAAGAGGTGTCCATCATCTGAAAGCTGGAACCTGAAGATTAATTTGAGATGCAGCTCAGCACCGTGAGCCAAGTTGTTCCAGTCATTAATCAGAAATAAACATAAATTCATTTTTTAATCAAAATTATAAAGGAGTGTAAGGGTTTAAAACATTATGATAGAAGTATATGACGGTCATCCCTTATGTCTCATAAGATTCTGCTGTCATGGGTACCCATAGAACCCTTTTTCATTCACGAATCTTGAGGTGAGAAGTCAAGGGACCCCGAAAGCCTCTGAAAGTCAGTAAACTTGGCCGAGGGAGCCGGCATCCTCAAGGAGTTGAAGAGGTTAAGAAGGCTTAATGAACTTATCAATGGGTGGGTGTAATAAAATCACTGTTTTTTATATAGCCATATAAAAAACAGTGATTTTATTACACCCACCCATTGATAAGTTCATTAGGCCTTCTTAACCTCTTCTTTAAGAGACAATTAGCTCGTCAAAAACAACCCAAACTTATCGTCATGGACGTTCACTTACCGTCACTTTGGGTCGGTCGAGGAAAGACCTCTTGTTACATTGCTTCTGCATGGCCACCAGCTTCTCAATCATCTCCTGCTGCTGTGGATCCAGTGCAGCTGTTTCCTGTGGAGGGGTGGGGGTGACCACTGTGGACGTGCGGGCCGTTTCCTCCTCGTGCTGCTTCTTCATCTTCTTCAGTCTGATTTGTTCTTCAGAGAGCACACCTACAGGTCAAAGGGGACGCACTCAGTCTCTGAGTTAACAGGAGGTTTCATGTTATTCTCATGATTTTCACTCTGGCTGCAAACCCACATGCTGAAATGAAATCTAAAATTTTCGCCATCTCTGATTCATCTGGCATACAGACACTCACACTGCTCCAGCATCCCCGCCTCCCGACACTTGCGCAGGCGGCACTGCTGGCACTTGCGCCGCATGTACATGTCCATTTCACAGCGGCCATTGTTCTTGCAGTTGTACTGGGCGCTTTTAATGACGCTGCGTCGAAAGAAGCCCTTGCAGCCCTCACAGCTCAGCACATTGTAATGGAAACCAGAGGCCTTGTCACCACATACGCTGCACACCTCGTTGCCCAGCATCTTCGGCGCAGGTCCCTTCTTTCTCTTCACTGGCTGGCCATCTATACACAGGAGAAAAAAAAATAAAATAAAATATTAAGAGCTGTCAGCAATTTCAATCTGAGACAGCAACTTGTATACTGAGGGTTATTTAATGCGTGCTGAAGGATCAGCGATGAATTACAGACAGCCCTGTATGCAAGTACATATCATACTTACATACAGTATATACTGTAAAATGCACATTCAATTCAAGCACATGTCTAGTGAGTACAGATTGTCTGCATATTCAAAAAAAACATTTTAAATGAAAATGTACCATTATGGCTCAAATTAAATACTTCAAACTTTAAGCAACTTAGAGAAAGTTTGCAATGCAAAAAACACACTGAGTTTCCAGTGTTTTAGATACTCTTGTTCAATCTGATCCATTTCAATTCAATACCATATTTGTTTAATGGGAATGCGTCAGATGTGTTAATTCAACTGTAATGCCTTAAACTAACTGTGCTGTACTAGTGCTGGATTGCATTACAGTTTATAACAAAATTTTGTTCACCCCCATATTAAAATACATGAGTTTAACAAAACAAGAATCATTGAGGGGCTAACGGATGGGACTGCACTTGCTGTACAGGTGTACCTAACAAATTAGTACCTCAGTGTATAACTATTCCAATGAATCTGAAAAACTCATCCTGAATTAACTAACTAAGGTAAGCCCAAAAGTGTGGCATAAAAAGGGGTCAAACTATGGGCTTAATTAAGAGGAAAATTAGAGGAAATTAACAGAAATAATGCTGGTTAGTCTAGTCTGTGGAAGTTGTCGCACCAGTACAATTACACACACAGATATACCTAAAGAAACAACCCAGAGCCTATAGCACATTACAGATTTAAAACTGGTACTTAGGGATGTCATGGTACCAGAAATAAAGTAGTAACACAAATACCTACACAAATTCTTGTTACCCAACTCGATACTACAGTAGAAAACAAAATAATAAATCCCATGTACTTCAACATACACTCCTTTATTACAGTTTGCATTCTGTTTTTGTAATTTATTATTAAACCCTGATAATACGCCTCAAGCTTCTTGCCAAAAACTAAAGACATGACATGAAAACACATCATTATAACATTAGAATATACCGCCACCCAATGCTCATTTTTACTGAACAGAGCTTGAACATATCACAATCTATCTCAACGCAACCTCCGTATGTTAGCTGTTAGTTATGGCTGTTATTTAACCAAGCAGGACTGTGCTGCCCACCAGCTTCTAACAGCTACCATTAACTAGCTGTCCGCCTGCAGATTTCACACAGATCCCTGTGACGATGGGATATCCTGATCCCTGGTACCTACACTACCTGCAGTAATGTGAAAAAATGTTTTCCGAATTTTCGACTTGGTACCGAAATACAGTACCAGGAAGTATGGAAGTTTGGTAACCGAGAAGTCTCGTGACATCCCTACTGGTATATCAGGGGCTGACTGTGAATGTACTTGAAACTATACTTCCATAAAATGTTAAATTCACCATTTCACCAAAATAAAAGTAAATTGGACATCATAAAAGTCTTCTGGACTAAAATGTAACCATGCTGGCTGTCACTGTTTTCAGAATGGTGATTCAGTGATGTCTGGTTTTGCCCCAGCAATGACTAATGGTAGTGACTAAAGCTGCAACACTAACTGAAACTGCACATTGTTCTTCCAGAGAAGCAGCTAGACACTCCCTCTAAAAAGGATGTGTGCCATTTAGTTAATATGTGAGGTATTTAATTCTTGAACTGTCAAGTTTAAAGTCAGTCCTGGACAGAGCCATTCAGCTATAAGTACTCCTGTCTCACCTGTGCTGGCAGGAGGGTCACCTGTAGATGGATCCAGCTTAATGTCACTGGGCTCTACCGGCAGAGGGCTGCTCATGTCAGTCAGTGCAGGGCCGTTATGGGCGGGGGCGGGGAAGTCGTCTGGCTGGGACAGGTCAGCCAGCGACAGCAGGCCGTCATGCTTCATTGTGGTGCTTCCGCTGCTCTCCTCAACCATGCAGTCCAGCTGCAGCTCAGAGGCCCCGTCAAACACCTTACTCTCATCTGACGGACAAGACAAACATTTTCATTCAAAACAACCACCAATCACACTGTAGCTCCACTCCAGACTGTGTTTAACTCATCTTAGTCTCAAATGGAAGAGGTGTTCAGAGCTGTAGAGCTGCAACAATTACCGTATTTTTCACACTATAAGGCGCACTTAAAATCCTTTCATTTTCTCAAAAAAACAACAGTGCACCTTATAATCCGGCGCACCTTATGTCCCAATTCTGGTTGTGCTTACTGACCTCAAACCAATTTTATGTGGTACAGGGCGCTCAAAAATCTGTCAAAATGTTTTATTACGACTTTGGTAGCTACGAAGCCGCACCGCTGGATGGATTGTCGGAGCATTACGGTACTCACCGACACTGTCAAAACACACAAAGTGAAGAAAACTGATTCGGAGCTCGCTGTCATTACGGGTGGATTATCTAAAGAAATCCAACCGCTAGATATCGGTGTCAACAGGTCGTTCAGAGTTAAACTGAGAGCTGCGTGGGAGCGTTGGATGACAGAAGGCCAACACACATCCACCAAGACAGGGAGGCAACGCCGGGCCAGTTCCTCCACTATCACGAGACGAGAGCGCCTTATGTATGAAAATAGACACGTTCATTGTCAACTATTAAATAACTCACCAACTAATTTGATAATTGACTGATCAGTTTGAGTCATTTTTTTAAGAAAAAAATTCAAAATTCTCTTTCTTTACTCCCCAATGACAGTAAACTGAATATTGAATTGTGGACAACACAAGACATTTGAGGACGCCATCTTGAGCTTTGGGAAACACTGATCGACATTCTTGGGCTGCACGGTGGTGCAGTCTGTTAGCGCTGTTGCCTCACAGCAAGAGGGTCGCAGGTTTGATTCCGGCTTGGGACTCTTCTGTGTGGAGTTTGCATGTTCACCCCGTGTAAGCGTGGGTTTTCTCTGGGTTCTGTGATGAACTGGCGACCTGTCCAGGGTGAACCCGCCTTCGCCCAATGCCAGCTGGGATCGGCTCCAGCCCCCCTGCGACCCCTAACGGGATAAGCGGTTGACGATGGATGGATGATTGACATTCTTCACCATTTTCTGACATTTTAAAGACCAAACAACTAATCGATTAATCAAGAAAATACTATACTAAACTTTATAATATTGATATTATATAATACATATTGTTTAATATCTGCTAAAAACGCTCTTTTGCTTGTGGCTATAGAAATCAAAACAGACGTGCCGGTCGGCTCGCCACTTATACAATATATCAGCACTCGAGTCATGAAAACGTGCGGTCACAGTAAACCAAAGCTTTACTGAGAGAAGTAAACCCAGCGCAGTTTGATGGACTCATACACAAGTGGTTCCTCTTACCATGACCAACATCTGGGATATCAGTCACAGACAGCGTGGACATCTTCTGCACAGCAGCTTGTCATTACGAAAGCAACGTGCACCTGTGGAAGAAAAAGAAAAATCACACTCAATCATGACGGCAATTTTACAAACATAACCAAATTAAATACACAGATGTATTAATAAAAGGGGAAGGAATTTCAACCTGCTGACACTGTATGCATGTAGGTCTCCTTTAAAACAGGGATGCAGTCAATTTACATCACTTGTACGGGACTTATGATGATCTCACACCACATAACGCAATTCTTAGAAAGACCTAAGGTACGTCTTTGAATCAACTGAGATCCTGTCTACGTAAAAGCGTGTACAGGAAAGCCAACTGGCTGTAAAAGCAGAAATGAAAGTTTGTCATGTGCCACATACGGGTGCATTTCAGGAAACTGATTCAGCACAAACACACATGCATGATTTATGGCTATTTTTAACCGGCCTATGCGATGGAAATCACAGTTTAAAAATATAGACTGTCTGCAATTTGTTGTTTATTATATTGTGATATAATACAGCAGTGTATTTAAACACCTATCTTATGACAAAATAATGACTGTCAATATATCAGTTGCCAGTTTATTAGGTCCACCCAACAGTCCTGCAATAAATCCTACTTTCATGAAGGTTATAATGTTCAGTTTTTATTTAAACTGCTTAGCGCCGAGCTCATTAAACTTTATGGTGATTTCAGAGGTTGTACTTTATGGTGCTGTTGAACTGTATTGCCTTATTCTTTGGGTTATTTCTGATATTTAGTCTACCCTCTTTGATATAAGTAGGGTGGATAAAATAACATGCGTGTATGTCTGTTACTGTAAAATACAGTGACTTCAAAAACTGACAAATAAAGGAACTTCATCACATTGATACAATAATCCTACAGTTTAAATCATTGATTTCGAACATAGACCACAGAGGTCTAATAGATCCAGATACTCTGTACACTACAACATAAAAACAGCATAGAAGAAAGAAAAGAAGTCATATTGCCCATTATTATGTTGAGTCACAGATGTTTTGCTGCTTCCGCTGACAATATGCTAAACAAATATCAGTTAATGTTCCCTCGTATCAAAAACATTATATGGACTATGAACAGACAGACAAAACTAGAGCTGTCAAAGTTAACATGATAATAACACCTGAACACAAAATTTGTTTTAACGTCACTCATTTTTTTAATGTAGTAAAGCAAAGGAGGTAATATCGGGCTGTTTTAAAGAGTGTTAAGCTCCTGGCACCACATGAAACTAGAAAACATAAGGAATCATCATGTCAGACTATCTTGTCATGAAGGCGCTTAAATAACACTCAAAATTCTCTCAATTTTGTTGAGGAAAAACTGGCACTTTTCGAAGGGGTCCGTTGACCTCTGACCTCCAGATGTGTGGATGTAAATGGGTTCTCTGGGTCCCCACCAGTCTCCCCTTTACAGACATGCCCACTTTATGATAGTCCCAGTCAGTCTGGATCAAGTCCTAGCCAAGTCAGCACTCTGACACACTGACAGCTGTTGTTGCCTGTTGGGCTGCAGTTTGCCATGTTCTGATTGGAGCAGATTGTTGATGCTAAAGTCAGAACCTGGGAGGGTTTCTGGACAATATCTGGTATTGCTTTGTGTTGTTCATTGATTTCCAATAATAAAAATATAGACATATTTGCATGAAGCAGCATATTTGCCAACTCCCGTGTTGATAAGAGGATTAAATACTTGACAAATTTGTTTAAGGTACATTTTGAACATAAAAAATGTGCAATTAATCATGATTAACTATGGACAATCATGTGATTAATCAGCATTAAATATTTTAATCTACTGACAGCCCCAGACAAAACAGCAAGAAGGACAATCTTCCGATCCTTTTCCAAAACATTTCAGACTATAAACATTCTCAAAAATGAAGAGCTGTTTCCAGACTTACCTTGTTTTATGCATCTACAGACAAATATGTCTGTAATCTGACAGCCAACAGACTACAAAATCAGTTCAGGGTTGCAGGATGTAAATAATGTTCCTTTCTAAATGTGGTTTGCTAATGTTCGACTATCACTATGAATATAATCTTAAGAGCTAACTGCTAGTTCCCATTCATTGTATGTGTACTCGTGTATGTGTTGTTCAGAGACAGAAAGCCGGAGAGGGAACCAAAAACAAACCTTGCATTATGCAACCGCTTGAGATGTCACTTTTCCGTCACTAAAATAGGAGTTATAATTACCCAATATCACTCCAGTTACTAACAACTACAATATGGTAACTGTTCTGCCAGCTGTGGAAACCAAATGCTTCTAACAGCCTGGTAGTGATTTCTAAAACTGTGATTTAATACAAGTACTAGAATAAAAGTATTAGAACAAAAAGTTACCACAGAGATAACTCAAGACCGTCACAACAAAAACCACGAAGGAAGGTCAGGCTCAACACCAGACAGATAATACAACTGTGTAAATGTGACTGTCTCTAATTACCCACAATAAAAACATGAATAGGTGACAACAGTCATTTTAAAGGCCCCCTGATATGCTTCTGAATATCATAGTAAACCAGGAAAGTGGTTATTGTTGCAGCAGTGGAGATAAATTTAGCAGCAAGAAAGACTGAAATTCAGCTGGATTATTCAATATAGACTCTAAATTTCCACTAAACACAACTAAGCACACTTTCATACAAAGCCTAATTTAGCTCTGTGACAGGCCGAGTGTTGGACTGAACTTACCTCTGAAGTTGATGCCTCATTTATCGTCTATCCATCCTGCCCATGAGAGTGCACAACCTCAGTCCGTCGATATCCCCACGCTGACGGAGGACTCGCTTGCCCGATGAGCCTTGAGGATGCCAAAACCCCTGTGACTTACTGGGCGGAAATTTAATGACTCGATATCTTGAAGTAGGAAAGAAGACGAATCCCTTTCTACAAAGCCCAATGGGAGACAAGAGGGAAAACATAGAGAGAGAGCGGGAGGGAGGGAGGGAGGGGGTGTGAAAGAGGGAACACAAGAGGTTACTATTGGTCATTTGCATTGATCCCCACAGGGCTGTGGTGCTCCAGCCGGTTTCCTCTCAGTATTTAAGCAGCCCATTTTACTAACTTAGCCTCATACCACACAAACACCTAAAGGTAACACCACCTTTCTCTAGTTCTGTCAGAAAATAACCCGATCCACCTAAAGGTAACACCACCTTTTCTCTAGTTCTGTCAGAAAATAACCCAATCCACCTAAAGGTAACACCACCTTTTCACTAGTTCTGTCAGAAAATAACCCGATCCACCTAAAGGTAACACCACCTTTCTCTAGTTCTGTCAGAAAATAACCCAATCCATCTAAAGGTAACACCACCTTTTCTCTAGTTCTGTCAGAAAATAACCCAATCCACCTAAAGGTAACACCACCTTTCTCTAGTTCTGTCAGAAAATAACCCGATCCACCTAAAGGTAACACCACCTTTCTCTAGTTCTGTCAGAAAATAACCCAATCTACCTAAAGGTAACACCACCTTTCTCTAGTTCTGTCAGAAAATAACCCAATCCACCTAAAGGTAACACCACCTTTTCTCTAGTTCTGTCAGAAAATAACCCAATCCACCTAAAGGTAACACCACCTTTTCTCTAGTTCTGTCAGAAAATAACCCGATCCACCTAAAGGTAACACCAGCTTTCTCTAGTTCTGTCAGAAAATAACCCAATCCACCTAAAGGTAACACCACCTTTCTCTAGTTCTGTCAGAAAATAACCCAATCCACCGAAAGGTAACACCACCTTTCTCTAGTTCTGTCAGAAAATAACCCAATCCACCTAAAGGTAACACCACCTTTTCTCTAGTTCTGTCAGAAAATAACCCGATCCACCTAAAGGTAACACCACCTTTTCTCTAGTTCTGTCAGAAAATAACCCAATCCACTTAAAGGTAACACCACCTTTCTCTAGTTCTGTCAGAAAATAACCCAATCCACCTAAAGGTAACACCACCTTTCTCTAATTCTGTCAGAAAATAACCGAATCTATAAAGGCGTTACCAATCAAAGCCTTTCTCACACAAAATAATCACTTTTATAGAGATTTAGAACATGTCTAACCTCAAATTAATGTGTAAAACGTCAGCATAACGGAACAGAAGTCCAACCTTTTTGATTTCTGTTAAAACAAGCTCTATAATCTGTTTTACAAACAAGAAGTCTGGTAATTAAAAGGTAGAAAGTTTTAATAGGTGAATTCACATCTGGCTGCCATCCCAACACTGATCTCTCAGCACAAGTCCAATGTCCCCCTCATCTTATCAGCCAGTCACCTTTGTCCATGAGCATGTTTTCATCCAGGACTGGACAGGAAGTGAGCATACCAACAAAATCAATAAAGCACTGAATAACACCAAAAGGTTTTCATACATATATTTAACACCTTTTCACATTCTTCAAATCTTAATCTTTAAAAAAAACCTCGTTATTACTCACACAATCATCACCGACGCGTTCTGTACAGTACTGCTGCCGATACTGAATATCTGACAAGGTTTCAGTACTCATTTTCCACAGTATCACTACACGAGTATAAGCTACACTTTCTGCTCTCTCTTCTCTCCAACAGCGAGTTGACACACACCACTACTATTCCTTCAAGAAAAACCTAAAATTGTATGCCCTCTAACTCAATCATGTGTCAGTTTTTCCCTTCAAAGGTATTGAATCAGAGTTAGAAACTGCAGTACTGTGACAATACTAGCGTACAGTAGAGCCGCAACAATTAATCCATGGTCAATTATTGAATTAATAGCCAACTATTTGGAATCAAACTTCTCTGATTCCAGCTTCTGAAATATGAATGTGTTCATGTTTCTTTACTCCTCTACGACAGTAAACTGAACACCTTTGAGTTGTGGACAAACTACTGTACAGCATATAATCTAATTGCACAGTATGCTACAAAAAAACCCACAAAATACTGGTTTAATCATAATAATCTTCTAGAGTCAATATTACACCTTAGAATCAAACCAGGTCTTATCTTACACAACTAGCCTAAACAACTAAACCTCAGTTTGATCCAGTGCTTTTATAATTCAGCTACACTGTATGTTGTACTGTACTTCCAAGACAATATCTTGCCCCAAATAAGACTGCATATTACACAAGAAAATGTAAATATAGGGCTGGGCAATATGGCAAAAATCATGTTACAGTTAATTTCCTATCACGATAACAGTACACACTATATTACAATATAGCATGATTTCTAGTAATTTAATAGACAGCCATTGTAAAACCTATTTTTGTATACTCCTGTGTGAATTAATTATGTGACAAATGAAAAGTCCCAAGTATTTTCTCATTTTAAGAACTTTTAAAGTGCAAAATGAACATAACAATTTTAAGTTAAATTATATATAAAAAAGAAAAATATATAGGCCTAGACTATACTGTGATAGAAATATTATAAAAACGTATATACAACGACATTTTATTTCATTTTGATGATATACAACCCTATGTAAATATTACAGCTGATTTCAGATTTTTTTTTAACTCCTGTGGAAACAATTGCTTGATTAATCAGTTAGTCAATCAACGGCAAATTAATCAGTACAATTTAGATAATCAACTACACATTTAGTCTTAGTTTTGACTGATTTAAAAGTTTTACTGACTTGCTGGTGCATGATTTATTATTTAAAAAAATAACAATTAAGTAAAGTTATATCAATGTATTTATTGGTCACATTTTGTTTTACAAATGTTTAAGTCAGGCCTGACGTTACCTTACACATAAAAGAAGGATCCCAGTCACTTCCCCACAGCGAGGCATACAGCTTATTAAATAAACACTGGTATTGGCTGATACTCAACGCCCAGGGATCGCTATCAGTATAAGGACTGAAAAAGCTGGAGCAATAATTTCAGGTTTTCTTAGTCTTCTGAGTCTTAACTGACTACCTTTGGGTTTTGAACTCCTAGTTGGACAAATTAAGCAATTATATGTCAACTTTGGCACTAGGAAATCATAATGGCCATTTTTCCATCATTTCCTGGCTTGTTATAGACCAAATACTGAAAGCCTGAAAAGTTCAGCAATGTCTCATTTACTGTTACAGTCAGCAGCCATGTTGGTGGGTTTAGTGAGAAAGTGGGAAAGCTGTGACGCCCGGTCAGTCAACCAAACATCGGTATGCAGACACAGAGGTCAGCATGACTGAGTGGGAAATGTCCCTTTCTAAAAGTCTCAGAGTACCAACGGATGTAAGCCTCTCTGGTGAAGCAAAAATGGACCACCTTACTCAGCAACAACTTGGTGTGAAAGCCAAGAGTCAGTGCTTTCGGGAGTCACCGGCCCCAAAATGAATGAAAGTTCCCACAAACACACCGATGGAAGAAGAAGTACATTCAGTGACCAAAGGCCTGGCAGACCCACCCTGATGTTTTCACTTCTTCTGCCTGGAGAGACCTCTGCTCAGGTTGACTGTGCTGGGAAGTATGTGAAATTTGGGAAGTCACCAAACTAATAAAAAAATATAGATGTAATTGACATTTGTTGCATGGACAACAGAGGCATAAAGAAATATTGAAAACAGACAATATTATGCTGTATCGTTATAATTAAATCTCTTAAAAATCCAGCGGTACACTGGTGGACCTTGCCACTATTGCGATTTTTTTGGAAGTTGTTGCTGGTTTTAAAGTTAGAGTGAAACTAGAAAACCTTAGGAACCCACTGGTACCAACTAGAGACGCACTGATCCAACTTTTTCAGTCCTGATACCGATAGCAATACCTGGGCTTAGGGTATCGGCCAATACCGAGTACTGATCTGATACCAGTGTTTAATTAATATGCTATATGCCTCACTGTGTGGAAGTGACTGGGTTCATTATTTTATATGTAAGTGAACACCAGATTTGACTTAAACATTGATTTCTTAACTTTGTAACACAAAATGTAACAGATGAATACATAGATAATTACTGAACTGTTATGTATTACCAAAACATTAAATTGTACATCAGCAACAAAATTAACAGGAACTACAATTCAGGCGTAAACCTTTTCAATGCAGGAAAATGTGGCTGAAACTTAACCGGGAATTCAGAGTCTATTATACAATGAATATACAGTAGTATATAATTATAGAATTGAATTTATTGGCTCCGTTGTCGTAGAGATCCCATCCGCTATTTGAGTCAGCGTCAGCCCGATTTCTGATCCAGTATCGGTATCGGTGCATCCATCGTACCAACCATGCTTACATGTCGGGAAGAAAGCTAAGTAATGATCCAAACTTAAGCTAAATTTTAGCAGGCAAAAACTGTCATGGACATTTTCACAGGGGTCCCTTGACATCTCACCTCAATATATGTGACTGTAAATGGGTTCTGTGGGTACCCACCAGTTTCCTCTTTACAGACATGCCCACCTTATGAAAATAGCATGCACGCAGTATAGATGTGTTATTTTCACCTATTCTAAAATGGTATGTTTGAATATGTCTGCATACTGAGGTGCCTAAACTGTTCTGAATTGCATAAATTGGATATCACTGGAAAGGTGAGATTCTTGTGGATCCAATGAGTCCATTTATATTAATGTGTAATGATGACGGTCCCCATAATAGCCATGTGTTCTCTATACAGTGTTCCAAACTGTCACAGCCTGGCAGCCTTTGTCAAGCAAAGTTAGCTAATTTGTAGTTAGCCTCGGTGGTTTAGCATTTAAGCTAATGACAGTTCATTTCGCAATCATGTTAGGTAACACTTGAAAGAGCTAGTCACAACTTAAAACACATCTTGCGTTGACACTGCTGATACTTGCTCGTAGTTTGGCAACAGACTTAGTGCTAACAATAGCGGAGTTACTTAGTCAACCAGTCAAATTGTCAGTTAACTGGCAGACACACAAATGTAGCTAGCTAGCCTGTAAGTTCGCCCTGTAATCATTAGGTTAGCAACAATATTCGTACGTGACGATACAAACCATTAGCTCGCTAACCTTAAAAATGGTTAGTATAGTAGTGGGTTTAACGTTAGGTGAGATTAGCTTCATAGTCAAACCAAACAAGGCCAGTATCGTTAGCTGTAACACCCCCGCACTCGAAAGCAACTCCCTTTTGACAAGTTCAACTTAGCTAGCTTTGCTAACTTCACATCACGGCTAACACAAACATGACAAAAGGGCAAAATTTGGGTGACTTGCCAGAGACTTGACGAGTATGCAAGTACTCGTCAGTTGGGGTATGCTACTCCGTCCGTTTGTAGATGTTGACAGCGGCTCTTGACAACCGAAGCTAGCCTGTTAGCTCGCTAGCTAGACAGCGTAGCTTTATCATGTGATTCAGCGGCTCTGGTGGCTCAGGCTGCGGCTGGCGCAACAGGAAACACAGTAACCGTATGGGGGTTTAATGCCCCGAGTGTTGTCTTACAGGTAGCTCACAATGGTAGCTCACACACACACACACACACACACACACACACACACACACACACACACACACACACACACACACACACACATACAGCTCACACATATACATATACATACAGTACAGACCAAAAGTTTGGACACGCTATTTTAGAGAGCCTCATCAGATATGGAATCACAGCCTGGTTTGGCAACCTAACAGTACAACTGAAAAACAGATTGGCTAACATGCACAAAACAGCAATGAAGATAATTGGTATGAAACAATATGAGTCCATAGAGAATTTGTATAACCAGTCAGTTATGATACAAGCAACAAAAATCTCCTCAGACTCCACTCACCTACTATCCTCAGAGTACGAACTTCTCCCATCAGGAAGAAGATTTCGAATACCAAAGTGCAAAACAAACCGGCTCAAATTATCATTTGTTCCAGCATCTATCAAGCTGTTGAACAACATAAAAAACAACAAGCGCACCAGAGCAATGTGCAATGGAAAGAGCACTGAGCACCTAGCACTTTCTTTTACCTTATTTATTTATCTATTTATCTATTTATCTATTTATCTATTTATTTATTTATTTAGGCACTTTAAATGACCTAATGTCTCTGTATGTCCCTGTGCTGTCATTGTAATGTATTTCCTGTTTTTAGCCCTGTTTTAGTAGTCAATGTTTATGTTTTTGTGTCGTTGTTCTGTGAAGAAATAATGTAGCACGACGCCCAAGACAAATTTCCCTAACGGGACAATAAAGTTTACCCTGACCCCTGACCTGACCCTGACCTGACCCTGACCACACCTTCTCATTCAATGAGTTTCTTTCTTTTCATGACTATTGACATTGTAGATTCACACTGAAGGCATCAAAACTATGAATTAACACATGTGGAATTATATACTTAACAAAAAAGTGTAAAACAACTGAAAATACGCTTTATATTGTAGTTTCTTCAAAGTAGCCTCCTTTTGCTCTGATTACTGCTCCACACACTCTGCATCCTCTTGATGAGCTTCAAGAGGTCGTCACCTGAAATGGTCTCCACTTCACAGGTGAGCCCTGTCAGGTTTAATCAGGGGGATTTCTGGCCTTATAAATGGGGTTGGGACCATCAGAAGTCAGGTGGATACACAGCTGATAGTCCTGCTGAATTGACTGTTAGAATTTGGATTATGGCAGAAAAAAGCAGCTAAGTAAAGAAAAACGAGTGGCCATCATTACTTTAAGAAATGAAGGTCAGTCAGTCCCAAAAATTGGGAAAACTTTGAAAGTGTCCCTAAATGCAGTTGCAAAAACCATCAAGCGCTACAAAGAAAGTGGCTCACATGAGGACCGCCCCAGGAAAGGAAGACCAAGAGTCACCTCTGCTGAGGAGGATCAGTTCATCCGAGTCAGCGGCCTCAGAAATGGCAGGTTAACAGCAGCTCAGACTAGAGACCAGGTCAATGCCACACAGAGTTCTAGCAGCAGACACATCTCTAGAACAACTGTTAAGAGGAGACTGTGTGAATCAGGCCTTCATGGTAGAATAGCTGCTAGGAAACCACTGCTAAGGACAGGCAACAAGCAGAAGAGACTTGTTTGGGCTAAAGACCACCAAGAATGGACATTAGACCAGTGGAAATCTGGGCTTTGGTCTGATGAGTCCAGATCTGAGATCTTTGGTTCCAACCACCGTGTCTTTGTGGAACCAGAAAAGGTGAACGGATGGACTCTACATGCCTGGTTCCCACCGTGAAGCATGGAGGAGGAGGTGTGATGGTGTGGGGGGGCTTTGCATGCTATTCCATCCGGTCTGCGTTTAGTTGGACCATCATTTATTTTTCAACAGGACAATGACCCCAAACACACCTCCAGGCTGTGTGAGGGCTATTTGACCCAGAAGGAGAGTGATGGGGTGCTGGACCAGATGACCTGGCCTCCACAGTCACCGGACCTGAACCCGATCCAGATGGTTTGGGGTGAGCTGGACCGCAGAGTGAAGACAAAAGGGCCAACAAGTGCTGAGCATCTCTGGGAACTCCTTCAAGACTGTTGGAGACCATTTCAGGTGACGACCTCTAGAAGCTCATCAAGAGGATGCAGAGTGTGTGGAGCAGTAATCAGAGCAAAAGGAGGTTACTTTGAAGAAACTACAATATAAGACATATTTTCACTTGTTTCACACTTTTTTGTTAAGTACATATTTCCACATGTGTTAATTCATAGTTTTGATGCCTTCAGTGTGAATCTACAATTTTCATAGTCATGAAAATAAAGAAAACTCTTTGAATGAGGTGTGTCCAAACTTTTGGTATGTACTGTACATACATACATACATTATATATGTATGTATGTATGTGTATATATATATAAGATAAGATATTCCTTTATTTGTCCCACAAGGAGAAATTTCCATGTTACTATATATATATATATATATATATATATATATATATATGCGATACGCGATGAGGGTGGCAGGAGTTCCCCACGTCCTCTGGTGGGACCTGTGCTCACAACCTAGCACTGTTCAGCTCGACTGACATTTGCCAGAGAACACCATTTATTATTATTATTATTATTATTATTATTATTATTATTATTAGCGATATTTTGAATGCAGGACCTGTACTTATTTGTAACACAGTATTTTTACACTGTAGTATTACTGCTTTTACTTAAATTACAAGTAAAAATCATGTATTCAAATTGTACTTCAGTAAAGTATTAACCTATTATATCTATGGTATTACATACAAAAAAAACCCAGTCAAAGCACAAATGCCTCAAAAACTGTACCTGTGCACTAAGTGAATGCACTTTGACTACAGGAAAACATTACAAATGTGTTATTTTACCTGTTTACACCATATCAGTTTGAACATAACACAACATTTAGAAGAAAGATTTAAATTTGGTTGTTTTTAGATTTCAACCAAAACATGAAGATGATAAGTTTCTAACTTATAACGCAGAGCCGTAAAGCTTTCGTTTGTTGACAGACATTGACCTCCTGCCCTCTGGTGAGGAGACTGGCACCCTGACCCGCCGCCAGGGGGCGGACTCTTCCAGAACAGACCGGAAGTTGAAGCGGATGTACATTTTTATTCCGCCAAAGAAGAAGCCGAACGAAAACAATCACAAACCGTTAGCGGCTGCTGTTTTTGCCTCACGTTTTTAGCACGTTTTATCTGCATTATCGCACAGTTTCGACAAAAAGGACAACATGCCCGTTATCTGTGCGGCAATAGGATGCAACAACAAGTTCGTCAAAGGGTCTGAAATTAGATTTTACAGGTAAGTTTTCATCGGTTGAGCGGAGCCGCCGAAGTTTTCGGTGCAACTAAATTAACGTTAGCTTCAACGTAAATCTGAAAATGCACAACATAGAAACCGACATGAATAACTTTGCGTTTACACTACTTTCATTGATTATATTTTATCTTTAAGATAATGTTAAAAAACATTTGCGTGTGGATTTAATAACTTATTGTAACGTTGCCACGCTGCATCGGAGTTAAGGTAAATGCTAGTCCTCTTGGCCATGATAAACTTATATTACAATCCATCAACATACAATACGACATCACACAATTACCTCTAATGGCATCTTTCCTGGTATTAGTATGCGTTCCTGCTGTATCGTAACGTTACACTAGCTTTAAAAACAGCTAGCTAACACAGTTAGCTCTCCATTTGCAATATATAATCCACAAACATTAGCCTTTTTAAATACATTACAGTTCATAATTGGCTAAATTGGGCCTAAATACACAGCATAATAATATGTTTATGCAAATACATAACAGCATACAGTCTTAACACCCATGAACACGTTTAAAAAAGAAAAACTTAAAAAGATATTTACAGTGTTTCTAAATTGCTTTGGCTCATTTTTTGACTTTTAACTTTCTCTAAACTGTAAATGGAATCGTCACAACAGTTTGATGGCACATCACAACTCTTTGACATATCTGCAGAAAATAGAAACTCACCCATAAGGTTTCATTCATGCTTTGAGACCTTGTTATTGTGTCCGTAAACAGGCCAGTGTCACAAAAATTATTGTGGTCATCATCTGAGTCCTACTGGTCAAAATGCTTTTATCACCACGGCAGTCAAGCCTGGAAATGTTTCTAATATACAAATCTCTGTTTTGTTGACAGCGACTGTTAACTGTACTTTACTAGAATGTCACTTTTATCTAGCTGAATCCTGTCACACTGAGCTTTTTAAATTTATATTTCTAGTCTAGGTCAGCATTTACTGGGAAAAGGCAACACTGTACAATCTTGTAGTACACAGAAACAGGATATACATGCAATATATATGTATGGATGACAGGGTTTGATAACTGAATGGATCATTTTTCATGTGACAGCTCAAATGATGAAAGAATGTTTAGTTGTAAAGAGGATGACAATTTCACAGAGAGTCAACTCATCAGTTTTGATAAGTAAGACATGCAAGTGGTTATTGTGCAAGTTGCAGACAATTGTAGAGTGATAGTAGTAGAAATACAGCAGAACAAACAACAAATGTGCAAGGAAAAACAATAAGAGAGAAAAAATATTGACGGTAACACAAAAGAGGAGAAGTTACACAAAGTGTATCATATACTGTAAGTTATGTGGTGATATATGACACAGTTAACCTGTTGGAACATTAATCATTCACTAATTTTTGAATCAGACTGTCATCTAGTTTGTCATCTAGTTAATACATTTCCTCAAGTTTTCCATTTTTCGTCAAGTCCTTCAGCCACATATCAAATGTTGGAAACTTCTCAGATCAGTTGCAAGCATTTTTACAGTGTTTAAGACAAATTTTTATCATCTACTTGGATTGTCAGTTTAGAAGAAGACAGTCCTTTATTAGTCCCACTAGGGGAAATTCAATTTTTACACTCTGTTGTTTTTTACTTATACACAGTACATGCAGACCCGGGACACACATGCACAAACAGGACCCATATACATGCATCAAATGGAGAGATGTCAGAGTGGGGGGGCTGCTCCTGACAAGCGCCCCGAGCAGTTGGGGGTTTGGTGCCTTGCTCAGGGGCACCTCGGCAGTGCCCAAGAGGTAAACTGGCACCTCTCCAGCAACCAGTTCACACTCAGTTCTTGGTCATGTCGGGACTTGAACCGGTGACCCTCCAATTCCCAAGCCAACTCCCTACAGACTGAGCTACTGCCACCCCCATATATAATACATACATTATACACCAGGTTGTCAGTCATTATCTTAACAGGTGTGATGCGGCCTGTTCAGAACCCATCTCCTCTCTCCACTGTGTATTAGGTTCCCACTCAGCAAACCTCAGCTTGCCAGCAAATGGGTACACAGTCTAGGGATGAAAAACTTCATCCCAACTGCCAACACATGCCTCTGCTCGGAGCATTTCAGGGCCGACTGCTTCAGAGACTACAATGGCAAACAGTTTCTGAGGGAGGATGCGGTGCCCACCATATTCACCCAGGGACAGGATTCATCAAAGGTCTTATACAGTATAAACCATTCTTCTCTCTAACTGTTTGTTTTCAGTGTAATCAAGTCATCCTGTTGTATTTCAGATGAAGTAACTAGATAACTGTGAATATTCCACAGATTGAACTTCGTAAAAGAGGGGTGATACCAAAGGAGACGAATGTCACCAATCAAATGGGAACACAAGCAGACAGAGAAAGAGCGAGAGAGGCCATCAGTCTACGCAGAGACAAAAGAGGAGGACTGAGGGTGAGTTTCCTGTTAGCATTGCCTGCACTGTGGGCAGATCATGTTGTGTTCTCCTTTCAAAGTATCACACTAGTTGTTTTTGTTTTACATTACATACAGTTTTGTTTTGAAAGACACATTTTAATAGTTTTAAATAGTAAATGGGCTTAACAAACTTCAATTCATTTAAAACAACATACTGAAATGATTATTTTCTTGATTAATCGATAATAGAAAATAGTGAAAAATGACGATCAGTATTTCCCAAAGCCCAAGACGACGTCCTCAAATGTCTTTTTTTGTCCATAACTCAAAGATATCCAGTTTACTGGGATAGAGGAGGAAAGAAACCAGAAAAGATTCACATTTAAGAAGCTGCAATCAGACAATTTAGACTTTTCTGTTGTTAAAAATGATCAAAATAGTTGAAGATTAATTTAATAGTTGGAAACTAAACAATTAATTATTGCAGCTGTAAACTGAGGCTGAAAGAATGTCCTCATTTGACCACTGCTGTTACTGCTGCTGCTACTAAAAAAAATAATAATAATAGTGATGCAGTTACTATAGTAGTGATGATGATAATGAGTTTACTTTTGGGTTTTGGAGATAGGGTAATTGCTGCAAAAAGACCAAACATCATAATAAAACACATGAGCACAAGTGCAAACATTAGCCTGAGATAAAATAACCAGCCAATTAATCACAAGACGTTCACTCTGTCATAGCTACATACATGGAAATGCATACATCTCAAAACTCACCTTAGTTCATAAATTACACACAAACAAACTAACAGAATGTTTCTTGCAAAGCTGCACAGTGCTGTAAAGTAAGCTGCATGTTTATGTGATTAATTAACACCCACAGAGCTTAACAGAAAATCTGTTATTGTAACAAAAATAGACTCATCTGCTCAGTAAGTACACCAAAATGAAACCAAAAGGGACTACTGATACTGCAGACCTACTGTCTGCGTATAATTCACTTTGGAGCCCCAGCAGGTGGCCCTAATGTTGCATCACGAGAACAGTAACAAGCACAACCTGAATGCCTAAAATTCTTTTGTTTATTCAAATGTTTAAGATAAGATAAGATAAGATAAGATATTCCTTTATTGGTCCCACAGTGGAGAAATTCACACGTTTCAGCAGCAAAGTGGATAGTGCAATAAACAGAAGTTTAGATTTTAAAAAACAGTATTAATACAAATAAAATAAAATAATATATACATAATAGAAAGTAAAGCCAAAAATATGTCCAGCATATCAATAAATAATTGTCCAATAAATAATTGTTTATGCAAGGAAGCAGAGAGCTGTCATATTCATCATGGAATAAAAAACATGAATTTGGGTACATCCTTTTATATATCAGAGTAAAATGGAAATATGATCAGATTGCCATGATTATTACAAATTTTAAAAGTTGCAAGATATTAATATTATTCTAGTCAGAGGCATCACTGGAGTCAGACATTGACCAGCATCCACAGGATAAGTTGGATCATTTAGAGCAAAGCAGTCTCTGTGCTGTCTTACAAGCATTAATCCACAGTTGGCATTTTTTAGATGTCTGTTTTCTTCTTATGATTAACTGCTACTACATGTGGGGAACATTAGCATAAAATGCACTTACTTATTTTCTCACAGGGTGGACGAGGAGGCCGTGGAGCAAAACAGCTGTCTGACAGCAGGTGAGGTAGTGTGTGGTTGTTTCCTCATTCTCACTGTAACTCCACTGAATAGTATGATAGAAGTATTTCTTCACAGTTTTCTCCTATTTATCTCTGTAATGCATTAAGTGTCCTTGGAAACACTGTACTCCTTTCATCATTTAGCCCATCGCAAATAAAGCCGGCAGCTGTTTGAGTCAGGCACTAGTTAGGTTTGTGTGAGAATAATTGCTGAGCCGAAGTGGAAAATGTGCTGCTTCTTTCTTTCACATTTGTAACGTGTGCACATACAGTAAAAGGAAAAGACTGTAAAACAGCTGATGGCAACATATCTTCCATTTCTGGGGTCACAGTTGAATATGTGAAGTATTTCTCTTTTCTGATAAGAATACCTGAACAAACACAGGCGGTTTATGCACAGGTGAGATGTTTTCAGCACTTTAATAGCATTGACCAACCTAAACATCACTGAAGGTTTTGATGTCCGTATCTAAACATTTACCAATTAGCAATCCATTGTTGGAGAGGCCGATGCATTCATTTCCCTACCCAGCTTACTGGGACAGAATAAACAGCAGCTACATGTTGCAGTCTGGGTAGAGGGCTGCTGTAATCAGCTTTAATCCACAGAGGTTATATCGGTGATCTACACTTCTACTGATGGCTGATTTGACCATGACTTGACCGCACGCTTCCTGTCCGTGACGGAGTTAGCGTGCAGCTTTAGCCGTGATGTCTAGCTCTGCTTTTCCATCCTTTACTGGATGTGTAGTGTTTACCACGCTGGATTTAACAACATCACTCCTAGAGGTTACAGTGGATTCAAATGGCAACCCAATTTTACGGCAGCAAGTAGGAAAACGTAAAATAGAAACTTTTAAACCACTCTTGCAACATAATGCATGTCTCGGCATCTTTCAAACAGACAACAAAAGTTAGCTGTTGTCTATGATAGAAAAGTTATCTGTCAAATACATTGTGAACAACATTCCAGTGGCTGGTAATGACTCACGTCATTTTGAAAACAAAAAAAAAGGTTTTCAGATTTAACTTGACCTGACAGACCCAGGCAGTGTTATTTCTTATGTTAGGATGTTGTTTCTGGAGATGTCAGGAGAACAAATACTTCAAGTCGATGCTAAAAGCACGCTGTCATCACAGGGACCATAGAAAAGTTCCCTGATAAAGCTTCATTGTGAACAACAAATCTGCGTTGAAACTGGCAGTAGAGCTAGTAATGGTAGCTGTTAGCTTAGCTAAATAATGGAGCAAACAGGTTGCATATTATGAAGTATTCAAGCTCTATTTGGTAAAAATGAGCATCAGGCGAAGGCAAATTATTACGTTACTGTGGTATATTCAAATGATTTTTTTGGAGAGAAGGTTGAGGCAGATAATCTGGGATTAATAATAAATTCACAAAAAACAGCCTGCGAATGCTAATAAAACAGTGCATGTTAAAGCAGTGTTTTTCAAACTTTCTTGAGCCATGAAACATTTTTTACATTAAAAAAAATCCAGCGGCACACGACCAACCAAAAATATTATAAAATGACCCTTTTTAGCCTAATAACAACAATACGGTCTCTTAATTTCTGTATCCTCGCTCAGTGAGAAACCTGGGCCTGACTAGATGAACACAAAGCTGATATCCTGGGAGGAAGCAGAGACTCTTCCTCAGCAGCTCTCTGGTTTAGCTGTTATAGCAGTCAGGGTTGAGAAGTTGCCTGCTTCTCCGTGTTTTCACGCAGGCGAATAAAATAGTCCGTGTGCTTGTCTTGAAGCGTCGGGTGTTTCGTTTGGAGATGGAGCTGAAGCTTACTTGGGGGTCATGGCGCTGTTGGACAGCTTTTCACCAAACACCAAGCACAACGGAGACGGTGCCGTCGCATCCCCGGTGACAGTAAATCTGAATGAACGATTGAAAGATAGCTTCCGCTGTACTGCCTCGTCTTCCTCCCTCCCATTCTAGACCCTTCATCGGGGTCTGAATTTACTGGTTTTGGTGTGGACCACTAAATTTCTGGTATTGTGACATACCTCTGGTAGTTATTTCTATGTTTACTCCTCTGACCTCCTAGCTTGTTTGTGCAGTACTACAGCTGGCCATAGGGGGCGCAGTAGAGAGGGAATTTAAATGAGCTGTGGAGTAAATCTGTATAGATGGCTTCCATTGACTTTCAAGAAAGTAAAATATGTGTTTGAATTCTGAGTTATTGTGACTGGTTTGCTGTATGTAGAGAATAAGTAGTTTATGTAGGACAAGACGAGAATGTTGCAACACTTTCTGATAAAACAACAGCTGGATTAACTTCTGTAGTTTTCAGAGGGCAGCGTTGTCCTCTAGGCGCCGGTCTGGTTAATGACATTCATTAAATCTGACTGTAGATCTGAGCATTGTTTCATAATGATGTGAAAGACAAAACTGTCCCCAGGTTTTCGCCACTCAGTGAATGTTTCATAATATGAATTGTCATTGTCAGACTGTGGTGGATGCAGACTGAGTTCAATCATGAAAAGATGTACATTTATATTCCTCTGTGATCATTTTATACTGTCAGATATAAATAAATCTGAAGCAGCGATTGAAGAAAAAAGCTTCCTCCGTCAGTAATGTCAGCCTGATGTGGTGCTTGCAGACAGGCCGTCGGAGCAAAGAGCAGAGTGTACGACAACAAAGGCCGACTGCTGTCCAACAGCAAGGACATGTGTGACTGTCTGGATGTGGACTGCATGGGCTGCTTCTACCCCTGCCCCGACTGCGGGTCACGCAAGTGTGGAGTCGAGTGCCGCTGCGACAGGAAGTGGCTCTACGAGCAGGTGGAGGTGGAGGGCGGAGAGATCATCCGGAACAAGTTTGCTGTTTAGTGGGCTTCTGGTTGGCCCATTAAAAACTGAGATGCTTTCTGTAATCGTCCAAAACGTTCACGGTATTTATCAGGTTTTACGAAGCTGCTGCGCGTGGTAGAAAACTATGCAGAACAATGTGAGTATTCTGCTGACTGTAGGATGTGCTCTATGTTGCTCTTAAAATATGGTGTTCTGTTCTCATTTAAAGTTTTTTTTCTGTTGTGTTTTCTAGTTAAAATGTCTCTTTTGTGCCATTTTGTGTTAATAAACACTGTTTATGAGGCCTAACGGATATGATCATATTCAGGTTATGGCGTACATGCTCTTATACATAAATGGGAAACTCCATTAACCTGATCAGACTTTATAGATAGATAATCTTTTTCATGTCCATTTAAACATACAGTTGCTTAATTTTGCAGTCTGATTTATTTTCTACTTGAAATATTTAAAGAAGAGAAAAAAATATACAGTATCGTAACACACCAGAGATGCACAGCTGACACAATGAGATTAACGGTCTCACAGTTTTGAATTTTAAATCACATTGTTGTTTTTTGCATGTTGAATAAAACTGAAACATTTATCAAATACCTGACTGTTTTATAGCAGAAGGAGAAAACATTTTGTTGTTTGTAATGTCAAAGCTTCAAAACAACATCTGTATTTATGACTTTTCTTGTTCACACAAATGCAGAAGTATCCAGGT
This sequence comes from Pterois miles, assembly GCA_947000775.1. NCBI lineage: Eukaryota > Metazoa > Chordata > Actinopteri > Perciformes > Scorpaenidae > Pterois > Pterois miles. The sequence goes on along the minus strand of CAMQGK010000479.1, from coordinate 1,934,846 downwards.
GTTTTCCCAACACTGTGACAGGCCCAGTATGACGGTATGGTTTCTGACGTTTCTGACTCCTTGCCTGTTAGTGCAGCACCACAGCTGAGAGGCGGTGCAGTACATGGCTTCCATTTTCACTCAAGAAAGAAAAAAGTAGTGTAGAAATTGTACGTTTTTGTAACTATTCCATCAATCAGGAATTAATATAGGACAAGACAAGGCAGGTTGTTGGTGCTCCAAAAATTTTAAGACACAGAACTTTATGATAAAACAACAGCCAGAATATCTTGAACACATAAACACATAACTGTCTCTGGGTTGTCGTGTATATATTAGGGCTGTCAATAGATGAAAATATATGAATTGCAATTAATCGCATGATTAGTCATCATCATTATCATTCGTGATTAATTGCAAATTTTATCGCGCATATTTTTATCCGTTCAAAATGTACCTTAAAGGGGGATTCGTATTTAATACTGTTATCAACATGGGAGCGGGAAAATATGCTGCTATATGCCAATGTGTGTATATATTGATTATTATAAATCAAGAACAACACTAATCAATAACAAATATTGTCCAGAAACCCTCCCAGGTTCTGACTTTAGCATCAACAATCTGCTCCAATCAGAACATGGCAAACTGCAGCCCAACAGGCAACAACAGCTGTCAGTGTGTCAGAGTGCTGACTTGACTAGGACTTGATCCAGACTGACTGGGACTATCATAAAGTGGGCATGTCTGTAAAGGGGAGACTGGTGGGGACCCAGAGAACCCATTTACATCCACACATCTGGAAGTCAGAGTTTTTCCTCACCAAAATGTAGCGTTGGAGTGTTATTTAACCTCCTTTATGACAAGCTAGCTGATCATAGCCAGCTGTTCATCTGGAAAACTGAAGATGACAGCAGAAGAAGAACGGACACTCTTTAGTTTGGGCACTTTAAGGCACGGTGTGAAGGATCTGGCAGCATCTCTGCTCACTCCTCCCTTTCTAAGACTGTGGCAACACTCAGGCCATCCATCCATAACACTAGTTCAGGAGCGACCGAAGTCACGCAGTGACTGGTACTAACACAGGTTTGCCGTCTGTGGCTCACCTTACCACCGTTTCATAAGTGGGCCATAGAGTAAAAACACAGAAGTCTCTCTAGACTCAGAGTTTGGTTTGTCCATTCAAGGCTACTGTAGAAACATGGGGGAGTCCATGAAGAGGACCCACTCCCTATGTAGATATGAAGGACTCATTCTCAGCTAACGAAAACACGATTTATAGTTCCAGGTGATTATACACTAATAAAAACATAGTTATGACTATTATATTCCATTTCTGCTATTAGGTCCCCAAAATGTATCATCAAGCTGTGTATTAAACTGGGTAAAAGTTAGAGGCTATGCGTGAGTATTTCTACTTTAATAGCTGCTGTATATCACAAAGTGAAATTAACAGAACGAATCAGAAGATTCTTCAGTAGGAAAATAACTAAAAAGCAAGTGATTAAAATATCAGGACGAAACCTTCACTGAATATCTGTCCAATAATCAGGCATGTTCAGTGGAGTCGGGGAAGGTAATCCCTCCGAAATGACAGCATACTCCTCATTCCATTATGTGTGTTATAATAAAGCACCATCAGTGTGATGTTATATAGAGGCCTTTTAATAAAGGCATTAATTAAGGTGTCTGCAGATTAATCCTTTAAAAATTTAATTAATTTTTATTTCCATTAGGTCATTTTTTGCTCGTTTATCACAGACTGGACGCACAAGAGGATCTATCTTTTTTTATTGTCCCTGACACAGTGACCAGAGGCGATGGGCCAGCTGCATGACACAGCAGTTCATCACGCTGGCTAAAGAAAGAACTGCAGATCCGCTCAGACAGTAACGTCTCATTTCTACACATCCTGCTGTCCTCTAGCTCAGCTGTAGGTCAGGTGTCATGCAGCTCGGGGTTGCTTTGTCTCCGTATCCTCCTGCTTATTTCAAGGGAACATTTGCAACAAGGACTGGCAAGCGTGGTCCTGACGAATTAGAAATTTGACAAATCACAATGGTGGATATTTTCATTTTTTAAAGGAAATGTAAATTGTTGTCTTGTAGGGGAAATGTAGTGTGCGTTCAGCTCACCATAACATCACAAAAACCATGCTGTTTTAATAAATGTAGGTGTGCTGCGCTGTTTTCATTGCCACTGTCTTCACTTTATAGCTTATTTTAAAGGGCTACGTACAGTATAAATGAATCTTATTAATATTTATAAAGCCGAGTCGATGAGAGCAGAGAGCGAGTCGATGCAAACAAGTCATTCATCAACGGAGCTGAAGTTTTGTTCCAAACTCTAAGTTCAAATATTTTCTCTGTGGGAAATGTGTGTTGCACCAGCTCCAAGCACATACTCCTACACCAGATATCAGCCTTTAAATGACTCTGTCATAGCAACAGACTGCTGGCAGGAATATTAAACACACGAGTTTCTGTGATGTTGATGAGGACGTTTTGCTCAGTTCATTACTTCTGGTGTTGTGAATGATTTGTGAGCTCCAAATATTAGCTGATTCCCCACCGTGAATAGATGATGGTTTTGAGCTGAATCCCTCATATCATTTAGCCGTTACTAGCGTTGTGGTTCGAGGTAAGGCAGTGTTACCAAGTCAGTCCATCACTCTGGTCCACACTGAGATATCTCAACAACTCGTTCCAAGAAGATGTATCCTAATGATTTTTCTTCTACTGCCGCCAGGAGGTTGGCATCTGTTGTTGTTAGTCAAATTTCTAACAAGGATTGGCACATATTGCTATGAAATTTGGCACCGACATAAAAGGGATAGTTTGGGTGCTTTGACGTGGCATGTGTATGTATGAGGCACTTATCCATAGCTGCTGTATTACTTACAGTAGAAGGCGGTTGGCCCACCCCCAATTCGGAGAAACAGAGTACCGATGCAGCGGCAGCAAAACCTATTACATTAGCCACCTAAAATAATCAATATAGTATACCAGCACTATTAGCACTCAGCAAGAGGGACGCAGGTTCGAATCTGGCTTGGGGTCCTTCTGCGTTGACTTTGAATGTTCTCCCCGTGTTAGCGTGGGTTTTCTCCAGGTTCTCCGGTTTCCTCCCACAGTCCAAAGACATGCAGGTTTGGTTAACTGATGACTCTAAATGTCCTGTAGGTGTGAACGTGAGCGTGAATGGTTTTCTGTCTCTATGTGTCCATCTATGGACAGGCACCTGTCCAGGGTGAACCCCACGTTCACTGATGGATGGATGGATGGATGGAATTGAGCTGGAAGCAAAACTTATCTATACTTATCTATTTTGTCTTTTGCCTTTTTTCCTCAATGACATAAGCACACCAGCACAACATATACAATTATCTCTGTTGCCATGTTCCATTTCTATAATGAGGCTTGACGAGTTTCCTCTTAATTAGTGCCATGTCCACTCCACACAACAAAAACCTATCCAGACAGAACGTCTACGTCTACGGTAACTGCACGATACTGTTTTGGCGAGCACAGAACATCAGCCATATATTTATTTGGTTGTTGAGGTGGTCGTGTTTGTCGGACATTTTTGGGTGTTGAGAGGGGGATGGCCAATTGTTATACTGAAAGACATCCAAAAAAATGTCCCAGTGGACCAAAAAAAAAAGCCCATTTGTCCAACCGTCCGAAGGCCCATTGCTCAGAAAATACACACTCAGGGGATTTCATTGGTCAAACTAATATTTCCACAGGCAGAAATCTGCTGAAGTAGAGGTCTGTCTGAATGTTTTTCCCCTACACAGATGTTGCAGGGGTGTGCAGGCGTTCATAAGAACTCACAAATCATTTTCTTTATACATTTTCAAGCAAATTCTTCAGACAAAAAATTGTGCGTGATGTAAAACTGCCTCTTAGTTTCACATTCACATAATTTGCCCACTATAGTCTGTGACCAAAGTTTTACCACAAAAGCATCTGCAAAACTAATGATATTCATGTTCATTTGTCATTGTGACCATGTCAAAGCACCGTAGTGCCTCAGTTCAGCCTCGGAGCTGGTAGCATGGCTGCAGATTCTGAGTCTTGTTAATAGGCTACATAATTGTGTTTGCTAACACAAAGCAGCCCAGTTGCTGTGGGAATGAATAAATTACTGGTTGTTTCATTGGAGGGCTGCAGCTCTGGTTCTTAAACGTTTCGGTCTGGTGTGCTTCCAGTACTCTCACTGGCTTAAATCACACGTCAGTTACATTCAAGCTGTCAAACCAGAATACAAAACAAAAAACACACAGAAACACATGCAGGAAAGTATATACATTCAAATGTCCATTCAGAGTCCCGTGTGATTTTAACAGCACTTAATAAAAGACAGTAGTGATAATAGTGTGCTGTGGACTGTGCTATATATAACCCTCTAAAAAATCTATTGTCGTTAGTTTCTATAAAATTCAACTCAAGGAAGAATTCATCATAGCCTGACACAAAGCCATCCACTACATGACTGTGTCCATTTCCTCCCTCCAGCAGAGCGACAGACTCGTCTATAAACTTGATAAAATGTCTATCTAAATATTGGCTGCGGCAGTCATTAGTGAGGAGAAAGCACGAACCTCCAGGGAGCTGCTGGATAAAAACAAGCCGCTATTAAAGGACACCAGTGACCCAAATGGACTGATATCTGTCAACAGACATCCAGCCTGCAGTGAACTGGAGATGTGACAGAAGAGTCTGTGAGGAGTTTAAAGGCTGAAACAAAATCTATGAACACGAGGTTGAAGGTCCGTCCGGGTGTTGACAGAAGATGCAGTAATGGCTGTCCCATCTGTCACTCAGATGTGAGTAGAATTAAATATATGTAGGCTACTGCCGTGAATGTGATGTGCTGAAACAATTGGTCAGTTAAATGCACAATGAGTAATTTCTGCCACTAGGGAGCTCTCAGTCAAAGCAATAAGAAAAGGAGCAGTTTGACGACATGGTGAAGTAGTGTGGCATCATGGGAGCTGGCTGATGAAAATCTATCTGACTCAGGCAGAAATCATATTCACGGACAAGGTGATGTATACATTTTATTCACGTTACGTTTTGTCACGCTTATTCACATTATGTCATTAATGTTCATTTTAGGGTTGTAGAAGTTATTATAACTTGTTAATGCAAATTTGTTTTAACGACACAAATTTCTTTAAATGCAACATTTTTTAGGTTGTAGCGGCTCAGTTTTAAAACAAGCATGAAGACACTGACATCATATGAAGCAAGAAACCCTAAAGGATCCATCCGTAACAAATAAAATAAATAAATAGCGCTCCAAACTTACACAAAAGTTTACGGAGGAGAAACTGGAAGGGCCATTTCCAAAGGGGTCCGTTGACCTCTGACCTCCAGATGTGTGAATGTAAATGGGTTCTCTGGGTCCCCACCAGTCTCCCCTTTACAGACATGCCCACTTTATGATAGTCCCAGTCAGTCTGGATCAAGTCCTAGTCAAGTCAGCACACTGACTGCATTGAATGCAGTACCTGTGAGGGTTTCTGGACAATATTTGTCATTGGTTTGTGTTGTTAATTGATTTCCAGTAATACACTCCTGATCAAAAGACCAGTTAAAAAATTGCAAGAATTTGCATTTTGCACTGTTGTATCTTAAGAAGGTTCTAAGTAGAGTTTCAAAATGCAAAAAGAAGAAATGAGAGCAAGAGACTAAATGTTTTGAGCAGGCAATTTATTGAAAAGAACAATTTAACTGAAATAGGCTGTTCATCAGCTGATCAAAAGTTTAAGACCACATCCTTTAAAAGCCCAAATCTGTGCAAAAATTTGGATTCCATGTCATTTTCTGTCAAGTAATCACACTGTCAAGACTTCTTGATGGGAAAAGCAAAAAAACTCACTGCCTTGGAACGTGGCAGGATTGTTGAGCTGCATAGACAAGGCCTCTCACAGCGTGCCATCGCTGCTGAGGTTGGACGCAGTAAGACAGTCATTTTGCATTTCTTAAAAGATCCTGAGGTTTATGGAACAAAAAAATCAAGTGGTAGACCCAAAAAAATCTCACCGGCACCGAGCCGGAGGATCCGAATGGCTGTCCGTCAAGACACGGGACGATCCTCATCCCAAATTAAGGCCATTACTGGTGCTGACTGCAGCCCAATAACCATCAGACGGCATCTGCAAAGGAACGGCTTCAAAAACAAAAAACCTCTTCAAAGGCCACGTCTCCTTCAGCGCCACAAAATTGCCCGTTTGGCCTTTGCAAGGGAGCACCAAACATGGGACGTTCAAAGTTGGAAGAAAGTTTTATTCTCTGATGAGAAAAAATTTAACCTTGATGGTCCTGATGGCTTCCAACGCTACTGGCATGACAAGGAGATGCCACCTGAGATTTTTTTCAACACGGCACAGCGGAGGGGGCGCCATCATGATCTGGGGTGCTTTTTCCTTCAATGGAACAATGGAGCTCCAGGTTGTGCAGGGCGTCAAACAGCAGCTGGCTACGTGGAGATGTTGCAGCGGGCATCCCTCATGACTGAGGGCCCTCGTCTGTGTGCTGATGACTGGGTTTTTCAGCAGGACAATGCTGCAATTCACAATGCCCGTCTGACAAAGGATTTTTTTCAGGAGAATAACATCACTCTTTTGGATCATCCTGCATGTTCCCCTGATCTAAATCCAATTGAGAACATTTGGGGATGGATGGCAAGGGAAGTTTACAAAAATGGACATCAGTTCCAGACAGTGGATGCCCTTCGTGAAGCCATCTTCACCACTTGGAGCAACATTCCTACAAGCCTTTTGGAAACACTCGCATCAAGCATGCCAACACCAATTTTTGAAGTGATCAACAATAATGGTGGAGCTGCTCATTACTGAGTCTGTTTTTGAGACTTTAATTTCTGTTTTAGGGTTTTTTTTGAGCTATGGTCTTAAACTTTTGATCAGCTGATGAACAGCCTATTTCAGTTAAATTGTTCTTTTCAATAAATTGCCTGCTCAAAACATTTAGTCTCTTGCTCTCATTTCTTCTTTTTGCATTTTGAAACTCTACTTAGAACCTTCTTAAGATACAACAGTGCAAAACGTAAATTCTTGCAATTTTTTAATTGGTCTTAAGATTTTGATCAGGAGTGTAAATAAAGCAAGCATATTTACCCATGGCTATGACACAAATCTCCCTTTACGGTGCAGTTTGAACAGATTAAAAATGTGTTTAATCACAATTAACATGGACAATCGGGATTAATCACAATTCAATATTTTAATGAATTGACAGTCAGGTTAAATACAGGTAAGTGTATGTAAGATGTCACTTCAGGTTATGAGAAGTTGTGAGAAGCATTTTTTTGGTGGTGGGGGGACGATTAATCAAACAAATAACCAACGATAAAAAGAATCATTACCTCCAGCCCTAAAATCATTTATCGTGCTGCTTGGCGGCAGTAGCTCAGTCTGTAAGGACTTGGGTTAGGACGCGGACGTCACGGGTTCAAGACCCCCATGGACCAAGACCAACTGGTTGCTGGAGAGGTGCCAGTTTACCTCTTGGGCACTGCCGAGGTGCCCCTGAGCAAGGCACCGAACCCCCAGCTGCTCTGGGCGCTTGTCAGGAGCAGCCCCCTCACTCTGACATCTCTCCATTGACACATGTATATGTACTGTGTGTGAAAAACAGAGTGTAAAACTGAATTTCCCCACTGTGGGACTAATAAAGGAATATCTTTCTTTTCTTTCTTTCTTGGCGAGAAGTTAATGTTTTCATGTCACGAGGTCGACATGACGTTGGTTTAACCTCTTAAGACCTGAGCTCTTTTTTGATATGCATTTTTGATGTCTCTTTGCTATTTGGGCTTATTGGAACCTGATAAGTATAAAAACTAAGCATCATCTTTTGACATAATGTAGTTTTAGAGAAAAATTATGTCCACATATGAGGACACTCGTTCTGAATTTCCATAAAACACAATAAAATCACCATTGTGTAATAGTGCAAACCTCTATATGTCCACTCTGAACACAGCAGTGTTTTTCCTGACTGCTTTTGCATTTATTAATAATACTTGCAAACATGTTTTTTTTAAACATTTTGGAACATCACAGTACAATTTAACAAAATGAAAATTTTTTCCCCTTTTGGACAGTCATAGCAACAGTATGGCTCATTTGAAGTGCTGCAAACAGTTGCAGGACTACTAGATGGCAGTGTACGTATCCTCGTACGTGTACACAAGACCCCAGTTAAATAAAATTAAGTATTATGTTCATATGACCCAAAATGTGATGTCATCGCATGTGTACGTCAGGTCCTAAGAGGTTAAATATGGGAGTCCTGCTGTTATTGTCTTTTTGTTTATTTCCAGTGTTTCTAGAGAGGAACTATGTCGCTGTATCTGCATCTTCCTGAGATTCCTTCATGTCACATCCATCCCTCTGCCGGCTGTACCTCAGGGTGTTTGTACTGAAATCAAAAATTGTTGTGTTGCATCACAGGCTGAGAAAGCAGCACCCTCAGGCCACAGTCCATCCTTACATGCCAGCTTGTACTGCTCTATAATCAGCTTAGGTCAGCTTTGCCTGTCCTCTGCTGTAGTCTCAACTCCTTTTGCACCAAACAACAGTCTGAAAACTTGTCTGAGACACTTCTGCTCCCCCTCTCACGTGTTTTCTTACTGATCTGGCTTCAGTGTGCTGCTGTCTTTAAGTGGAAGATCTAATCTTCTCACATCGTATTTCTTTAACAACCTCTTGTTTCTGCCATTGATCATTCCGTTCCATTATGTTCATTAATCATTTCATTGATCGTCTCACTTGTTAGACCACTTTGGCTTTGACCCTTGCACTACTGGCCGGTTCAGGTATTGATAAATTGTACACATCAAAATGTAACCATGCTGATACAGTTATCTTCTTTCTGAGATGGTAAACAGGGGCATACAAACCATTTTAAAGGTTCAGTGTGTAGGATTTGGCAGCATCTAGTGGTGTGGTTGCAGATTGCAACCAACTGAGTACCTCCCTTTGTTCTCTCCTCCCTTTTCTTTTTTAAAGGTTTTTATTTAACGTTTTCAAAGCCAAACACATTAATGAACAATGCATAACCATTAAACAATAGATAACAGTACAAAGTCTACAACAATAAGATAAGATAAGATGAACCTTTATTAATCCCCGGAGGGAAATTCGGGTGTCATAGCAGCATCAACACAGTACAGATAAAATACAGTATAGTAAAAAGTAAAAGAAAAGGTGCAATGAAGGAAAGAAGGTGCAATGAAGAAAATTGACAAAGTAAGTAACAGTAATAAGTAAAGTGCAACAGGTGATGAGTATTGTATATGCAGAGCATATATATATGTAATTATATAATTATATGTAATTATAAACATTTGGTCCGGTAATAAATACAGAGCAGATGATCAGAGTCACATGGGGGTCAGACCTTGGTTCTGGTTCAGACCTTGTTTCTGGAGCCTGATGGCCACCAACAGAAAGGACTGACCCAGAGGGTTTGTAGTGTGCCGAGGGGGGATCGGTCTCTGGCTGAATGGACTCCTCATCTGGACCAGTTGGTCATAGAGGGGGTGGGAGGGGTTCTCCTCCTGGTCCTCCTCTCTGCCACCACCTCCAGACTGTCCAGCTCACATCCAACCACAGACCCAGCCCTCCTCACCAGTTGGTTCAGTTTGGTGGCATCCCTGGTGCTGATGCCCCCCCCCCCCCCCAACATACCACGGCAAAGACCAGAGAGCTGGCTACTACAGACTGGTAAAACATCTGGAGTAGCCTAATATCCATCCAATATCCATCCATCTGTAACTGTTTATCCCGTCATGGGCTGCGGGGGGCTGGAGCTGATCCCAGCTGGAATTGGGTGAAGGCAGGTTCACCTGGACAGGTTGCCAGTCCATCGCAGGGCACATAGAGACAGACAACCATTCACGCTCACATTCACACCTACGGGACATTTAGACTCATCAGTTAACCTGCTTGTATTTGGACTGTGGGAGGAAACCGGAGAACCTGGAGAAAACCCACGCTAACATGGGGAGAACATACAAACTCCACACAGAAAAGCACAAGCCGGATTCAAACCTGCGACCCTCTTCCTGTGAGGTGACAGTACTAACCATTGCATCGCCGTGCAACAAAGAATAAACAAATCAAAATTTAAATTCATATCAAATAGACAACAAAATAATAACTAAACTAGAAAAGCACTCGGAGAGCGCAGACCTCCATCAAGCACCATAGTGTCCCCCCTGGCGGTTTCTTCTGGATCTGTCTCCTCAAGTATTAAAGCTAGATCAAATTCGTTGACATACTTCAGTTGCTGAATTGTCTCAGCTACACGATGCTGCTTGTTAGAAATCTCTACCTCTAATATTAAATGCACATTAGGCCAAGATGTAAGAGTACCCCCATTTGTTTTATATAAATTGCTATAAAATCTGTCATCTGGATCAGCCTTTGGGATTTGATAGAAGTACACATTGTAAATCCTTGAGTCAAATTGAGTCAATGAGCTTTGGGCAACAATTACCAGAGATATTGAGAAACAAAATTTCAAAGTGATCCAGAATCCAGGATTTCACATTACACCTGAATTAGATGCTGCCCACAATGAAGGATATCACGTTAGAATAAAAGCGGCAAGTTGCCAAATCATGACATTGTATGTAATGAACAGCTCCTCATGTTAATGAGAACATGGCAAACTGCAGCCCAACAGGCAACAACAGCTGTCAGTGTGTCAGAGTGCTGACTTGACTAGGACTTGATCCAGACTGACTGGGACTATCATAAAGTGGGCATGTCTGTAAAGGGGAGACTGGTGGGGACCCAGAGAACCCATTTACATCCACACATCTGGAGGTCAGAGGTCAACGGACCCCTTTGAACATGGACATGACAGTTTTTCCTCACCAGAATTAAGTGAAGGTCTGGAACATTATTCAGCCTCCTTCATGATCTCATACCAGCTACTGTGACCTGGTTGGTAAAAGTGGATTCTTTAGATTTTCTAGTTTCATATGAGATGGATGATGATTCCAGTATCTTCACTCTAGTTTTAAAACTGAGCTGCTACAACCTTGAAATGGCAAGTTGTGTTACTGCATTAAATATATCAGTGGTGTTAAAACAAATCTGCATCAATGCGTAATTATCACTATGACTTTTGACAGGCCTATAATGAATATTTCATATCACTGTATTTTCGGTTATATCCTTCTTTAAGCAGAGGCACACAATAAAGGACCTGCTCCTGTTATTTACGGCAACTTAAATATTAATTCATATTACAGAGCAACACATACTGTACAATATGTCCAGTGTGATATGTTCAGACCAAAAAAGGTGCCAGTATCCTAATTCAGCAGCTTCTTACCATGGCTATCATGTGTCTTGAGTATATTTACATTTCTACGTACATCTTGGTAATGTTTTCTACTTCCTTTCATAACCTACCTTAGGCCTACATAATACAGATCAAATTGTGCACAAATATAATATTGCATACATATTACAATAAAATCATCTTAAAATATTTTTTAAAATTTAGTGCGTTATCTGGCCTCCTTTGTGACAAGCTAGTGTGATTCCTCAGCTGCCTTAGCCCGCTGCAACCCAAAAATCACATGCTGCGTAATGTGTAAAGACATTAGTGGTGTTACCATGAATTTACACAAATGCATTATTATCACAAACTTTGACAGCCCAGTAATTTCACACAGAGACGCAGTTACAGACTCACCAGGAGGCAGCAGTACGCACTAAGAAGTAAAGGCACTCATGGGGACAAAAATCAGAAGTACTGGTGAGTACCAGCTCATTTCAGGCACAGAGTACATCTGAAAAACTGCTAATGAGAGAACAGACAATATTTGAAAATCTATCTAACATATCTATACGTTAAAACAGCCCGTTCACAAGAAAAGGTGTGTGAATGTCACGATGATGGGCAGGACATTTAGCTTGCAAGTAATGTCTTTCTTGATTTCCTTGTACTCAGTGTATCCTGTACTGACTGCAATGCAAATACATCCACGTAGAAATGCTACGTAAGACTTGGTGACGTAGTATGAAAAGTAAGAAAGACCACTAATGGAGGGCAGGTGGCGAGGTGGACGGGCCTAACAAACACCGGCCTTCTAACCAGAAGACCACCGTTCCAGACTGCTGTTGATGGGATTTTGTTTTGTAGGTTACGTTAGAGACGATTGTCGTGTTTTTTTTATTGACGTCTGAGATGTGTTTTCCCTAGCTGTTGTTTTTTTTTTTTATCTGAAACTAGAACATGTGACAATATCACGCCAGTTTTAGCTTCATTACATTGGCTCCTGATCCATGTGAGATCAGACTTCGAAGTGCTTCTGATGACCTATAAAACTGTAAATGGGAACGCCTTCTGATCTAGTTAAACCTTATACTGCAATTACTTTCTTATTCTAAGCCCAACACTGCGTTTTCCCCTATCCTAAGTGGTTTTCTTGCCTTAAACTGTGGACATTTGTGTGGTTTACAAATGACACCCAAAAAGGTTAACATGCGTACTCAGGGCACAGAATATTCAAGTAATGTTGTGGTATTTATACACCTTCCCATGAGACTGGGTTGGTTGAATGTGAACCTACAGCTTGGAGACCATTAGCTTAGCTTAGCATAAAGACTGGAAACAGGGGAAACTGACTCTGTCCAAAGGTAACGAAAATCCACCTAGCAGCACCTCTAAACCTCACTGACAAGTTATGTTAGTTAAGACAGGTTAAGATAGAGGTTATGTGCTGAACTACAGATGTTCCCCTGTTTCCAGCCTTTATGCTGAGCTACGCTAACATCTCCTGGCTGTAGCTTTATATCTAATGGACACAGGAGTGGTACTGTACAGATCCTCTCATCTAACACTCTGTTACAGTGTGAAAAAAAAGTCAAACTCTTCCTTTAACAACAGTGCAGAAAAAAGCATCACCACACATACTGGAATGGTCTATTACAATAATGGCTTATGTGCAGCAACAAATACGCAAGATTTTTGCCGAGTGAGCGATTTCTAAATTTAGCGTCGCCTACTGACGAGAGCCACTGATCAGCAGGCACTTTAGCAGAGCTTTCAGGTATACTGTAAACTCTATATTTTCATTTCCACCTGTCAGAAAGAGGTGAGGTCTGCTCTTTTTCTTGTAGGATGACCTTCCATTCTCAGCATGAAAACTTGGATCGCAGGACTATTGAATTTTAGGGGTCAGTCGCTTTGGTCAGGACGGGAAAGGGGAACTTTTGGTGGGATATTTAATCTCTCAGTCGGCCTTTATGACTTTAAGTCACTCTGCTGTCTCGCTGCTACATCTGCAGACATTTCATCTGTGGTGACAAACTGTTGAAGGCGTTAACAGAGCAGACTCATGATTCTGAGCAAAGACAGCTGAGATATAAAAGGACACATTTAGAAAAGACAAAGCCCAAAAAGGTGATCGATACCTGTTTATTTCAGTACCAAGTCAAGTGACACAAAGATAATAATAAGTAAATGTAGGATAGACGATAGGTTTCATTAACGGGACAGGCAGCTGGCTATATCTCCTGGAAAGCGCTCGCAGTTTGTGTTTCCGTCTGCGTTACATGGGATACACTCGCAGTTTCTGGCCACAGGGTAGGTGACCAGTGGACATCCGTCGATGTGTTTCACCTCGTAGGACCAGTCCCCGTTACAGATCTTCGGTTCAGGCCAGTCATGGGCGCCGATGTAGACCGGGTCCTGTCAGATGACAGGAAAAAAATTAAACACATGGACGTAAATGCAACTGATTCAGTCCCTCACATGAATAAGTGATTTTGTGACAAACCATAAAAAAAATGATATGATATATAATACAGGGCATTTTAGATAAAAACCATAAAATTGTAAACTGCCGACTTCTGCCAGCACACATAAACATTACAGTTACTGTCGCCACCGTCTAACAAACACAGGTCTGTAATCTGGAACTGGTTGACAATCATCTAAATGTAATAAATGTAATAAATGTAAGTCATTCTGATGCTGCTAAAGGTTTCGCCATGCCACCTTAAATCATTAGTCACATGCAGTATTTTAATTTATCTGTAATTTATCATTACTGATTAAACCTCTAAACATGTAACATGCTGACCTGTCTCGTTTTATTCTGTGATTCAGCATAATTGTCTTTCCTTGTTTTATATGTTGTGTGAAATGTGATGAAGTTGTATTAAGCTGAACTGAGGTGAAATCAAATAAATGTAAAAACATAATCTAACATATAATAATCTTTACAAACATTATAATAATGTCCATACTGCGACAGCTTTATAAGTGGAGCAGAGCTGAGCTCCACAGTGATCCTATAATCAGAGTAAATGCACACATGTCAGTATGAGGAGGTGCTGCTGGATGCATCATCCGTTACCCTGTGGTAACACTGCCCTGCACATATGGTGGTGTCGATGAACTCCGTTTTGTTACAGCCCTCCACAGGGATGCGGATGTCGGTCAGATGACAGCGGAAGCTGCATCCCTGCCCCGCCCCCGCCAGTGCCAGCACTGCTGCCATGACAACCAGCCGCATCCTCTGCCGGGTGCCGCGCAGATGTCTGCCACAAGAGGGGACCAGGACTCACGTCAGACAAACCACGTCAATGACATTAACGAGGCTTAAAAGTGTGACCACGGCTTTCTCCACGGTCATTCAGCATGTTAGTAGTTTTGTGTCCTTATGTTTACATCTGTTTGAAACAGGTCTATAGTTATACTGACAGCATCCTCTCCCTAATGTCTAACAGCACCAGGCTTTACAAATCATTAACTCAATTTAGAAATCTACTATTGCAGTACAGTGTAAGCATATATACTATATATAAGATACATTTTGATTAGAAAACTGTACCAAATTCATTTTCAGAGTGGAAACCAAAATAGTTTTTCTGGCTCTACCTTCAGATTTTTATTCACCTTGTAGACTTTATCAGAAGTTAAAAGGTTGGTTCACCCACAGTGATTGTCAAAGTGGGGTCCAGGGACTCACAGGGGTCCGTGGCACTTTGTCAGGGAGCCCACAAAATCACTTGCCATAAATTATTAAATTGTGCCATGTTAAATAGTGCAGATCTACAGATGGACATGATTTGCACCAGTAAAGCATACTGTGTCCATTCCTACCACGTACTGTAGCTCGTGGTTGGTAAGTTGAAGCACTATCCATCCATCTATCTTTCACAACAGAATCAGCAGTTGCATGTAGTCTACACGAATCTTAAAACAGAAAACGTACCCGTAGAGCTTCGTCGTTGCTTCAGACCTCGGTTGTAAGTCTTGTTTCTTCTGTTACTCTCTGAACATCTGTAACAGCTGTCAACCTGTGGCTGTCCTCGCCGTTACTTAAATAGTGCAGCTCATAAATCCTTATAATCTATTCAACCTTGGGCTTGGTGTTATTTTTCCCACGCTTTTAGACTTAAAAGCGAATCTTTCCCTCAACAGCTCGGGGATGACCTGCGGCTCAAGGCCTTTCCATCCACTCGGGTGGGGAGTGAGTCGGTATCTACAGACATCTTGTTTAGAGTACACCAGTGAAAGGATTAGGTGGACCACAGAAATATAAAAATAAATCTGCCCCCACCGTGAGATGGAAAACACTGATAAGAGCATCAGTAATTCATTTGCCATGCTCCATCTTCACTACTTGTGGCTGAGGTTTTTCCAGTGTGTTATTATATACAGTATAAGGGATGTCAAAGTTAACGCAATAATAACGAGATAACCCATTAATGCAACTTGTGATTTTTAGGTTGTACTGGCCTCGGGCTTACAGCTAGAGTAAAGACGCTGGCATCATATGGAACCAGAATCTAAAGAATCCACTGGTACCAGCCAGGTATGAGATCACGAAGCAGGGTAAATAACACCACAAACCTTCACTTTATTTTTGGTGAGAAAAAAACGTCATGTCCATGTTCAAAGGGGTCCCCTGACCTCTGACCTCCAGATGTGTGAATGTAAATGGGTTCTCTGGGTCCCCACCAGTCTCCCTTTACAGACATGCCCACTTTATGATAATCACACTCAGTCTGGGTCAAGTCATAGTCAAGTTTAGTCATAGTCATATTTTCGTGGTAAATGCAGTACCTGTGAGGGTTTCTGGACTTTTTATTCAATTTTTTGTGTTTTAATTGATTTCCAATAATAAATATGTACATACATTTGCTTTCTGTATTTGTCCTCTCCCATTTGACAACTTCATATACATATAGTTGAAGTGATCTGTTTTTGAGGTAAAAGTTGTCCTACAAGTCATCAACAAAGATTCGTAACTTGTCACTTTCTGTTGAATGGTCATTAAGGTAAAGGACCTGTACGTAACAATTTGGTGACTCTAGTAACAGAAATGGAACATGCTGCCAAATCACTGCACAGAGCATAGTGTAAAAACTGATACATCAACGTCTACAACTGCAGGGAACCTTGTCAGCACTCTCAATGTGTATGAATGATCCATCTGTATGAGTCATAAATTACAACTCAAAAGTTTCCCCAAAACATTGTTATTAATGATATGCAATTTAGTTGTCACTTGGATCCAGTAGGGAAAGAAATATTCAAATAATTCATGAAAAAGTAACAATTCTGCATTGAATAATTAATAAAATCAGGTAAAAAGTTCTGCAATAAAGTAAAACTAATTCACCTTTCAGAGTTTTATACTATTATTAAGGCTGTTAAAGGTAACGTTAATAATGCATTAATGCAAATTTGTTTTAACGCCATTAATTTATTTAACACAATCAATCTTTCAGAGATCGTAGAGGCTCAGTTTTACAGCTATAATGAAGATACTGTCATGTGAAACTAGAAAACATAATGAATCTACGGTGCCAACCATGTCATATTACGAGGTTAACTAATGCACCAAACTGTCATGTCCATCTTCAAAGGGGTCCGTTGACCTCTGACCTCCAGATGTGTGGATGTAAATGGGTTCTCTGGGTCCCCACCAGTCTCCCCTTTACAGACATGCCCACTTTCTGATAGTCCCAGTCAGTCTGGATCAAGTCCTAGTCAAGTCAGCACTCTGACACACTGACAGCTGTTGTTGCCTGTTGGGCTGCAGTTTGCCATGTTCTGATTGGAGCAGATTGTTGATGCTAAAGTCAGAACCTGGGAGGGTTTCTGGACAATATCTGGTATTGATTAGTGTTGTTCATTGATTTCCAAAAATAAATATACATATGCATGAAAGTACGGAAGTACCTCACATTTGTACATAAGTGCAGTACGTGACGACCTGCCCACTCCGCTAGGTGTCCTTTTGCTGGTTCTTCTTTGTGTCGCAGGGCGGAGGGTCGTCGGGCTGATCGGCCTCACCTGGGCTCGGTGTGGTGGATGAAAAAGCCCCCCCCCCCTTCCCACAGAGGGCGCCTCATCCTTGGCTGGCACAATTTTGGTTTTGTTTGCAGCATTTTCACACACTCACACATGCCTACATTACTGATTACTGACTTTTCATTTGTTTGGTTATTTATTGTTAGTTTGATAAATAAATGCTTTTTAGCATTTTAAAACTAGTCTGATTTCCCATCTTTGTTGCAGCCTTTGAACTGGGTTGTAACAGCCACATGAATGTGGCTGTGGCTGTAGGAAGACTTAGTTTTATGTTGGAAACAGCTGAATCAGCCTTCAGCCCTGCTGCTGTCTGTTTTTGAGGAATTCTGTAGTCTGCTGCATTCAGTAAAATGTTAACACTGCACCACGGGCTCGACGGTCTGCAGCGACAGTACAGTATAAGTACTTGGGCAGCAGCCACGGTTCATCCGACTGCTGCTCCGTCGGCCCTTGCAGCCACCAGGGACCGTGGTTCCCCAGCATCCCGCCGAGCTGCCATACCACCTACCTAACAAGGACTTCTATAGAGTGTCACCCTCATCCTCGAAGGCACGACTTCCTTCAGCTGAAGTGCATTATCGTTAGCGTGCATTTTGTCTTTTAATTAACACCGCTCATAGCTGATTAAGCTTGTATTTAGACTAGAACATATCATTAGTCATTGTCTGACTAGTCTGTTTAACAGCTGGTAATTCTTCCTAAAATGAGTGCATCTGCATAAAAAAATGTGTTTATTAAGTATTATATAACCATTGATATACAGGACTAATTACAGGAACACCTTATTCACATTGAACCTGGAATCTGGAGACGGCAGGTAGGATGTTTAAAGGGGAACACCAGCTAAATTTCAGTTTGCTATTTCCATGGCCGAGGAAAGTTCAATCAGTACTCGTGAACATGAGCTTCTCCTTCTTAAATATGTCATCGTGTATAAAGTCTGGAGCTGCTCGAACTCCATCTCGTGGGAGGACGTATAAATAGCACGATATTTCCATGTGTCTTTTTGTGTCATTCATATGCAACAGGCTTAAAATTCTCAAATGTCTCTTTGTGTGTCATTTAACACCACATTGTTAACGTGAAACATCGTGGTTATCTTTAGGCAACAACACCACTTACTTAGGTTTGGGAAAAACATCATGGTTGGGCTTAAAATGACTACACAAACTAAATAAAACAACACACTTGGGACCGATAGAACAACCACCAGACATGTGTTTTAAACAGCCATATTAGCCTATATTTGACATAACTGGAAAATAAGTTAAATGAAGAAGCGGCTGGTCGGTCCACTTTCCACTTTTGACAGACTCTGCGTTGTGTGGCTCATAGAGCTGCAGCTTCTCACAGCAAGAGGGTTGCAGGTTCGATTCCAGCTTGGGACTCTTCTGTGTGGAGTTTCCATGTTCTCTCCGTGTCAGCGCTGGTTTTCTCCGGGTACTCCGGCTTCCTCCCACAGTCCAAAGACATGCAGGTTAATGGATGACTCTAAATGTCCCGTTGGTGTGAATGTGAGCCTGAATGGTTGTCTGTCTCTATGTTGTCTGTCTCTATGTGCTCTGTGATGGACTGGCGACCTGTCCAGGGTGAACGGTAGTCCACCTTCTCTTCATCTCTGTCTTCGTTAACCACACACACTCACAGTGAACGTGATGCTGCGCTCCTTGTCTCTTTTATTACCTCAGTCCGAAGTCCAAAAGTCAAAATTTATCAAAGAAACATAGATGGAATCATTATACCACATATATCATCATTATAGCGGCTTAGCTTGTTTGGCATTTACACAGTCAGCTGGCTGCGTATAAAGACTGGCTCTACTTTCAGTGCAGAGCGGACGCCGGTGGACCGTGAAGAGATAGTAGTCAATGAATTTGTCATAAAGGGTATTGGAGTAAAAGTACAGCAGAGTGGAGGGATTTACACTTTTGTAATATCAGTTAATATTTAAGTTCCTTGGCAATAATATTAGGCTATTTAATATGCTATTGATTTCTTTATTTTGCATTATTCCTAATGGACATTTTGATTGTTTAATCTGTCGGACAACTACACGTGATACCTGCTAAAAGCTGACGTACGCCGTCTAACGTAAACCGTGCTTAGGACATGAGTAGCTTGGCAGTTAAGCCCAACTGTGCATTTTGCGATAAAAGCAACATATTTGGCACAGATGAAGGTTTACATGTTAAAGATATAGATATTGGGGTCTGAGGGCCGTGGCAGCTGTTTCAAAATGGCTGCTAAAAAGTAATTAATATTCCAAAGTATTGCAGAAAACTGATTTTGTGATTTTCTGTGATTTCCAAGGTGTGCTCAAGCAGATGAGACCAGATGTCAGAGGATGTTTTTCCCTCTTTATCTTTAAAGGGTGCTGTTTTTTTTTTAAACCCCAAAATAAATAAATGATTTTTTTAATAAGGAGTCATTGCATATCAAAAAATAAATAACACACACACACACACACAAAAAAACAAATCTAGCTGGCACCTTATGGTGGATTAGCTTGGAGTTTTGTATTAATTATACAGAGACGTTTGATATAAGAGGATTCACAACTAAGACAGAGAGAAAAACAATAATAGTAAAGAAAGAAAAAACACATAATTCAGCTTGTGTGTCTCTTTGACCCTGTGAGCTACTCTGACAGGAGACTGATCTTAGATTAGCTTGGTCACAGGTTAGAGAGCAGACAGATATCAGCTCCCTTGTTCACATTTGAAGGTCACTACAAAAATAAAACGTTGCAGCCTGTGACTAGAAGTTACCGGCTATAACAAACTACAAATCCACAGGAGTATTGGTTATCATTCTACTACAAAGACAAGTGACCATGACCATTTTATTAGTATTTTGCATTTTACTCAAGTTACAGGGGGCCAATTGCAGTGCTCCAATATCTATCGCTTTTCATAACATATAAACTTTTATCGCAATATGCCGGTGTCACTATAACACCGGTCTTGAACACCAATCTCTTGGTTGACAGCCCTGTGTTTATTGGACCCATCCCTCTCCCCTCCCACCCTCCATAAGTGGCCTCACTTTTTATTCTACATCACCAGCGTGAGTGTAGCATCTTTACATGGATGCATTTACACTGCAGTCAGTACAGACTACATGGCGTACACATGACTCGCCAGAAGCAACAACGGTGTTGTTATTGTACGTGGAACGACTTACAAGTTACCATATCATTCATACACCGTTTGGTGAGAGGCTGGCTCCATAGACAATGAACGGGAGACCCATGAATGTTTTCTTTTTTATACCCAAATGAGCTTTCTTCTATTGTTGTGTTCTCGGTTGTGAAACAGATAGTGTGCCCATATAGTGAGAACATTCCCTCGGGTGCTCCCAGTGTCATCTATAACAGGGGTCTGTGGCCCACCTTCCCAAATAAATAACAAACAGGGCAATAAATATGTGTTGTGCCACTGTCAGGTGTACTAACCCACATAAATATTCAGTTTACCCTCTCCAATCACTGCCTGCCACTATGAATCTAAAGTATTCAGGGTCGTATTTCCTCACCACACACTCTGGAGCATTTACTGGAGCGGGGTTGTCTCCAGCATCACTTCTTTGTTTCCATCCACCAGCCAAGACAGACAGCAAAGAATGTATATTGCTAAGACGTGAAAGTCATCTGGTTGTTCTTCATACAGCAGGAAGCTGCTAGAACTGAATATGTCATATATGTGTGCAGTCTGCACGTCTGATGCATGCTCACTATGACGAGGAAAATAACTCTGGAATCGTCTATTACGGTAGTTAATATTACAAATTTTAGGACGTAATGATGTAAATGAAAACTATTTAAGTATTCGTACTGGAAATTGATTTACCTTAAAAAATTATTATCCCCTGATTTACAGACATCTCTTTATACATCCATGTCCACAGTCCAACATGGCGGCAACGCTACTGCAACGCCATCTAGCGGCTGTTGTTATAAAAGCCAGACAGTTTTGGGTCTTGCACTCTTTGCATATCCAGTATGTCTGTAAAGGGGAGACTAGTGGGTACACATAGAACCTATTTTTCAGATAACGTGAGGTCAAGGGACCACTTTGAAAATAGCCATGACTTTTTCCTCGCCAAAATTTAGATTTGAAGCATTACTTAGCCTCTGTCCTGACAAGCAAGCATACCATGGCTGGTACCAATGGATTCCTTAGGTTTTCTGGTTCCTAATGACGCCAGCATCTTCCAGCTTTAAGATTACTGCCACAACCTCTTAAAGGCAGAATAGCGGCCTTTGGATTTGGAAGAGGTGAATATAACCATTTAGCAGTACCTCCGCCGTGAGGCCGACCAGCTGATCTATAACAAATCTCCCAGTTCATCGTCTACGGAGCAGTTTCACAATTTGCGTTATGACATCACAAGTTTGCTGTGATGTGTGATGATGTGATGAGTGTTCTAGCTTTTACATTTGAGACTTGGTCAAGTTTACTAATATTTTTGGACCGTCCTAGACCATAAGAAAAATATGTATGAAATTTGAAAAGGGGCATAGTTCCCCTTTAAATTAACATCAATTTTATGGTCCTAAAAATAGTAAATCTGTGTTGCAGCCATTAAAATTGATGTCTCTTTCCACAGCCATAAGAAGACAAGGCCTGTCCTGTACTGTTACATTATTATCCACTGGGAGTCAATGTAGAAGTGATGGACGAGGTGAAGCGTTCAGTGCCAAGGGTGATTTTCTGGTTCATAACTCTAAGCACAACTATAAAAAAGAAAAAAAAAAGAAGCTAATTTTGGTGTTACAGCTGAAACAAGCTTTATATGAAGCCGCACACAAAACAGCTCTGAGCCATACATCTTGCTGACATCACAGATTTGAGTCTTGGGTCATTGGTTTTGAGCTCTTCTCTTTATCCAACACACCGTAAACACTGCCTTAACAGGGCTGTCAGCACCCACAAACCCACTCAGTCACACCTTACTCCCCTCTCTGCAGAGCCTCGCCTCCTCCATCTGCTGCTGGGTGAGTCTGTGATCACAGTCGCTCACAGAAACAGACTCCTTTAAACATCATCGTGTCGCATGCAAGAAACATTCACGGAGGCCCTGAACACACCGCGGCACCCCACCCTCCTTCCATCAGGTCTAAACAAACGCCTCCACAGCGCTGCCAAGGACGAGGCTTTTGTTTGGCGACTGTGCTGGATGTTCCAGTGTGGATGTAGGTGGTCGGAGTGTTTATGTGAATCGACTGATGATGATTCCTCACTGTCTTCTGTCCTCTACTTTCTCCATTTATATCCAGTCTCAGTCCGTATCTAGTGTTTAACGTCTTTTATTAGCATATCTGTGTTCCTTTGCTCGCCTCAAATTTACTACCCTCTGGTCACCTTTGTGGCCAGAAATGTACACAGAAAAAAAAAAAAGCTGTAAAATCATCATACATCTCTCTCTCTCTCTCTCTCTCTCTCTCTCTCTCTCTCTCATCTATCTATCTATCTATCCATCCATCCATCCATTGTCAACCGTTTTTCCCGTTAGGGGTGGCGGGGGGCTGGAGCCGATCCCAGCTGGCACTGGGTGAAGGCGGGTTCACCCTGGACAGGTCATTTTCAGGACTTTAACCCTTTAAATGTCAGTTTAATTATGTCAAAGATTAGCAACAAAACTGATTTGATTGCATCAATATTTTTAATGGTCAGATTCTCCCTCTGGACACCTTCGTGGCCAAAAATGCCTCATGGACTTCCATTACTCTACATTTTAATCTTACTGCTATTACAGTATAAAACCATGTATTGTGTGACGTCAGCATTTCATTTTGAAGAAAAATAGTGATATTTGACATTTTTACTGTATTCCACCATATTTAACCGTTTCCCACTGTAGTCTGATGCATTGTATTTTTGTCAGTTATATTATGGAGCCGTGTGACTAAGACATCACATCACAATCAGATGTTGAGTTAAAAAAATATTTCACACACACACACACACACACACACACCCTGGTGGCTCCATAGGCAAAATAGTACAAAAA
Organism: Pterois miles; assembly: GCA_947000775.1. Taxonomy (NCBI): domain Eukaryota; kingdom Metazoa; phylum Chordata; class Actinopteri; order Perciformes; family Scorpaenidae; genus Pterois; species Pterois miles. The sequence goes on along the minus strand of CAMQGK010000479.1, from coordinate 1,911,471 downwards.
AACTGTCAAAAAACAGTTTATAACTGGTTTATAAACTGATGTTTACAATGTTGAATATGAGGTAATAAATCAGATAGACGTAGGCTACTACCACTAGGGGTGGGAATCACCAGAGGCCCCATGATATGATATTATCACAATACTTAAGTCACGATATGATGTTCATGTGATGTTAAACATTTTGTGATATGCTGAGTATTGTGATAAGATATATTGTGATTTAAAGCCATTTGTTTTATCTACTAAGATGCAGTTTTCACTCTGTTCATCGCAGAGTTTTCATTCACATATCTTCAGAGGTCAGAGGTCAAGGGACAATTTTGAAAATGGCCAAACTTTTGAACATTATTTAGCATTCTTCCTGTCAGGCTAACACCACATGGTCATTCCTTAGGTTTTCTAGTTTCGTATGACACCATTATCTTAACTCTAGCTTTTGAGAGCTACCTTTGCAAAGGTGCATCCTGTGTCTCTCTCAAGACAATCAAGGCAGACTGGGCTTTTCTGTGAAGGGGTCTTAAAGAGAGACATTAAAACGGATTGTTTCAGAGGGTTAACACAGCTTCATTCAGACAGACCTGAGGAAAATAATGTTGTTGTTGTTAATTTTAACATTAATGATTGTAAACATGTTCTAGTAGAAACATAAAACATGTGAACCTGAAAATGAGAACATGTAATTCCCCTTTAACATCAGGCTGAAAAGCATTTCACTGCCTTCTCTGGGTGAACGTTACACGTCTGTTTCTGTTGCACCTGTAACCACACCCAGTAGTGACGTCACAACGTCCTGGAGCACACCTGTAGATCACTGGAGCAAGATAGGAGCTTAAACCACAGGAGGTCTCTTTAAATTGTGTTGTTTTATACACATACTGTATATTCTGTATCAGTACAGGACAAAGTCATTAAGATATCATGATACTGACTTCTACCACGTTGCCCAGCCCAGCGTGAACTCAACAGTTAAGCTAAATTACTTTTTCTATTATGGATTTAAAAGATTTAATGTACCTGATAAATGAAACTTCCCTGCTGTCCACTGATGCAAAACTTGACTTTGTATTAGACTGGCAAGCTTAAAATGTTATCATTGCATCATTAACATACACTTTACTGTCAAATGTCTCCTACTTTCTGACTTTGTCAGACAGTTTTCTTCTTGAAAAAAAACACACACAAAGGAAAGTATTTTTTACAACATTCGTAATTACTTTTGCAAGGTTTGTCATTTTCTTGGGTTACCAATTCTTACTTTAAAGGCCAGAGGCACGCTCACACAAACCAACATGCGCAGCCACCTAAATCAAAAACAATGAAATTAATTCATTAATGACTCGAAAAATAAATAAATCTGTTATTTAATGTAGCAATAATAATGTTAGAAATAAATGTAGCTATTAATTAATTGACAAAATGGGAAATAAATTAATATTTCTATTTTAAATTGCATTTTTATTTATCTTTGTGTTAAGTCCCTTATTTATTTGCTCTTCTGTTTAATTTTCTGGATTATTTATGTATTTATTTTTATTACATTTTAAATTTTTCTTTAATTTTAGCATCTATTTGTATTTATTTTATATTTATTTTTAAATCTATGTATATATTTATGTATTTATTTATTTATGGATGATTTTGCCTTTGCATTTCAACCCATATTTATTCCCTCAATTTTATTTATTTATGTGTTCTTTTCTTAATACATTTCTTTTTACATTTCTTTATGCATTTCTGCCTCATTATGCAACTGTAGCGGCGGTCGCTCAGCGTGTACCATGGCGTCTGAACATGGGTCAGAGTACTGACTGACTGACTGTATGCCAGCCAGCTAGCTCCAGTATCCTGCCCAGCTCCGATCATCAGAAATAAAACACTGGAAAACAGAAATATCAGTTTATGTCACACTTTATCAATGAATTACTAGGTACATTTATCTTTTAGATTTTGTTTTTTAATATTTATTCATTCATTTTTTAATTCATTCATTCACTGAGTCAGTTATTTAGCTTGGATTACAACACACACAGGGGGAGAGAGACTTCACTCTCTGCTGACATTACTCCTCTATATCTTTACACAGCTAATTGTTGTTGATATGTCATATAGTTGTACTAAAGCTCTGGATATCATAGAGCACCCTTAAAGATAAACAAAATGACAGAACGAGCATTAGAATGACGTACTACTTGACTACATCTTTCCAATTCAAATGCTGAATGAATTTAGTTTGCTGGATTAGTGCGCTGTGTTCGTTTCAGTCAGATGCAGGAGGGTTTTGCCAATAGATGCAGATGCGCTGCAGGTCTGGCATCAGTTCAAAGTTGTGTGTAAACTTGTGTGTAATAAGGCACCAATGATCACCTCTTATTATTACTGACCTCACACTCCCCCTGGTGCTGACTGAGGTGGATGCCCAGTGAAGTACAAGGGGTGAGTGTGCATCATGTGTGTTTCCTACAGTACATGTTGTGCAGACGAGAAAAGAGTTCCTCGAGCAGAAACCACAGAGAGAGGCGACTGTGAAGCTCTTTAATGAATCAGTGAGAGATACTTGCACTGTCAGCAGTGCTGATTATTTCACAAGTACAAGCATTTTACATTTTGTTTCAGATTTATGAAAAAGAAGCACAGTGGCTGTATAACACATTTCAGAAGGAGGCTGCACAGCAACCAAAAATATCCCTACAGGAATATTACAACTAGAGATTTCAAAAATACCTGAGGGAATGATTAGGATTCCTTAGAGGAATCTTGCTTCCGTTATCTGCTCTGAAATAACAGACTGCTCTTGTCCTAATTAGAGTTTCTGAGTCAAACGGATAGTTTGAATCAAATGGACTGAATGGGCTCTTGCTACTGATTGCTGTGTATCCCAGCACCAGGCCTGCGGTGGTACCTGCAGAAAAACCAATTATCTGCACAATGAAATTAAATCTGGGAGGTTTCAAAGGTGCAATGAATAAGACCTTTACTGTCCCATGGTGCAAAATGATCCAAATAAATCTGTGGTGGCAATAGGGTGGTTGATCAATAACAGTGACTCAACAGTTACCTCGCCAGGTGCTGAAATGTCTGGGTTTTACAGTTTTTAAAGGCTACATGCACTTTTGACTTCACAGGGACAACACAAACACCTGCTTTTCAAGCTAAACTAGAATTACCGCCAAGTGGTTGTATGCCGCCGCCAACTAGTCACGTTACAGGTTACATCCACGTCTGTCCAAACTGTCATCACTTCATCGTTTCATGCTCTTAAATATCTGTGTGAAATTGTCATAATTTGGGCCAGAGCACAACAATGTGGGAAAAATGAAGCCCTTCATTCAGGTTTCACCTATGTGTATGAAATTTGGTACAGAGGTATAACGTGGAGATGCACACAAACACAGCAAGTCAGCCATTTTAAATTGAATTTTAGCGCTTTACAGGCCGTGCACATTAACACATTAACAAACTCCTCTTAGAGAATTTGTCTGATTGACTTCAAGTTTGGTTGGTACCATCTAAAGACCTTTACAATCAAAAGTATCAAATGTTTGCATTTTCATGTAACATCTGTGGCGTGGCGTGGCGTGGCGTGGCGTGGCGTGGCGTGGCGTGGCGTGGCGGTGAAAAAGTGCCTTTTGTCATGAAACAGGAAGTTGTAACGTCTAAACCAGATTAGCCTTGCCCTCTTTCATAAGTCCTGAACCGTCGTAGACTCTTGTGGAAGGCATCATTACATTAAGCAGAGAGTTCCTGTTTTATTGGTGCGGGTTATCACCGCCCCCTCATCACCAGTGAACCGCCACGATGACCAGCGTCCTGCCAGTACCCCCAAAGTGCGTGAATGTGTGAGGGCCCGTTCATCACTGCTTGCAGCTTTAATTAGCATATAAATTCTTGAGTTATGGTCAAAAACATGTTTTGTGAGATCACAGTGACCTTTGGCCCCCGAAATCTAATCAGTTCATCCTCGAGTCCAAATGGACGCTTGTGTGATAATTGAAGAAATCCGATCAAGACGTTCCTGAGATATCACATTCACAAGAACGGTACATTTGAACGGACAAACATCCCAAAAACATAACGCCTTTGACTTCTGTCGCCGGCTCGGAGGCATACAAATGATAAAACAGGTTCACATGATATTTTAGAAAAAGTTAATCCTCCTTTTTCAGTCATGTGTCAATTTCCTCTCGATACATGTATACAGTCTTTTCAAAATAAAGTTGAGCCGTCACAGGAAAAACCTCCCTTCTTTCCAAATAAACTTCAGCCTTCACAGAAAACACCCTCCTTAGATTTAGGTAAAAAACTTAGGTTTAGTTAAATATCATGTTTGGCTGAACTCACCAGAGGTGGTGTTACTTAAGTATGTAACTTACATGACAAATACAGTAAATCAAGGCTGACTTCTGGTTTCACATGGGACACGAACGCCGGTCTGATTAACGCTGATCCTCATATCTATTGTACTGTAAAACAATCCTCCTTTTATTAAGTATCATTATCTCCACAAGACTGTGGCACATATCTGTTCATAAACAAGTGCTAATGTGGACACGTTAGTGACAAATCACCATGATATTCAATATAGTGACTCGACTGTGGTTTTCAGCGCTCATTACTCAAAGAAAGTAATGCATAGTTAATTGCTTTTTCAATAGTAATGCATTGTTTGACTAATTAATACCTGAGCACAGTCATTCGTTACACTGCTTGTTGTGTTACAGTCTTCAAACAAAATGTCGGGTTAGGTCTCTCTAATGTGAAAGATAAAGTCAAACTTAGAAAGTGTTGTGCTTTATATATATATATATATATATATATATATATATATATATATATATCAGTTACTGATCCAAAATCCAAGACATGATATCAGCTCTGCTATTTACAATATTAGACACATATCGGAAATTTCAAGTTTTAAACAGAATATTATGTGAACTAACAATAATAAATGCTAGCTAGCTCTTATCTGATGACCTACGGAATCAAATGTTTGTTTGTAAAGATCAGAGCTCTCAATCAATTAAAATATTTAATCACAAATGAATCGCACATTTTTATCTGTTCATACTATACCTTAAAGGGAGACTAGACAAGAATTTAATACTAATTTTAATAGTTTTAACAGCACGGGACAAATATGTAGCTTTATGTAAATGCATGTATATATTTACTATTGGAAATCAATTAACAACACTGATCAATGACAGATATTGTCCAGAAACCCTCCCAGGTTCTGACTTTAGCATCAACAATCTGCTCCAATCAGAACATGACAAACTGCAGCCCAACAGGCAACAACAGCTGTCAGTGTGTCAGAGTGCTGACTTGACTAGGACTTGATCCAGACTGACTGGGACTATCAGAAAGTGGGCATGTCTGTAAAGGGGAGACTGGTGGGGACCCAGAGAACCCATTTACATCCACACATCTGGAGGTCAGAGGTCAAGGGACCCCTTCGAAAATGCCAGTTTATCCTCCCTAAAGTTGAATGCAAGTTTGGAGCGTTATTTAACCTCCTACATGACGAGCTAGTATGACCTGGTTGGTACCGATAGATTCCTTAGATTATCTCATGATGCCAGTATTGCGATTTAAACTGCAATGATCTTGATGTGAAAAATCTGTACGAAAAGAGTACGACTTTTTAATAATATATCAACAGACAGAGCAGCCAGTGATCCATGAACCAGAAGCTGTAATATAACATTACTGAACCGTTTCTCACCAAAAGTTTTACTTTTGGTTTAACTTTTAAGTCTAACTTACAGTACTGCACGTCGATTCTAAACGCTGAATATAAAAATCACTAAATAAAATCACCTGAGAAATGTAAAAATAATAGAGCGTTTTATCCAGAAGAATGGCAGCTCCCCCGTTCACTTGTATGTGTTGCAGACCAGCCCTGACCTCCCCAATATAATAATAAATAATAATATAATAACGACGTTGACGTAGGATCCAAAGGCCAAAGGCCAAAATATATATATATATATATATACAGTATATCTAATGAATGAATGAACACCTGAATGGAACCTCAGGGCTGTTTCTGTATGGTCGCTACTCTTTCTTATTTTCTTATTTCTTACTTTCTGATTCAGCCTCAAGGAAAGTGTTAGGTTAATTTAGAAAATGTAAAACCCTGGTTAGTTTTCCACAGAAACAGGACTTTGGATATAAATTTACATAAGTAATTAAAGAATTTGTATTAATGATTAATGATCATGTAATCATAAAATATAAACCACTTTTACAGTTATGATTACATTAAGATTAATGATGTAAACAAACCTTTAACTGATTACAAATCATTTTAATCACTTTAATTAGTGATTGTCTGGTGCTAAAGAAGAAGAAGAAGAAGAAGAAGATAGTCCTTTATTAGTCCCACGAGGGGAAATTCAATTTTTTCACTCTGTTGTTTTAACTTATACACGGTACATGCAGACCTGAACACACACATGCACAAACATGCAACAATGGAGAGATGTCAGAGTGAGGGGGCTGCTCCTGACAAGCGCCCCGAGCAGTTGGGGGTTTGGTGCCTTGCTCAGGGGCACCTCGGCAGTGCCCAAGAGGTAAACTGGCACCTCTCCAGCTACCAGTTCACACTCAGTTCTTGGTCCATGGCGGGACTTGAACCGGTGACCCTCCGGTTCCCAAGCCAACTCCCTACAGACTGAGCTACTGCCGCCCCCAAACTCGGTAATAAACTCGGTATTAACAGATCTATCGAGTCAGTTTAGGAGGTCGAGTTGTGCTGATACCAGTGCCACTGTTGCAAATGTGTCTGATACAGAAATCAACTTGTCTATGTTCTCTGTAACTGACCAAATCAATAATGAAAGAAACCTCTATTACATTCATTCTCTGTATGTATTTGTTCATATTTTACAAAGGGGGTTTGACCTGAGCCAGGCCATGCAACACAGATAGTAATCATATCACATCAATACATGGCCAATATAGACAGCTGTTAAATCATAATAATAATAATAACTAGATATATTTTAGTCTGGAGACCTGTCCAGGGTGTACCAGGCCTTCACCCAGTGCCAGCTGGGATCGGCTCCAGCCCATCCACAGCACTGAATAGGAGAAGTGGTTACAGATAACACATGAATGGGTGGATATATCTTTTTTTCAAGTTAGTATCGGATCAATACTTGGTGTCGGCCGATACCGCAAGGTCAGGTATCGGAGGTAGCATCGGGAAGGATAAAATGGTATCGGAACATGTCTAGGGCTGCACGGTGGTGCAGTGGTTAGCCTCACAACAAGAGGGTCGCAGGTTCGATTCCGGCTTGGGAGTCTTCTGTGTGGAGTTTGCATGTTCTCCCTGTGTTAGCGTGGGTTTTCTCCGGGTACTCCGGCTTTCTCCCACAGTCCAAAGACATGCTGTTTAGGTTAATTGATGACTCTAAATTGCCTGTAGGTGTGGATGTGAGCGTGAATGGTTGTCTGTCTATATGTTGTCTGTCTACATGTTGCCCTGCGATGGACTGGAGACCTGTCCAGGGTGAACCCGCCTTCATGGATGGATGGATGGATGGAACATTTTTACATGTTTTATACTGCTGAGGATTTGTCAAAAGCAAATGACCACTATGGTCATTTGCATACGGTAACTTTTAGTGCTCGACTCATTCCACCGACATGAACTACACGACCGCAGGACGTCATTCCTGCCTGTGGCCATCAAACAGTTCCAGCGCCTCCCGCTGACCTCACACACTGAGTCAATACTCTGGCCCTGGACTTATTTCACCTCTGTCAGCAGCTACTACCCATAATTCCTTGTTATGTTTATGTACAATACGAATACTACCCATAATTCCTTGTTATGTGTATGTGCAATACTAACACTAATTATTCAACTGTGCAATAATCTGTCATTAATACTCCATTCATTCATTTTAAGAAATACTCTTATTTGATTCTTATGTACTGGATATTATTCTTCCATTTATATTTAACACACTTTATAGTTCCCACTTCACAGCATTTTGTATTTACTTATTTATACTGTGGTTATACTGTATATTGTATGTGTTTGATGCACATATTTCCTACCTGCCCCCCCACAGGGATTAGTATAGTATGTCTGATTTCTGATCTGATTCTGATAGACACTAAAGTCATGCTGTATTTTAATGTAACAGAGCATTACTTGCTGATTTTACATGTGCAGCATTAAGACAAATCAGATGTTTTTCTTTCTGATTACTCTGATAATACTGCATTTATACTTTATATTTCAATAAATGTTATTATTATTTATACTGTGGTTATATAGTATATTGTATCTGTTTGCCAGTTGGACATATTTCTTAGTTAGTTATATTATGCATATATTGTGTTGTACAGTATATTATGGCATTATGTTCATAATTTATATGTCACATCCTCCTTTATTTCCATTTTTCTTATATTTCTTTGTGCTTTTATGTAAGAGCAACTGTAAAGTCCCAGTTTCCTCCCCGGGATCAATAAAGTATTGATAGTACTGATCTGATCTGACACTGAAGTTGTGTAGAATTTTAAAAGTTGTGTAGAGCATTACTGGCAGAATCTACATCTGCAGCATCAAGACAAAATTAGTGGTTTTCTTTCTGATTTCTATTGACGAAACCAAGGGTGTCAAACATATGGCCCAAGGGCCAGAACCGGCCCGCCAAAGGGTCCAATCTGGCTCATGGGATGACTTTGCAAAGTGTAAAAATTGCAGAAAAGTGTGAGATTTTTATTATTTAAGGCCAATTCTGAAATACTTTCAAATAATTATGTCCAAATTGGACAGTCGTGATTTTAAGTAAATAATGTCCAGATTTTGACACAGTAAACCAGAGTTTTGGGATTTTAAGTTGGATTTCTGACTTTTGAAGTCAGAATGAATAATTCCAATTTTGCAGTTAAATGCTCCTCTATTTGTAATTTCGGCTGTTTTTTTTTGTTATTAATTGTGATCATTTTCAGAACGGTACTGTGCAGTGGTTTTACTGTCCCACTGGACATCAAACTGGACTGGATGTGGCCCCTGAACTAAACCTTGAACTAAAACGAGTTTGACTCCCCTGGACTAAACTGTTCTGGGACACAGTAAAAATAATGAATGAATGAAGGAATGCACTGATATGTAAACTGAGATCTATAAGTTTAGTCTAGTTAGGGACCCACACTTGTGCAGGTTCAGGGGTTTTTCTGGTCATGTGGATTATTATTCTTGATGAAGACAAAATATTGAAAGGAGAAATTTATCAATTAATAATTCTGAGAATGACTTAAAAGTGCAGGCGGCTTCTTCCAGCATAATTTCTGAAGGCAAAAAAGGACAAATACAGCTAATGTTTTGGTGCGTTGGGAGGGTGGATTCAACTGAAAACTGCATGTGCAACGGCACTTTTCTACTTCCACAGTTACAAATATCCACATTACTTTAGGAATGAATGCAGAGTAACGCGTTACTTTCTGTTGGGTAAGGACACCGGTTGCCACCCAGCAGTGGTGATGAAGGGCAGAGGAGGCTCGGGTGAGACTGCAGCACGGTGCGCAGTGACCGGCTGCATCCACTGGGGGAGGACCGAGCACCGCCTGCACGCGCTGCGGTACAAGAACGACTTTCTCACCGAGGCTCTCCATCACACACACACACACACACACACACACACACACACACACACACACACACACACACACACACCATAGGAGGGATGCCGGACTATAGGTAGGGCTACGGCGGCAGACAGACAGATGTGTGATGCTCAGACTCAACCACAGGGCCATTTCCCCTCGTCTGCGTGAAGCTAAACTTTTACCGCGTCCTGTCGCCGTGACCGTGCGGAGCTGTCATTGATGCCAACTCACTGCCCGCACACCTGCTTCTCTTTTTCTTTTTTCATTCAGTGATAATTGCTGCCAGCGCACCGGGAGCGATGCAGCAGAAACGGGGGCTGAAGTGGCAATAGATCCTGTTGAATTGAGACAAGACGTCGAGACGCAGCCAAAAAGTGTCCTCCTCGGAGTGCGTCAGAGCACGGATGGAGATACTGGATGATATGGTCGCTGGTTGGATACGACGAGGGATTTTTGATATTACCCCCCGAAATCAAGACGGGAATTTGGGCAGAAGCGAAGAACTGCATCCTCACCTAGCCTTCCTCCCCCGCCTCCTCCTCCTCCTCCTCCTATTCTTCCAGCAGATTTGTTTGTAGGGGAGGCGATTTCGTTTGGCCCCTTTTTCACATGTAAGTATGAATGTCAGAATGAAGGGAGGCGATTTTAATGGGCAGAAAATTTCATGCGTAATGTCTGTTCTGAACGTAAACGTCTTCCATGCATTTATTCCCGAAAGCCTCCATTTTCAGCCAATAATAATAATAATAATAATAATAATAATAATAATAATATGCCAATGAAGTTTTACCACCCTTATGTAGCAAAGGATGCGTAGTATCCTGACCATGCAGTCGCCACAACAGCGGACATCAATCTGATTTTTTAAACTGCTGTTTGCTCTTGTCTTGTCTTTTCCTCGCAGCTCCAGAGAGCGTCAGCGGAATGAAGTCCTTCACATTCATCGGAGCTCCATAATATAACAGCAAAGAGACAGCTTTTTTTTTTTTTTTTTTTTTTTAAATCCCATAACATAAAATGGCAACCAGGAGTGACCACGAAGGATCAAAAGACGCATTTGGGCGCAAAGCCGCGGCCGTGGAGAAATGAACCACCTGATGGGCACCGGAGGAACCGAGGAGACACTGTTGTGGTTGTAGCTTGTTGACTTGGTGATTTATAATGCCGAACAAATAAAGGGCGCTGCAAGTTTGACACAGAGCGCCTGCGTAACAGGCTACCGGCCGTCACATCATTTTTGGTTATGGTAATGATGTCATAAAATACCGGAGGCCTGTGCCTGAACGGGAAGACAGGCTGATCAATGTCTCCTGTCATGTAAGTAGCCACATGGACTGCTCTCAACATGGACCTAATTGAGGTGTGTTTGTTATTCTGACATTCTCATATTCACAACTGATTGGTCGATGCCTCAATTTCTCTCTGTGCGCGCGCCGAGCTGCAACTTTTCTCCTCTGGCCTGCATCCACGCCGCCCTGAGGCGGCTGCTGTAGCGCTCACGGACCGAATTGACTTAAAATGGAGTTTGCCATGGTGGGTGCGGACGGCGGGTGCAACAGCCACCTGCCTTACGGATATGCCCAAGCTCGCGCACGGGAGAGGGAGCGCGAGAGGGAGCGCCAGGCTGCCCAGTCGCGAGCGGCGGCTGCGGCGGCAGCTGCCGACGGTGGTGCGGAGGGAGGCGGCGGTGGTAGTGGTAGTGGTGGTGGTAGTGGCGTGGGGGGGTCCTCCTCCTCCTCCTCCTCCTCCTCCTCCAGCGCTCATCTCCTTAACAACCGCCAGCATCAGTCTCGCGCCGCCTCCTCTTCCACGAACGCTAACATCAGCAGCAGCGGTACCGCCTCGCGCCCCTCCTCCTCCTCCACCTCCTCCTCCTCGCAGCACCAGCAGGAGCCAGAGCAGCAGGAGAGAGTTCTCAGAGAGCGGAAAAAGCAGCGCGGCGTCGGACGGTGGAGACGCAGCCGGACGACTCTCGGCGGAGACCTGCGCCACTCGGAGCTGGCGCTGCTCGGATCCGAGGAGGACATCATGATAGAGGAGGAAGAGGCCGAGGGAGCTGAGGAAGAGGAGGACGAGGAAGAGGAGGAGGGGGGCCGGGGAAGCAAGAGGTCGAGTTTTCTGTGTAACATGGATGATGAGGAGGAGACGGTGTCGCTGACTGACCGGCGCCCTCAATCCGGGTACGAAAATGTTTACAGCGAGTGCGGCTGCTGCGAGAGAGTTGTCATCAACGTGTCGGGTCTGAAGTTTGAAACTCAGCTCAAGACTCTCACGCAGTTTCCGGACACTCTCCTGGGAGACCCCGACAAGCGAATCAGGTACTTCGACCCGCTGAGGAACGAATACTTCTTCGACCGGAACCGACCGAGTTTTGACGCCATTCTTTACTATTACCAGTCAGGGGGGCGGTTGAAAAGACCAGTCAACGTCCCGTTTGACATCTTCTCCGAGGAGGTGAAGTTTTATGAACTCGGGGAAGAGGCGATACTCAAGTTTCGGGAGGATGAGGGTTTTGTGAAAGAGGAGGAAAAGCCTCTGCCGGAGGACGAGTTCAAGCGCCAAATTTGGCTGCTTTTTGAGTATCCGGAGAGCTCGAGCCCGGCCAGGGGGATAGCGGTGGTGTCCGTGCTGGTTATAGTGATTTCTATTGTCATTTTCTGCCTGGAGACGCTGCCGGAGTTCAGGGATGAAAAAGAGTATCTACAGCCACGACACAACTCCACTCAACCTGATCACGGATTTACTCCTTTCAACGACCCGTTTTTCATCGTGGAGACGGTTTGCATCATCTGGTTCTCCTTTGAGATTATAGTCCGCTTCTTTGCGAGTCCGAGCAAATCGGCTTTCTTTAAAAACATTATGAACTCAATAGACATTGTTTCCATTTTGCCTTATTTCATAACCCTCGGCACGGACCTGGCGCAGCACCAAGGCAACGGGCAGCAGGCGATGAGCTTCGCCATCCTGAGAATAATCCGCCTTGTGAGGGTGTTTCGCATCTTCAAGCTGTCTAGGCACTCCAAGGGGCTGCAGATCCTGGGTCACACCCTGCGCGCCAGCATGAGGGAGCTAGCCCTCCTCATTTTCTTCCTGGTCATAGGTGTCATCCTGTTCTCCAGCGCGGTGTACTTCGCAGAGGCGGACGAGCCCACCTCGCAGTTCACGAGCATCCCCGACGCGTTCTGGTGGGCCGTGGTGACCATGACAACGGTGGGCTACGGCGACATGAAGCCCATCACCGTCGGGGGGAAGATAGTGGGCTCCCTCTGCGCGATCGCGGGCGTGTTAACCATCGCGCTGCCGGTGCCGGTCATAGTGTCTAACTTCAACTACTTTTACCACAGGGAGACCGACAACGACGACCAGACGCCGGTGGTGGAGAGCATGCCCCCGGGCTGCCCCTATTTCCCGGACTTTTTAAGGAAATTCAAAGGCTCGCCGTCCGGCTCCTCGCTGGGTGACAAAGCGGAATATATGGAGATGGAGGAGGGGGTGACGGAGTCGCTCTGCGGGCTGGACAAAAGCCCCAGTAAAGGAAACGGCACAGACATAGGCAGGAAAAACAGTACTAACTCCAAATCCATTCAGACTGACGTGTGATTACAAGTAGAGTTTCATTTTTCCCCGTTTTTTCCAAAAAATAATAAGCCCTATAAAGACACTATACGCCCAACAGCAAGTGGTCCCCTGACACAAGTTTTACGCACGTCTCAGACACACAGGCACAAACGCACACACTCACAGGTCACCATTTGGCAAAACCTCTCCATCTCAGAACAGTAGTCCTCCACGCAACAATTATGATCCATATTTGCCTAATTGGTCTATTAATTCGTCTAACCTGTGCGGGCTTCCAAATCTGACGTTCAATTAAAAGTCTAGACATGACAGGCTATGCATTCGCACTTTATGAGTTTCATCTGTCAATAACATAAAGGGTAGGCCGGGATGGTCGTTTTGCTGTTATGCAATAAAGTAAAAAACATGTTTGCACTAATGTAGAATCTGCGCTGGGTTTGGCTGGCTTTTACTTCAGAGACAGAAACTGTAGGCCTAATGGCAATAATTTGCTAATGGCAATAATTTAGTCGTCCTCTGACCACTTAGCTGAAAGAATGTGTGCGTAACTTCCTCAGAGAGAGCAAACTAAAGATATGAATAACCTCTCTCATACGCTGCCAATAAAAAATTGGCCTCCAATAAAGGAAAAGCCCGAGACAGATAACTTACTTTTGTTAGCGTTCCAACACTTAATATGAACAACAAAGCTCATTGATAAGACATGACATTTAGCAGTCATCAAATAAACCAGGGCTACAATTATTTCTGTGACATCCACACAAATATGCTTTCTCCCCCCACAAAAAGCCTTTGTCGTTGACCCACTAAGAGAGCTAAGCACAGGAAACATCAGTTAGAAATGGCTGGAGAAATGACTTGCCCCGCCAGGTTTTTGTATGGACAGGCGTGGAGCCTTGGCGACAACAGTTTCCCCAGTTTCATTTAACCTCAAAATGACAATATCCCTTTACGCGGACGCAGATGGAAAGCTATAGCAAAACGACTCTATTGTGGAAACTCGTTGGAGGGGAGTTTGCCAGCAACTTCCTCTCCTGTCCGCTGGACTTCGTGCACAAAATATCTATTTTTTTCTCAAGAGGACAATGATTATCTCCGAGATCAGAGGACCTCTGGGACGTGGATGTCTTCCAAGGTATGTAGCCTGCTCCTGAAAACGTTTATAGATACCCAGCATATTTAATAATCTCTCATTTATTTTGGTTGACCAGCTAGTCTGGAAAATGACGCATGATTACGCGTGCGTAAAACACTTCAGATGGACGCGGGCCGAGTACGGCGCTCATTCCTGTCATCATGTGATGTGTTAATGTTTGTGCTGCACAGATCTAATATATCCAGCAATCCTACTAACACCTTTTGATTCATAATACTAGCCGTAATTATCTAAGGGGACATCAGGTCAGCCTGCTGAGAACTTCTATGCGAAAAGGTTTGGGAACATTTACCACAAAGGATTTTGTGGCTCATTAATAGTGTCTGAAATGATGAAGTTGTTATATAAATAATGTTAAAGAGCTGCAGAGTTTACTCCCTGCTTTGTTGGATAGTCATCAAAAGATGATTGATAGTGGCTTTTTTATTTTAGTTTCCTTGTTTTGTCTCTGCTGAGCAGTTGTCTTCTTATTAATAAGGTATAAGGTATTATATATATATATAAGGTATTCTCACCTTTCATAGCACGTGTAGCAGGAGGACATTGTGTCACATGAAGCCAGAATATATTGTTTCACTACATTTGTCACCATGACTTTTATGATTGCAAATGTGAAAAGTTCAACTTTTTGCTGCCTAAATCTTGACATATTTTATTCTCTAGAAATTACAGTACATTGCTGAGCAAAATGTAAAGCGCCCTCCATTCAAACGTGTCGACTGGATGTTTTAGCTTCACCCTGCAGAATGATGCACGGGCAGAGTTTCAGACGACATTCATCTTCTGAAGGAGGAAAGTTTGTCTGTGCTCACCTTAAATCTCAGTTTATGATGTGCACATATGAAGCAAGATTTGTGTCATCACAGCTAGTTTGGAGCCAATGTTGGTTTAATATGAAATTTACACAAGTGTGTTGTGGAAGCTTGAGGCCTCCAGTGTACAAACACTGAGAGTGGACTATAAAAGGGAGTAAGGAGACATCTTGTGTCCAGCAGTTCAACTTTTGAAATGTTTGCATGTTCATTGATTCTGTGTTTTCCACTAAGGAGTAGATGTCGCGGCAAAAACAAGCACTTTTAGTTGACCTAAATGATGGTGCTAACTTGCCCCTACAGCACTATATCGCAGCCCACGAGCTAATGCCATCCGCAGCGTTCTCCCTCAATACTGGAACAATTTTAGAAATTGTTATTCCTATTAGTCACTTAGACATAAAACACAGGAACATATTGCAGGTTCCAGGCTGAAAAAAACCAAACATACATTTAAGTAAAGTTTGTTTCACATGGGGTCACCTGATTTACAGATGGCATCACAAAAGATGCGGAATATATTCAATAAAGAAACTACTACAAGAACAAAAAATATCCTTTTGAAATATATCAGCATGTCTTTATAATCCAAAGAAACTGTGAGCTGTTGTCATGACAGTTCTGGGCCCTAGAAACTGTCATATGGAGGCAAATAGTTGGGGAAAACATGATAGTTGTTGCTCTCACAAAAGTTAAAAAGCCTTCACAGACAACTTCACTGTACTTTGCAGCGTTTTGATGAAATTCATCAAAAGATACCTTATAGTGTGCTTACATATATGCCAACCTTTGTCACAGTCATACGCTAGTTATGTCCACGCTGTCACTCCCTCTCATCAGTGCTTCTCAACACATTATTACTGCATCAGCATATAATAATTTATTACACTCTGTGTTTATATCCTCAGAGGAACTATTCATACAATATATTTTCAACGCCTGCACACACACACACACACACACACACACACACACACACACACACAGACCGTCCTGGCATGGCGCCAGCTCCTCTTGATACCTCACACTTTGCACTTACATAATGTGGCTTATGGCAAGAGGCGCAATCCAAAACATTTTCAAGCAAAGTGTGTGGGTCAGGCATATTCCTGGGCCTGTAGCTGCTGAGCCGACTGTGAAAACAGCCTGTATCATCCTGAGCCACAGAACAAAGCTGAATGGCTTCGACTCCTCATAGCTTCCTATTGTCACGTGCGCTGTAAAGTCTTCTTTGTAGTGCAGATTTAGACCATATGGCTGGGCCATGTGACAAAGTGAGAGTTATTTATGGTTATTTCTCAAAAGGTATTCCATGCCTGTCAGAGGACACAGAGGAGAGGTGGAAAGAAAGTGAGTGTGCGGTACATAATGTCAGAGAGGTCATGTAATAATAGTAGAAGGGAGTCCAGTTGACACTTTTGCTAATCAGTCAACAGTTTGAGTCACTAAGACACCAAACATTTGCTGGTTGTAGCTTCTCCAAAGAAATAGGAGTAGAACGAACAATGGCATTCAAATCGACGTAGCAGGATGTTTAGAGCAGCGGCCATTTTCATGAGTACTGTTGCTATTGCAACTTTTTGGTGACTTGTGGTAAGTCACAAATATATATATATATATATATATATATATATATATATATATATATATACACGTATATATATGTGTATATATACGTGTATATATATATATATATATATATATATATATATATATATGATCTGTTTTTGTCAATATTTATGTCTTATGTGGACAAAATAGAGGTGTTGACACAGCTACAGTATTATCCTCTTGTGGACAGACTGCTCATTAACAAATGTAGATTACAGTGCTCCGTTCTACTACACAGTACAGACAGTGAACCACAGTGATTCAGGTTTTCTGTGTAGAATGGGCCCTTAATGGTCAGAGGCTCAGTTGTACAACACAGATCCAAAACTGGATTACCAGCTGGGCAAAGTGGACAACTACCCCAGAATATCTGGGTCCCCAAAGGCCTCGGATATAAAGTGGCACCAGCATCTTAAGGCTATGCCTTATAGCAACATATCCTCATATAATGGTTGGTATTTTGCTATTTTTCATGCTTTTTCCTACAAATGTCCAGCAACGTGAACATGCATGCGCAAGCCTCTGTGGTGTTTAGGCAAGAACACTTCTTTTTTAGGTTTAGGAAAAGATTGTGATCTGGGTTAAAATAACTCCAGAAGTGGCACGGCTTAAGGTCAAAAATTACGTGACAAATAAGTCAGCGTTTACGTCTGGTTTCAAACAGGACATGGACAGCAGTCTCGTGGGTGACAGTTTGGCATTTAGTCCAATACGGACTTTGTCGTTCTTTATACTGCGTTACATGTACTGGCCTAGCATAACACCAAACATGCTGTTAGTGTTCGGGTGGGATTGTCCTGCAGTCATTTAGCTTGAATTTTACCGTCCAGGACCCGACTTAACTTCCATAAAGTGCCTTTCATTAGTATGTCATTCACACATGTTAGAGCATTCTGAAGAATGTAGAGTTAGATCAGTACAAAGTCATCAATTACAAATGAAAAATATTGTCAAAAGATGTGATTATTTCAACATAGCGTGTTTCCATGATACATGAGGATATCTGCAACTGAAGAGGAAAACCTTCCCTAAAATACCAACATACAAAAACAATGAATCCCTGTTCAGTTTCACAGAGGTGAATGTGTCTGTAGGTTTTGCAGCCTTTCACATAGCTATAATGTTCTAAGCTGGCAAAAACAGCTCCTGAGCTAAAATATCTCAGAGTTAATCAGATCTTTTCCAGCTGTGTTGATTAAATGCAACAGGCCAGTGATCAGGGTTTCCACTGTGGACCCGACCCGGCATAGACTGGGTGAGAGGAAGGGAACACTCTGGATGGGTTGCCAGTTATTCACAGAGCTAAAGGATAAAGGGAGAGCAACACTACTAATTTTCAGTCACTCCTGAGGAGAATTTATGGTCCGGTTTATCTGGCCTGCATGTCTTTAGACTTTGGAGGAGTTAAGACGGTACCACTTACAGTATACAGTTATGGTTATTGTATCAACCCCTATACACCAAGGTAAAACTGATGCAACAGTCCTGCAATAAATCCTACCTTCATGAGGGTTGTGATTTGTTGCCTTTGTTGAAACCGTTGTGGAGGACGTTTCTGTTGAAGGCTCGAGCTGAAGAAGAAGAAGAAGAAGATAGTCCTTTATTAGTCCCACGAGGGGAAATTCAATTTTTTTCACTCTGTTGTTAACTTATACACGGTACATGCAGACCCGAACACACACATGCACAAACATGCAACAATGGAGAGATGTCAGAGTGATGGGGCTGCTCCTGACAAGCGCCCTGAGCAGTTGGGGGTTTGGTGCCTTGCTCAGGGGCACCTCGGCAGTGCCCAAGAGGTAAACTGGCACCTCTCCAGCTACCAGTTCACACTCAGTTCTTGGTCCATGGCGGGACTTGAACCGGTGACCCTCCGGTTCCCAAGCCAACTCCCTACAGACTGAGCTACTGCCGCCCCCTGAATGTGGACTTGTTGAAATGTGCAGTGTTATTCAGAGTTTAAATCACTTATAGGACTTTATTCTAGATGATTTTAGAATATTCCTTCAGTTTTTCATTCTATGTTCCACTTGATATGTATATTTTTTATTTTCTCATATGGATTGTCTATACTGTGTTTTCATTATGTACGTTATCTACTGTACGTCTGTCCGTCCTGGAGGAGCGATCCCTCCTCCTGTTAAAGGTTTTTCCTCCTCTGATGAGACGGTCCTACTGTAAAGGACGGTGGCTGTCGTATCCTGTATAGATTTCAAAGCCCCA
The DNA here is from genome assembly GCA_947000775.1 of Pterois miles. Classification (NCBI taxonomy): domain Eukaryota; kingdom Metazoa; phylum Chordata; class Actinopteri; order Perciformes; family Scorpaenidae; genus Pterois; species Pterois miles. The sequence continues at coordinate 1,892,457 of CAMQGK010000479.1, read as the reverse complement.
TGAGGTAAATTTGTGATATTGGGATCTAAAGATAAAATTGACTTGACTTGAATTAGCACTTCCCAAAACAGCTTCAACAAATCACTGAACATTACTGAAGATAGTCAATCAAGCTCATTTTACTCATACAATAAAAATCACAAATCTATACAATTTAGGATTTTCTGCATGGGTGTTGTATGAGATATTGTTGCATTAGGTTTACCTGGGTGTACTTAAATAACAATACAATACAACAATTTTATTTAATTGTTATCTTAACTTTAATTGTTTTCTCGACACTGGATGACCTTATTTTTCTTGTGTCTTTTTTACTTATTGTCAACGTATTCTCAAACGATGGTTTATATCTCTCAGAAAGTTGTTTCAAATTTTTTTTGTTCATTTTCCAGCATATGTTCAGCAACAGGTCTTTTCAAAATAAACTTCCTTCTGCACAGCTTTAACCTGCTTCGGTTTAGGCAACAAAACTTATTAGTTTGGTTGAGGAAAAGATGTAACTACACTTGAGATACTTGGTTAAGTCGAGGAGAGCCTGACGTTTTCATAATGTGTTCCTGTAATGCTTTTTAAGGTTTATGGTACTGTAGTAGGACATGAAACACATGTAACACTGATCCCAGATATGGCTTCAGAAGTGATGAAAATCATCTTCTATTCACTGTAGTGTGTGTGTAGTGTTTTATATCCGACTTCTTAAAGGCAGTGTGCACCAACAGAAGTATTTTTATAGTTATTATGGCTGATTAGATTAGAATTTCCTTCCTTTGAATCCTGCATTGGTCACATGTTTTCAAGCTTACAGTTGTCTGCTTCCCTACAAGCCTTTGCTGGTGCACTGCTGCTTTTCATGCCACATCACCACCACCAGCCATCGATCAGAGCAACAGTATGAAACCAGCGGCTGGATTGTGTATTTGTCACTTACATGCTTATGGCTCATCAACACTTTCCTCCGTAGCAGTGATAAGATAAGATAAGATAAGATAAGATGAACCTTTATTAATCCCTGGAGGGAAATTCGGGAAGTGGTGTGTTCCAGTGGTGGAAGAAGTAGAGCTGCAACGATTTATTGATTAGTTTTTTTTTTAATTAATTGATCTAATAATTGATAACACTCAACTGTGTCAGTAAACTGAACATCTGGATGGCAGACTCCAGATCAGCTCTGATTGGTTGTTTTCCTCCGGTCTGTGAAATCTTGCAGATGTCATTAGGAGCACCGAGGACAAACATGATTTTTTTCCCGATTGCCTGTCTCACATGCTAATGTCAAGATATAGTGTCTGTTTTATAAAAATAAGTTTTTAAAATCATATTTGCTCTATTTCTACCTGCTGCTGCTTTAAGTAAATGCTGCAACGCCATGCTGCATAAATACTTAATACAAGTAAAAGTCCTGCATTCAAAAGTACTAAAGTATTAATGGAAAATGTACTGTAAAGTAATGGTACAGGCAGAACTGCCTCTTTGAGAGTGATAGATCATAATACATGTTGGAATATTATATTAATTATTATATTAATGGACGCATTTTAATATCACAGCTGGTTGAGGTGAAGCTAATTTCTCTTGGTTTGTTTAACCTCTAATGATGAATATTTTACAAGTTGATTATATATTTTGTTTGTAAATCTACTTTTCAGATAAATGCAATGAAGTAAAATATTTCAATCTGAAATGTAGTACAGTAGAAGAATAAAATAATATATAAAATATAAATATAAAATTCAAATACTTAAGTAAAGAAAACCTAAAAATGGTTCTTAATTACACTACATGAGTATACTGTACGTACTTGGTTGCATTCCACCACTGCTCCACAGTGGTCAACAGAACGATAGCTGTGTTTGCCATCTTTTATCCACGTGGATGCACTATGGCCGTGCAGGCTGCTGTGAATCTTAATAGTATTATAAAGGTATGGGAGGTATGGGAGATGTCAGTCAAACAGTGCGTACTGTGCATGCCCACACACAGTCCTGAGGACAGATCTAATCACCCTAGATTCAGTCAAAGCACCAAGGCTGTTTAGGAGACTCAAACTTGGGATCAGCACATTGTTGCCTACAAAACAAATGGGACTTTGAGCAGGAAAGTTCTTCTTTCTCTCACAGTTTTTGATCCAGTTTTTGGAAAAATCATTAATCAAGCAAAAGTACATAGACTGGAACCACATAATAATGCCTACATACTTGTTTGAGTAAAGAATGTACTGTTTTGAGTAATTATAGTAAGTAATTTACTCATAGATGAGCCGTCATGCCTCACTGATAAAATATTTTCCTTGGAAGTAACCAAAGCAGCATGAAAAGAAAAGAACAGCAATAAAAAAGCAGAGTGTAATTTCATGAGGCTGGAATGTCTCTCCATTCATCTGTCTCGTCAATACATTAATCAGGCCTGATAAAGGCCTGTCTGCGCTGCCAACACACACAGTACACGATCCCAGCTGTTGTCATCATGTGAGTATTTACAATAATTGTTGTCCCTTTTAAATGTGTGTCAGCTCGAGTTATCTTCAAGTAAAATCATTAGCAAATGGTTCAGAAAGGACAGGATTCAATCAGCAATTTCACCTCAAGGAGGCAGTTTGATTATTGCTGAGCTGCTTTCTAAACCTAAAAAAATTGGCGATAAAGAGCGAGCAAAAGGCAGCGAGTGCTGAGATAACAGGCTTTTAACCAGGTGAGAAACATGAGCAGCATGACCGAAGATTATCTAATCATAATACAGCAACCATAACTAGGCACTGCAGGCCTGTTAAGTTTGGATAATGGTGGATATAGTCTTTCCATCACAAAAACGACATGGTTAGGAATGGTTTAAAAAGTGTGTTCATTATTATAGTCATCAAGTAAAATATTTAATCGCCATTATTTGCATGATTTTCCTATGATTAATCATTTTTTATCCGATCAAAATGTACCTAAAAAGAAAATTGTCATGTATTTACTCTTGTCGACATGAGAGTGGGCAAATATGCTGCTTTAAATAAATATAAGCATACTTATTATTTCTTATATATATTAATATTAATTATAATATTATTATTTAATCACAAAAGAATCACACATTTTTATCTTTTCATACTGTACCTTAAAGGGAGATGTGATACGTATTTAATACTCTTCACAGCACAAATATGTAGCTTTATGCAAATGTACTGGAAATCAATAATAACACTAATCAATGGCAGATATTGTCCAGAAACCCTCCCAGGTTCTGACTTTAGCATCAACAATCTGCTCCAATCAGAACATGACAAACTGCAGCCCAACAGGCAACAACAGCTGTCAGTGTGTCAGAGTGCTGACTTGACTAGGACTTGATCCAGACTGACTGGGACTATCAGAAAGTGTGCATGTCTGTAAAGCTCTAGTTTCAATCTTTTAGGATAATATCACGTATGTAGCTTCAAGCCTTTAAGTCAATGCAGAAGTGCCTTAAACCTGCATTCTTGCTACCAGCCAGCAGGCGGATTGAATAGAAGTCTCTAGAAAATGATCCTCCTCTCTGATTGATTACCTCAGTAAACACTGGAAACATCAGTTTCTGGTCTCAGTCTCTAGTTTCAGTCTTCTTCAGTACAGCAGGATGTTCATTTAGTGAATGATGGTCCATTTAGAGTCAGATAGACCAGAAAGCAGGGGAGGCTTTAGGGCGGGGCTACCTGGTGATTGACAGGTCGCTACCATGGTGTTGTCCGGTCTGGGAGTTGTCTGTGTTTTCGTCTTACAACTTTAACCATTTCACTGTGTGTTTTCACTTCATGAAAGTTAATGGTAACATTTTGGTCGCCTAAAAATGTGCTGCTGTGGTGCAAAAAGCGAATGGGGATTTTAATTAACAATCTTCTGGTTGCAAAAAACAAACTGGCGACTGCCAAAATGCCAAACTTGAGGTTTCAAAACAGCAGTCCACAAACCAAGGAGTGATCTCGTAGTGACTACGTCTTCGTCTGATATATTGTCTATGCCTGAAAGAAAGTTGTAACTAAATTAGCTTAATTAGCTAGCTGGCTACAGCAAACAAAATCAGCCAGACGGTTTCAGACAAAATCAACAGACAGTGGCTAGAAATAAGAAGCCTGCACTTATTTACCTCTGTCTGACATCCAGGACTCAAAAAAATCACTAATAATTTCAATGGTAAATCTGCCACCATTTTCACTGTGAACTGCTTATGTGCTGCAGCAAACTGGACAACTTGCCCTTTCCTTGACCAGCTAACTGGTCCACGGTAACATCGCTCCAGACCATCATGTACTTGACTGTTTGTCGCCTCCCATTTTCCACATAAACAAAATGTTCACAGCCCGGTCTGACGAGAGCAGTTAATAAAGCCCACTTGGGATTACAGCCTCAGTGTAAATTTAAACCAGCTTGTGGTTTCCATCTAGCAGTTGCACAATGTCCGTCTATTGAAGGGTAGCAACCTGATTCTTTGCACCCACCACTGTATCCCCTCTATCTGACAACCGCATCCCGGGCTTTATTATGTTACTTCATTGTAGGCGTGTAGATTGTATTGCTAATTACACATATACCTCCGTGTTGGGTTTCTCCACACAGAAAAATCAGCAGCTCCTGAATGCTTTCGCTATTGCCTTACAGTTATTTAAAAAAAAACAGCAGTTGCATGTTTTAAAGATAAGTGCTGATTTGGTTTTATAGCTTCCAAAATAAAGGCGAATATAAAATATAGATCAATATTTACAATATGACGAGGTATACTGTACGATATGATGAAGTATACAATACCTGCAGTGTACACAGAAGTGTGTGTGGTCAAAATGTTGATTAAGTTTGCTGTCACACACAGACAATCTGGGGCAACAGAGGATTACAGATTTGTTATGGCATTGGGAAAGGTAAGCATTTCAAAGATTTGTCATATCAAGTTTAGGATTTTTTTCGCCTCATTTTCCAGAGTGCTACCTAAAACCTCACAGCACTGCAGCTTTTTATGAACAAGCTTGAGATTTGATTAAATGGAGCAGCTGCTCAACCATAAAAAAAAAGTTTTGTCTCCCTGTGGAGATGAGCCGGTGAGCAGTGGGCCGGCACCCTGCCGGTCCTCTAAACTTCAGAAGGGCTGCAGATGCTGATCACGCTGTGGGAATCGTGAAACACACATCCTCAGTGATACGTATAATGTGTCTAAAAAGTCATTGGGAGAGTGAACTTGATAGGAATCATGTCATGTAAGCATTTAGTGCTCTAAGTGTGCTTTCACAAGCCCACATTTAGTCCATTTTAACTCTGGTGCAGTTTGTTTGGGCAGTTGTGAACGCAGTAATCGTACTCTGGTTTGGATCGAAACAGCCAGACTGAGCTGTCTTGTGAGAGCTGGTCTGGGCTGTTTCCAATGGACCAAATCTCCAAATACCTGTGTGAGCATTTGTTGAGATGGACACAGGTAAATGACGGCTAACATGACTGAGAGAGAACTGACCTGGACGTCTGCTGAAGTCTGATGTTTGCTCAACATCTGGGCAGACAAGAACATACAGAATATGGTAAATTAAGTCCACAAAAATAGTGAGATTTATAAAATCACTTGACATAAACTGGAGAGGGGAATCGGTGCCGATTCAAAGTGAAATAACTTTCACAGCAATATATCGAGATATAAGATTCCCTACATAGCAGTGGCAGCTCCTTCATACACACCTCTCAGCAAATTATGTTTTTCATCTGGTCCACTTTATGATGTGCACTATGAAACTGAACCAGACTAAAGAAAAAACAAACCGCAAGTATCAGTTTCACCCAGTGTGAATTTTAGCATTTAACTCAGTCTTCAACAAAAATATGGGTTTGAAAAGAGGATTAGACAAATGACTAAATACAGGAATAAAATAGTGATATTAGTCACTGCAGGTGATGCAGAGTGCAGACAGTCTGTGGATAGCATGACGTCACCATGAAGTGTTTGTTCAGAAAGTTTGTTAAATGGTAAAACATCATGAAGTTGTCCAAATTACTGTCAGATTTTTTGTTCAAGTTCATGAAATATGTCCTGAGTAGATTAAAGCTGTCAACAAATATCTTAAATTCAAATATACTGTATATTTGAATTGTACAAAAAAAACAGATATTCATATATGAAAATGAATATTCAGTTGTGGGGAAAAAAGCATCACTGAATGTCCTAACAGCTAGCGTGACGTCATGTAAACATACCATGTTCCTATCAGCTATGCTCTTCAGATCAGACTGGAGACAGAACCACTTAAAAGTAGGAAACTTTCTAACTTTCTGGCGATCTCCCTCGAGCCAGCTGACTCCTTCAGTTTCTCAAATCAGCCATTCCTCGTCCACTGCGCCATTTTCAAAGCAAGTGAGAGGAACAAATAGAAACCGATTAGCGACAAAAGTTCAACTCAAAAGGGGCGTTGCACAGTGTTGTGCTGCTCGCAGTCAGTTATGACGTGATGTCATGAGCATAATGTGCAAAATAAGCATACTTAACACACCAAACATAGGCGTTACCATGCAAAGCCATACCATGCTGCTAAAAAGCACTAGAATGAAGTTTACGTAGCGGGAAAACTTAGGGTCTGAACTGTGAAGCCACAGTTGTCGAGATCATTTCACAGTTAATGCTAACCCGTGGGCCAGACCAGCTGCGTGAGGAGAGCGTGGCGGCTGCGTTATCTGTTGTTTTTCATTTCGGCGTCCATGTTAATGGGTGAGAGCAGCCACACGGCCTGCGAGGTCTCGTCTATTTTTGATGCAAGCCGTGCGCATTTCACAGCAGCAACAGAAAGTGAAGATGATCTTCTGACTTTATATTGACATCATATTAGCAACATTACTACAGTTTCAAAGTCTAGACATCTATTAAATACGTCATGGATATGAAAAAAAAAAAACACTTCCTGCTTTCATTTCAAAATAAAACCCCTCAAACCCCCTTTTCAAACTAGTGTGAACAACGGATGCGTGAATCACGCAGCAGTGAGATAATTCAGCCGCCATGTGCTCGTCGAGCGGCCCGTCTGGCCCAGGGCGAATATTCTGGTCATCTAAAATGTCTTATTCAGCATTTGGTTGTACTTAGCTCCACCAGTGGCCAAAATGGCCAAAATAGCGAACTCGAGGCTTCAGTCTACAAACCAATGGGTGAATTCATGGTGACTACATCCACTTCTTATATACAGTCTGTGGTTTAGGCATGAAATTGGAAATACTCAAATGCTCAAGTTGCTTGGAAAGTTGCTGTCCCATTTTTTTTTTTGCTTATGTAATGTTAGATGAGGCCCATTAAAATCACATCAGTTTGTCCTATCAAAGCTAAAATTATATTATAGAGTAAAATAACCTAACATACTGTATGCCTATACCCAATGTATGGCTTATGGCTTATAGTTTCTAATTTTGAAGGTGGAAATATTTGAAAAGATAATGTTGTTTTTCTCAAACCTTCTTTGTCTTTGTCTGTCAAAAAGATCAGTCTGTTATTGATTCATTTGCTTTTTATCTTTGTTTTCATGATCTCTCGTTGGATCAGTGGCCATCAGACCTGCAGTTAAGTGCCAACCGTGTGCTGTTAAAAACAGTTTGTCTAAAAATACCTCATGATTAGATGAGACAACAGACAATTTGTCCTTTTGTACCAAGGACTCGTGTAGGACAAACCGACCTCATGATGTGGGGATGACGGGGTCCGGCGGAGCGTCACATTAATGTGCCCGTCAGTCTGGATGTGATATGACACTTGTGCATCTACTATTTATTTATTTATTTATTTATTTTTTTTTTTTTGCAAGGCACAGTTAAATTTTAGCTGCAGTCCACAGCTGAAACTGAACTTGTAAGCTTGGAGCTTTTTTTTTTAATCAACATATCTGCTCTTTGGACATACACTGCTGAATAATGTATCCTAAAAACAGGAGTAGGCTTTAGAGCGGCTCTGACTAATGATGAGTCAAATTACATTATTAATGTAGGCCTGCTATATTAGGCTACAGCATACGTACCTCTCATGCAGCCTTAACTTGAGCAACATAACTTCTTACAGTACAACTACGGTAATTTCTTATTAGATAATTTCTCATGAACATCAGGCTGAAATGTGCTGATGCAGTAGTGTTGAGGTATGAGGTTATGTTTCTGGAGACAACAGGACCTTATAGTTGTAGAGCAGTGTGTTTACTTTAATGATAAAGATTATTTTAAACCAAAATTAAAGGTCCATTAATTAATGCTGCTTATTATTATTCAAATGGCAGAGACATAATACAAACTGAACAGAGCTGTCTAGCCTCTCTTAGCTGATTGATCTGGATGCACAAGCTGCAGATTGACTGTATGGTTTCATCATACTGCTCTCATCAATCCCATTTACAGCAAACAAGCTCTGTACACTACCTGTCCTGCAACAAACGGCAGACAAACAAAGTTCATGTCTCGCTGGTGAAGAAATTTAAATGTATACACAACTCCAGTAGGATGATAATGTTGCTCCTTGCCTGCTGGATGTGTATATAGGCAACTGCTTGCTAACACATTTGCTATACCAACCATATAATATAAAAATATGTCAGGGTTATGTATTTCTCAACTTGTTTAGGAGCCCTAAATAGCTTAAAATCCAGCATTCAGGAGATTGGTGGCGTAAGGTGCTTACGGTATGTCAGACAATGAATCATTCAGCACACATCATCTCTGCTTGACTGAGTGATTCATGCAAGATGATGAACATATCAGACAATTTACAAAACCTTTCACACTAGTCAAACTAGAGGACCAGAGGATGAGAAGAGGTGTTGCAGTACAGCTGGTATGAGAAAAATAAAGTTTTTTTTTTCAACATTAAAGTATGTAAACATGTTGTAGTAGAAACTGGGGATACATCAAATAAAACATTTAATCGTCAAATTAATCACACAGTTTTTATTAGTTCAAAATGAACCTTAAAGGGAGATCTGTATTTAATACTCTTATCAACAAGGGAGTGGACAAATATGCTGCTTTATGCAAATGTATGCATATATGTATTAATGTAAATTGATTAACAACACAAAATGCCAGATATTGTCCAGAAACCCTCCCAGGTTCTGACTTTAGCATCAACAATCTGCTCCAATCAGAACATGGCAAACTGCAGCCCAACAGGCAACAACAGCTGTCAGTGTGTCAGAGTGCTGACTTGACTAGGACTTGATCCAGACTGACTGGGACTATCAGAAAGTGGTCATGTCTGTAAAGGGGAGACTGGTGGGGACCCAGAGAACCCGTTTACATCCACACATCTGGAGGTCAGAGGTCAACGGACCCCTTTGAAAATGCCAGTCTTCACTCTAGCTTTAAAACTGAGCTCACCATAATCTAAAATTTGTAAGTTGAGTTAATGCATTCAAGAAATTAGTGACATTAAAACAAATCACGAAACGCATAATCACATTGACTTTGACCGCCCTAGTAGACACCCAAAATATGACATAAGCATAATAGGACCTCTGTAAGGTAAGAATAGAGTGCTATGCACAAACTGCACATTAACTGGAAATATTTGAACTCAGTTCTCACTGAACAGTACATTGATCCTTCATAACCTACTTTATTATGCTGCACAGTCCAGAACATTAGTAACAATCCCACTTCTGCTTCTATCTTTTTCTCCGAAACCTGTTTGGTTTTATCACATTTCCTCTTGGTCTGTCAGATAGCAGCAGCTTGACAAAATGTTTCAAAGATTACATCTTACAGCCTTTGATAGCGCTGTCAGTGAGTAGTATATCACCATTATCTAGCAGACATTACAGACGCATCATATATTACTCACTTGTGTTGCTGTTAAACTAGAGACAACTTCAAGATTCAAATCAAATCAGAGCTTAGTCATTGCTACATACAACTGAATACACCGCGGGTTTTTCTTCTACTCTGGACAACCCTTAATGTTAAATGCTGATAGGTAATATCCAGTTATGTAAGTGCCACGTGAGCAGTCAACATCTATTAGAGTCAGTCGACCTCAAGTTTCACCCCACGGTCAGTCTAGGCCGGCGTGGACACGGAAAACACAAATCCTAGATGAGCCTGGATCAGGGGGGCGTCTCCTCCTGTATCGATCACTGTTATGTAAACTTGAGCCCGGCTCTCCAACACTAAAGCTCTCTCGGCTTTTGTCCTGCCGAGCAGCGATTGTACGTGCTGGAAAATGGCTGCCATGACCAGACCTCTACAGACCTCGTCTCCCACTCGTCCTCTCTGCTCTCCTGCTTTGGAGTGACTACATGCTTTTATGTGGAGTGACTAATGCTCGCTCTAAAGAGCCTGGGGTGGATCTCGCTGTGTGTGCATGTGTGCGGGAATATGCATTTGTGTGTGTGCAAACGCGAATGCTGTACGCAACCAATCAGCGCGCCGGGGCTTGACTCGCTTACATGAAGATGAGTCAGTTTCATGGTTTGCAAAGACCGAGATCCCCCACACACTTCATCTCGAGCCATGCAAATGGTTTGATTTGTCATTGTGCACAAGAGTTGCTGTGCGCCATAATGCCGTAGTGCTAAACCCGAATTTCCCTCCGGGGATTAATAAAGGTTCATCTTATCTTATCTTATCTTATCTAATTCATACACATGTGAGAGTTTCAGTGAGAGGTGGAGGCTGGAGGTGAGACTGATGAGTGCAGAATACCACAAACAATAACATTCACTGTGTTTTCTGCTGAAACAATCAGGAAATGATGTGATTGTTTGTGAAAGATAAAGAACGGTTAGTAACACGTCAGATGAGGGGACAGTATCTTAAAGAGTCTTTATCCTTTCACTGGAACTTCCTCATCACTCAAGTAAACACAAGTTGTTTTTCTATTCAATTGTCAAACGAATATTAAGCAAACTTTTGAAAAGAAAAAGAAATGCGTAAAGCGCGTTTCCATGAACTGGTTTGGAGCGAATACACCCAGCTCCAGCATAGTTTGGTCAGAAGTGGAGCTATAGTCCATGCATGGCTGTGATCCACCAGTAAACAGAGTAAAAATAGAGGATGCAGACTGGAAACAAAACAAGCCAGCTACGTCATGTAGGCGTCCGTACAAGAGACCATACAAGAGAAACAAGGAAAGAGGGCTTCAGGAAGTTGTTTCAGTTGTAATTGTTTGTTCATGTCAGCTGGTATCAGCCATGTTTCATCATGTCCAGTGACGAAGACAAGCATTCGCATGTTATAGGAATATCTGAGAAAACATCAACAGCAGAAACAGTTAAAAGTTCGCCATGGCAGAATTTACTGGGCAAAGGCATTTCCATAATCTATTTAGGGCATCAATTTTTTTCAACAAAGGCAAAAACTACCTCAAATAAGCATTTTCTGCAATCATCGAATTATGCTGTCTGCATACAGCTTTTCTAATGGGATACTTCAAAATGAGGGTAAAAATATATGAATGGACACATGGCTGGTGCAGAATAAAATCAAATCAAATCAGCTCAAATCCCTCAGTGCAAAAAACAACTTCGGAGCATTAGCAGTAAGTGAAGTGTTGCTTGCAAACGTGACAAGTGGCTGAAGTAGACAGAATAAAGAAATTATACAAAGATTATTGGTTTTAAGGGGCCGCAGTGGTGCAGTTTTTAGCACTGTTGCCTCACAGCAAGAGGGTCGCAGGTTTGAGTCCAGTTTGGAGCCCTTCTGCATGTTCTCCCTGTGTTAGCGTGGGTTTTCTCCGGGTTCTCCAGCTTCCTCCTACAGTCCAAAGACATGCAGGATAATTGATGACTCTAAATGTCCCGTAGGTGGGAATGTGAGCGTGAATGGTTGTCTGTCTCTATGTGTCCTGTGATGGACTAGAGACCTGTCCAGGTGAACCCTGTCTTCACCCAGTGCCACCTGGGATCGGCTCCCAGCTTGTGGCTCTGTCCACGACTCCTAATGGGATAAGCGGTTGCAGATGGATGGATGGATTATTGATTTTATTGTCACTGCTCCGCTTTTGTTATTCTTTTATTATTATATTAAGACTCCCTCCTAAACACCTGATCAACGAGCGACAGTGCTCAGCTTCAGTATCAGAACTGATTTCTGTCAGTGACTGGAGGAACTCCTCATTCTTTGTCTGTCTCCAGTGCATCTTCTTCTTCTTTAAGTGTGAATGCACACAATGCAGTTATCATTATGTAGGTGGAACAGAGGCTCAGTGTTCAACACTATCATCTCACAGCAAGAAGGTCCTTGGTTTGGGTATAGATAATGACAGGATAGATGGCTTATGTAGGTGATTTACTCAGCAGTTATTGGTTAGCCTCACATTTTAACATGAAGATGTGGTCATGTATTTTAACCACTGAATCTTTGTCATGTGTATGTAGGGACATTTTCAGTATTTATACTGTTTTCTCTCACTGATTTCACTATGCTGCATTAGATATTTTGGGCATCATATTTGCTTATGTAACGGATGATGACTGAAAGATGAAGAATATTCATTCATCGTCAACCGCTTATCCCGTTAGGGGTCGCGGGGGGGCTGGAGCCGATCCCAGCTGGCATTGGGCGAAGGCGGGGTTCACCTGGACAGTCCATCGCAGGGCACATAGAGACAGACAACATAGAGACAGACAACAGACAGACAACATAGAGACAGACAACCGTTCACACTCACATTCACACCTACGGGCAATTTAGAGTGATCAATTAACCTAAACAGCATGTCTTTGGACTGTGGGAGGAAGCCGGAGTACCCGGAGAAAACCCACGCTTACACGGGGAGAACATGCAAACTCCACACAGAAGAGCCGCAAGCTGGAATCGAACCTGCGACCCTCTTGCTGTGAGGCGACAGCGCTAACCACTGCACCACCGTGCAGCCCAGATGAAGAATATGAAATGTGATAATGAAAATATTGATGAATCCTCAGTACACATCTTAACTGATTGTTTGACCTCTCAGGGCTCTAAGTGGTGAGACTCTTCATTTACAACCAGCCTGGTGAATCTCACTAGATAACGACCCAGTCTGGTCCTGACCAGATGAAGGTTTCTGACTTACAGGTCAACAGGTCAGAGACCTGGTCTTTCTCTGCAGAGAAGTGGTGAAACACAGACACATTATGGAGGCAGAACAATCTGGTTCTGACATTACAGTGGACATGAACTGATGTGTGATGCTTCACTAACATGTTCTAGTGGCAGGAAGTTGGTGACATAAATTCAACCAAAGCAGGTCAAAGTAGCTGCAGGTTGTAGACCAAAACCTTCACTTTCATGCTAATCAGGTCATTATATCTGGTGCATCAATACCTTTACATGTGCTATTTATGATCTTAAACATAAAGTTGGGTGCCCACTACTGCCTGGATTATGTTCAATTACTCTTTTTTCATTTTAACACAGAAACTGTAGAGGGGTTGTGTTTGGTTGCGTGTTAGGAATATAAAGTGCAGCACTTCGGTTAAGGTTATAAAGACTGTGGTTTTAGTTATATGTTAAACCAAACACCTTTTACGTCATGCTTCAAGTCACCGTAAACCGTCACTGTAAAAACTTCCACATTTTGGGAAATATTTGATTTCTTGCTGAGAGTTAGATGAGAAGAAGAGACCACTCATGTCTGTATGATAAATATGAAGCTATCAGTGACATGATCCCAGCCACGAAATAGTCCTGCACATAACGTTTAAGAAAACCACAAATTCTCATTTTTTCACAAAGGATTAGACAAGAATAAAATGTGTGTTAATTAATGAGCTTTAGAGGTGCTGGTAGGCATATGTTGTTACCTTTGGCCAGAGTGAGGCTAGCTGTCCCCCACCATCTCCAGTCTTTATACAAAGCTATGTTAGCCAGCTTCTGCTATAGCATTATATTGACAATACAGATGACAAGACAGACATGAAATTGGCATCGATCTTATCATCTAACTCTTGGCAAGAAAGCAAATATTTGTCAAGATGTCAAACTATTTCTTAAATAATGCTAATCAGTTATTATATTGCAAAAGAAGATCCATCCATCGTCAACCACTTATCCCGTTAGGGGTCGCGGGGGGCTGGAGCCGATCCCAGCTGGCATTAGGTGAAGTGGGGTTCACCTGGACAGGTCTCCAGTCCATCACAGGACACATAGAGACACGTTTACATTCACACCTATGAGCAATTTAGAGTCATCAGTTAACCTGCATGTGGACTGTGGGAGGAAGCCGGAGAACCCGGAGAAACCCCACATTAACACGGAGAGAACATGCAGACTCCACACAGATTCGAACCTGCGACCCTCTAGCTGTGAGGCGACAGTGCTGACCACTGCACCACCATGCAGCCCCGCAACAGGAGATGCTGTAGGAAAAACACAAGTGAACATTTTACCAATTCATTCAATATCAACAATTTTAGACTTGGCCAATACATTAATTAAACATTTCCTCATTTTGTTCAGTCAGTTATCAAAAGAATATGAATGGGTAAATATTTAAATAATCAGTTTGTCATTTGAGTTGTTTTGGCCCTAATTTTAGACTCCTCGGTTTTCAGCTGTGAGGATTCACTGCATTTTAACCTTACATTATGGTGAAGTAAGGTACATTTTGAACAGATAAAAAATGTGATTATGTTAATCATGATTATTCATAGAAAATCGTGTGTTTTATTGCAATTAAATATATTAATAGATTGACAACCCTAAGTAAAAGATTGATGCTTGACATTCATGTATCAATAAAATACTGCCACGCAAAATATTGTGATACTATGCTGTAGTGATTTTCTAATGACTAAATACATGTTTCAGGAGTGGAGGTATCAGAGCATACTGTTTGAAATGAAACTTAACATTGTGAAGCTGAAGCATCTGGACAGTGGCTGAACTGAGCCACTGGTCCTCTAAATGTCTAAACGTTTGCTCAACTATCTCCTTATGCTGCAAATACTGTATGTGAGTGTAAACCGGAGACCTGTGTGATTAACCAACCTGCTGGACTCGTTCCCTTAGTGGCACATCGCAGCCTCCCCCTGCTCCCTCTTTGATCACACACACTCTCACACACAACACACACCCTCCCACTGGCTTCCACAGTTTCTGTTTCCCATTTGATTTCATTCACTGCAGTCGGTCGGCTTAAATTTATTTCTGCTCCTTCACCTCTCATTCAGATAATTTGTTGTCGTGCCTTTCTGCTCGTCGTCTCTCTGTGCTGATCCTCTTCAATTAGCGCGTTCTTGATGGCTTCTTTTGAGGCGAGAGCTGCAGTTAATTTTTAATTTCTGTGTGGATATATATAAATTAATAACCTCTAAATTAGATTTAATGGGCACTGCATTAGCCAGTGTGGACCGGGCTTTTGTTAAATGTGTCAGTGTGGGTCCAGTGTCTGTACAAGTATTAGGTAGATAGTTGTGCTCCTTGCATGTTGACCCTTCAAATCTTATGATGGAGTAATGAAAGTAGCAGGAAAGATATGATGCTATTTTCAGTGGCTGCTCTTCTGAAGACTTATGTTTTCATATATTTGATAGTTGGTTTTGTAAATGCTAACAGGATGTGGAAATTTCCCCCTGTGGATGACCGTTACCAGTTTTGGCTTCACTCATACCTCCCAGGATAAAAAACGCCTTTATGCTGAAGGGACTTTGCCGTTTCATTTTCCTTGGGCCAGGTCCACCCTGCTATTTTGGAAGCCTTTCACTGACGTCTGTTGGATTATGCAGAGAAACCACAGCGTCCTCTTTTAGGATTTTTGTTTTACTTCTCAGGCCACTAACAGTAAATCCTTTCTCCATCCAGCCAACTCCTGGTTTTATACAGTCATGGTTTTCTGTCTCTTCGTTAGACGTTAGACTCTGCAGTTGGCAGATTTGAATTGCTAGCACAGCACTGATGGAAAATTCCATTTAATTTTTACTGGTAATAAATGGTTGATTTGTTGATTTTTCCTGGGGGAGGGGGCAGAGATCTCCTGCACATCACATCTGCTGCACAAAATGTCTCAAAACTGACTGGATAAAAATAGACTGCAAAGTGTGTTTTAAATGTTAGACAAGTTAAGCCTGAATATGATTTTATATGATTCCTGTCATTTTGATATTTTTCAGATGTCTCCACCAGTTTTTATTACGTCTTGGGACATCATCTGTTCTTCAGATTACACAGAATTGCATTGCCTCCAAACTGCACTAGGTGTGTGAACCGCCTACTTACTGCCTCTTTAACTGTGCCGGAGACAATTAAGTAAATCTGTCATCAGTGCAGATAATATCATGCCTTCTCCTTAATCTCTTCTTTCAGACCAGTCTTATTAATTAATAATCTTAGCTGCCTTACCTGGCAGTATTTATGATTATGCACCAAATTCAGCTCATTTGAATGGGATAGCAGCGATCAGCGGATTTATATGAAGTGTAACGTTTGGTCAGAATTAACCTGTGAAGACAAGGTCACAGAGTAGATTCCAGCACTAAGGCGACTGGTTTAGCTAAAGTCATCTTGGCTAACTAGTACATGTAGCTCGTAATGCAGGAGTTATTTATTGAGATGCAGCCTCTGTGCACCATTCAAACACAGAGGTATCATTCATTTTAACCACTGTGAGTAAACTGTGTTTGGATTAACAGGATTCACAGAGTCACATAAACCTTCACATTTCAGGAGAATTACAAAGAGACAAGAGAATGAATGTGGTCCAGTGAATCAGCTGCTGTCACGATCGTAACAGCCTTTAGAGCAGTGGTTCCCAACCTATTTTTCTATTTACCTATAATCCGCAGTCAGAATAAGGTGATTCATTGTGATTCAAATGAGTCAGCCTTTGTTACCTTTAATGAAAAGAACTCGTCAGTTTTGCCAAAATGAATAATGTAATGACATCTTGACGGCTTGGCCAAGCGAATGCAGATACATAACATGATCTGTTTGTTTTTTGCAACAACTTCATTAATGTACTATAATAGCGTCAGAGCTAAAATAGCCTTATTGTTATTGTGGTTAAATAGTCTAGATTTCTGCTAGACCTCCCGGTTAAGACAGGTGCTGCCTCCCTTTGTGTGCGTCAAGTGGGTCATCGAATAGGTTCTGGACTGAAGGAGAATATTTTATCAGATTTTGCAGTTAAATAGCAAAAGAATATATCTCTCTAAATACATAGTTTTGATATGCCGACTTTGTATAAATGATTCAGTAAGTGTGTTATTATGATTTTAGTTATAACATGAGTAAATCTAATTTTGACAACCTCAGAGCTGACAAATCCCGGTGCACCCCCTATGATCTTAGTGAGTGAGTGATATTATATTTACTTGTATATTCTTTTATAAACTATTTTATTCTATTATATAATAGGAGTGAATGAATGACTACATATGTGAATGAACAAATTAAATGAATTTAAGAATGAATGAATGAATGAAGTGTGAGTCAGAAATGAAAAAGATGACTGAGTGAATGGATAATTTCAAGAAAGAATCAATGGCTAAGAGTGAAGGGTGAATGAATGAATGAATCAGTGGGTCAGTCAGTAGAAGAGTTTGTGGATGAAAGAAAGAGTGAATGAATAAACAGAAAGTACAGTGTCATCAATGACATGACATGAGCAATGAATGAAAGAAAATGTGTGTGAGATACGTGAAGTCTTCATTCATCACGTTTGAGTAGCAGTTTATTCGTAATAAGTGTGAAAGCACAGCAACCAAAAGCTTTCTTTTTCTGTCCGATTGTTATTTTTCAACAGGCAGAAAATGACTTGACTGTCTTCTAAATAATTATGTGAATGCTAACTGTATAACACATTATACTGTTCTGTGTTGTCACACAAAGATACATGAAATGTCAATTTTCATTACACATTAAACATCTTATAATGAGAATCAAATTTGTCCTGTCAAACGAAGATCATCCCGACATGTTGGGTTGCTTTTTCTCCATCTGGTGCAGCACGTCAGCATGTGGGAAAAGCCATATTATTAGTTATCTCAGTGTTTGCCTCTGTGGGTTTCCTGTGAGCTAATTGGAGCCCTCCCATGTGTCCCAGCTGAAAAACTGCATGTTTGTGGTTAAAAATAGGTACAGCATTTCCTGCTGTGCCAGCAAAGGGATTTGTTTCAAAAAGACCCCACCTTGGTTCAGCTTGTTAATCCTAGTGGTGGCTGCTGCCTCGAAAATAGAGCGATCGTGTATAAATGTGAACAAAAGACATTAGGCACTGTAATATTAAAGAAGGGAGGTATTGTAAAATACCAGTACCGGTATCAACATGATATAACAAAATGACTATGAATAATAAACCAGAATTTGCTCACCATGTTTTCTTACAGTATACCACTGTGTAATGCACCTACCACAGTGTTATTTGAAAGGAATATAATATCCCTGACTATGTTTTCATTAGTGTATAATCACCTGAAACTAAGAAGCGTGTTTTATAGACTCTTCACAGAGTCTGCCTTGCTACTGTAACCCAGAATGGACAAACCAAACACTTTTTACGTTAACCATTTTTATCTGAAGGTCATCATAGTTCTGCAACATGCTTGTGAAACTGCGGTAACGTGAGCCACAGAGTGCAAAACCGTGGTACCGCCAGCCGCTGTCTGGCGTCCGTTGCTCGTAACGGAAAAGGAAAGTGGAGTGAGTGGAGGAGTACTTAGTTGGTTGCAATCTGCAGCCACACCACTAGATGCCACCAAATCCTACACAGTGGTCCTTTAACAGATTCAGATCCTCTGAAATGGTTCACATGTATTTGTCATCAATTTTAATTGACAGCCAAATACAGACTGGTTTAAAGTTTATGAATTAAAACATAATTAATATTAGCATCTGTGTGGAGGAGTATCCTGGTACAATACACATAAAGTGTCCCATTGGGAAATGTGGATGTCCAGTCAGGGAACAGCCTCTCTGACTGAGGGGATGTGAGCCTCTGACACACTGTAAGCTTTTCCACTGCAGACTATTTGATTTTGGTTCCCTTTGCTTTCCCTGCCAGGATCAATTGAATTTTTAAAAGGAAACTTGTCCAGAAGCACCATGCTAATAATGAAAAACTGTGCATGGTGGATGTTCCTCGATAACATTTTCATCTCTCCAGATCAACCACAAATGGACTATTGACTGATTTTATGAAGTACAAAATTAAAAATGAATGTCTTTTTCCAGCGATCTAAGAATGATGGTGTATTCAGCGAGACCTTCCTCCTGCACTGATAGGGATGACACAGATCTGGCAGGTGATGCATTTCACCCTGTTTATGCATCAAAATGAGTCGTAAACCCGGTACACTTTCCTAGATGACACATTAAGTTTCTCCAGTTTTACAGTGTTGGATTCCAACAAACCCCTCTACAATTCTTTCACACTGACTATGACACATAACAGTTTGTGATACTGCAGCAGAATTGCTGCAACAAACAGATTTCAACTTAATGCATAGACCTCCTAATACTCTGCTGGCTTTGTATATCTTTTATATACTGTACATATCCTGAATACCATCATTAATTATTTATACTTTGATGCAGTAAGTTATGCTATTGTCCTGGGCATTTTGACCAACAACAACACTGAAATACACGTTGGTCATTGTGTTGTTACATGTATGATACGATCCAGGAGGTCCAGTTTGAGTAACCACCCCAGTAACAAGCCAAAGCATGAAATAGACCTGTCTGTCCACCAGAGGATAGCATGTCAGTGTTGCAGTTTTGCCTCACAGAAGTTGCAGAAGCAGCAGGGAGCAACAAAACAGCTCACTTAGGTTTAGGCAACGAAGCCACTTAGGTTGAGAAACAACATCATGGTTGGCCTCAAGTACGTAAAGTAAGTACAATATGTACAGAAACAGCGCAACATCGTCACACGTCACAAATGTCAAGAACCTAACAAAACACCAGTCTCGAACACTGGTCTCCTTTTTGAAAGTCCTGTGTTTGTTGGACCCATTCACCTGCCCTCATGTCTTTCTCACTTGTTATTCTACGTCATGCTGATGCATTTACACTGCAGTTGGTATAGAGTACATGGCATACAAAGGACACCAAAAGCAGGAACGATGAACTATTGCATGCTTTTTGACTCATTCATGCACCTTTTTGTGCAACCGAGCTGGAGTAACAGATCTATAACAGAGATGGACGGCCTATAAGACACCAAAACACTGACAGTGTTTTATATTAACAGGGGAAGGATTACAGAACTCTACTGTTGGATGACATCACATTACATTAAGCTCATCAGATGTGCTGTTATCATTGGTAGTTATTTATTTGGCAGCAAAAAAAAACTGAAGAGATTGATTTCCTATAAATTTAGCCATCACAGAGATTTTTCTTGTCTTTTGTTGAGTTTAGTGGTGTTCAATCATACTTGTATCAAACTAAATAATTTAAAAAGATCAGATAATTTCAAAGATCTCAGTATATATACCCTCTCGAAGTAGTGCTACTGATGTTACAGGGACTGTGATGAATGCAAATGCCTCTGTTCTGACTTAGGGATGGGAACGGTTCTGGTAAAAATCTGAACCATTCGGTTTGCCAGTCACGGTTTGGGTTGTGTGTGTATTGTTCGGTTCATTTGAAATAGGTTATGAGGCTGATTGTGTATTTTTTTCATTCCGTTTATTGTCACACTAGAAATCAAGGTCTATGGAGAGAGGCTGGGACACGGCGGACAGGAATATGAGGTATAAGACCTGCGCACTGTAACTGAAGCAGAGGTCGTTCGTAGTGATTGGCTCAATTTTGGCGAGGGCGGACCAGATTTAACTGCGCATGTCTCTCAACCACCGCCACTGTTTTTACATTACCACAGCTATTACCACATGTTAGCTTGGTGGCTAAGCGCAAATGGCAAATGTGTGTAAATAAATGACTTTAGTTCCGTCAGCAGTGATCAGTGTTTTTTCAGGGAGAGTAAACTAAAGCTGGCAGTAGACTCTGTAGTCTGACTGTTTAGGTTAGTTTGTCATGTATCTCAGTAGTAAACTAAAGCTGGCAGTAGGCTCTGTAGTCTGACTGTTTAGGTTAGTTTGTCATGTATCTCAGTAGTAAACTAAAGCTGGCAGTAGGCTCTGTAGTCTGACTGTTTAGGTTAGTTTGTCATGTATCTCAGTAGTAAACTAAAGCTGGCAGTAGACTCTGTAGTCTGACTGTTTAGGTTAGTTTGTCATGTATCTTTGTAGTAAACTAAAGCTGGCAGTAGGCTCTGTAGTCTGACTGTTAGGTTAGTTTGTCATGTATCTCAGTAGTAAACTAAAGCTGGCAGTAGACTCTGTAGTCTGACTGTTTAGGTTAGTTTGTCATGTATCTTAGTAGTAAACTAAAGCTGGCAGTAGGCTCTGTAGTCTGACTGTTTAGGTTAGTTTGTCATGTATCTCAGTAGTAAACTAAAGCTGGCAGTAGGCTCTGTAGTCTGACTGTTAGGTTAGTTTGTCATGTATCTTAGTAGTAAACTAAAGCTGGCATTAGGCTCTGTAGTCTGACTGTTTAGGTTAGTTTGTCATGTATCTTAGTAGTAAACTAAAGCTGGCAGTAGGCTCTGTAGTCTGACTGTTTAGGTTAGTTTGTCATGTATCTCAGTAGTAAACTAAAGCTGGCAGTAGACTCTGTAGTCTGACTGTTTAGGTTAGTTTGTCATGTATCTTAGTAGTAAACTAAAGCTGGCAGTAGGCTCTGTAGTCTGACTGTTTAGGTTAGTTTGTCATGTATCTTAGTAGTAAACTAAAGCTGGCAGTAGGCTCTGTAATCTGACTGTTAGGTTAGTTTGTCATGTATCTCAGTAGTAAACTAAAGCTGGCAGTAGACTCTGTAGTCTGACTGTTAGGTTAGTTTGTCATGTATCTCAGTAGTAAACTAAAGCTGGCAGTAGGCTCTGTAGTCTGACTGTTAGGTTAGTTTGTCATGTATCTTAGTAGTAAACTAAAACTGGCAGTAGGCTCTGTAGCCTGACTGTTTAGGTTAGTTTGTCATGTATCTCAGTAGTAAACTAAAGCTGGCAGTAGGCTCTGTAGTCTGACTGTTTAGGTTAGTTTGTCATGTATCTCAGTAGTAAACTAAAGCTGGCAGTAGGCTCTGTAGTCTGACTGTTTAGGTTAGTTTGTCATGTATCTTAGTAGTAAACTAAAGCTGGCAGTAGGCTCTGTAGTCTGACTGTTTAGGTTAGTTTGTCATGTATCTCAGTAGTAAACTAAAGCTGGCAGTAGGCTCTGTTGTCTGACTGTTTAGGTTAGTTTGTCATGTATCTCAGTAGTAAACTAAAGCTGGCAGTAGGCTCTGTAGTCTGACTGTTAGGTTAGTTTGTCATGTATCTTAGTAGTAAACTAAAGCTGGCAGTAGACTCCGTAGTCTGACTGTTAGGTTAGTTTGTCATGTATCTTAGTAGTAAACTAAAGCTGGCAGTAGACTCTGTAGTCTGACTGTTAGGTTAGTTTGTCATGTATCTTAGTACTAAACTAAAGCTGGCAGTAGACTCTGTAGTCTGACTGTTAGGTTAGTTTGTCATGTATCTCAGTAGTAAACTAAAGCTGGCAGTAGGCTCTGTAGTCTGTTTAGGTTAGATTGTCATGTATCTCAGTAGTAAACTAAAGCTGGCAGTAGGCTCTGTAGTCTGACTGTTTAGGTTAGTTTGTCATGCATCTCAGTAGTAAACTAAAGCTGGCAGTAGGCTCTGTAGTCTGTTTAGGTTAGTTTGTCATGTATCTCAGTAGTAAACTAAAGCTGGCAGTAGACTCTGTAGTCTGTTTAGGTTAGTTTGTCATGTATCTTAGTAGTAATCTAAAGCTGGCAGTAGGCTCTGTAGTCTGACTGTTTAGGTTAGTTTGTCATGTATCTTAGTAGTAATCTAAAGCTGGCAGTAGGCTCTGTAGTCTGACTGTTTAGGTTAGTTTGTCATGTATCTTAGTAGTAAACTAAAGCTGGCAGTAGACTCTGTAGTCTGACTGTTTAGGTTAGTTTGTCATGTATCTCAGTAGTAAACTAAAGCTGGCAGTAGGCTCTGTAGTCTGACTGTTTAGGTTAGTTTGTCATGTATCTCAGTAGTAAACTAAAGCTGGCAGTAGGCTCTGTAGTTTGTTTAGGTTTTTTTGTCATGTATCTCAGTAGTAAACTAAAGCTGGCAGTAGGCTCTGTAGTCTGACTGTTTAGGTTAGTTTGTCATGTATCTCAGTAGTAAACTAAAGCTGGCAGTAGACTCTGTAGTCTGACTGTTTAGGTTAGTTTGTCATGTATCTTAGTAGTAAACTAAAGCTGGCAGTAGACTCTGTAGTCTGACTGTTTAGGTTAGTTTGTCATGTATCTCAGTAGTAAACTAAAGCTGGCAGTAGGCTCTGTTGTCTGACTGTTTAGGTTAGTTTGTCATGTATCTCAGTAGTAAACTAAAGCTGGCAGTAGGCTCTGTAGTCTGACTGTTAGGTTAGTTTGTCATGTATCTTAGTAGTAAACTAAAGCTGGCAGTAGACTCCGTAGTCTGACTGTTAGGTTAGTTTGTCATGTATCTTAGTAGTAAACTAAAGCTGGCAGTAGACTCTGTAGTCTGACTGTTAGGTTAGTTTGTCATGTATCTTAGTACTAAACTAAAGCTGGCAGTAGACTCTGTAGTCTGACTGTTAGGTTAGTTTGTCATGTATCTCAGTAGTAAACTAAAGCTGGCAGTAGGCTCTGTAGTCTGTTTAGGTTAGATTGTCATGTATCTCAGTAGTAAACTAAAGCTGGCAGTAGGCTCTGTAGTCTGACTGTTTAGGTTAGTTTGTCATGCATCTCAGTAGTAAACTAAAGCTGGCAGTAGGCTCTGTAGTCTGTTTAGGTTAGTTTGTCATGTATCTCAGTAGTAAACTAAAGCTGGCAGTAGACTCTGTAGTCTGTTTAGGTTAGTTTGTCATGTATCTTAGTAGTAATCTAAAGCTGGCAGTAGGCTCTGTAGTCTGACTGTTTAGGTTAGTTTGTCATGTATCTTAGTAGTAATCTAAAGCTGGCAGTAGGCTCTGTAGTCTGACTGTTTAGGTTAGTTTGTCATGTATCTTAGTAGTAAACTAAAGCTGGCAGTAGACTCTGTAGTCTGACTGTTTAGGTTAGTTTGTCATGTATCTCAGTAGTAAACTAAAGCTGGCAGTAGGCTCTGTAGTCTGACTGTTTAGGTTAGTTTGTCATGTATCTCAGTAGTAAACTAAAGCTGGCAGTAGGCTCTGTAGTTTGTTTAGGTTTTTTTGTCATGTATCTCAGTAGTAAACTAAAGCTGGCAGTAGGCTCTGTAGTCTGACTGTTTAGGTTAGTTTGTCATGTATCTCAGTAGTAAACTAAAGCTGGCAGTAGACTCTGTAGTCTGACTGTTTAGGTTAGTTTGTCATGTATCTTAGTAGTAAACTAAAGCTGGCAGTAGGCTCTGTAGTCTGACTGTTTAGGTTAGTTTGTCATGTATCTTAGTAGTAAACTAAAGCTGGCAGTAGGCTCTGTAGTCTGACTGTTTAGGTTGGTTTATCTATTTGTTATGAAGGACTGATACTGACTGATGTTTGTGTTTTTCAGTCTTTATAAACTTCACTCAGGAATCTGATTTATTTTATTGATCTGTCAGATTGTCTCCAGTCAGATATTAATGAGTTTCTATGGTGACTTTGCTGTTGTCAACATTACTGTTGCTGCTCTAGAAACAACATGTGTCCTAGTTGGATTTAAATATTCAATTAATAATCTGGTTCTGACTTTAAAAACAACCAGGCTGACATCAGTAGAGCTAATATGAACACTTCAATATTTGTTTATTTATCACAAGTCATATCGTCATTGCAATATTGATCAGTGTTATTGCACATGGCAGAGTTTCCACATATAGTGCTGGCCTCGTATATGTTCCTGTTAATATGTTATGTTTTGCTGATGGCCTGAGCCTAAAAATACTTTTTATTTATTCATTATTTTTAAATAACTCAGTGTCACTTTTCCTTTAGATCAGAAGTCCAGCCATCAGATGTGACAGTGAAGAAGTGATTTATTCCTGATGTTAGCCTGCTGTTGTGAAGACAAACAGTTGTTGACTTATTTTGCCAATTCAATGAAAAGCATGTTCATGCTCATTGATGTTGGAAACTGGCCTCCTTGCTGATCCATAAATGTACTGAACCGATCCAAAACCCATGACCCCAAACCGTGAACCGAACTGTGAATTTTAGGAACCATCCCACCTCCACACTGACTGCATACAAGCTAAGACTTTATTCATATGGTGGTGTGTTCATACTATGACAGTTTTATGTTATCGTAAATACAGTATCATGATACGTATGGTACGCCAGCCCACACACAGCCCTATAATGCCTGCAGGTTCAGGGAATCTTCACATATAAGTGACAGATATGATGTCATCAGATGAGACTGACAGTGTGTTCAGTGTTGCAGAGGTTTATACTTTTTTGTCTCTTTCTTTTTTTGTGTGTCTGCTGTTGTCAAACCTCTTTCCCTGTGCACAGCAGGCTCGCCTCATGTGTCAGACTTGATCAACTGGCTCCATGTGATGTTGTTCCAGGGTTGCATTCCCATGCATTATGTTGAAAACACCCTCCCTCAGGATGGGGCGGAGGGCACCATAAGTTATAAGAAAGAAACCCATGTTTGGGGTATATGTAATCATTGTCACGGCAACAAGGACTGGAATCTCTGATAGGGGCTATTTATCTGTGGAAAACACTATCCTCAACAGTGTGTGTGTTTCATATGTGGCCATGTGTTTGGTACATATGAGTGTCTGTGTGTGAACATTCACGCTTTCTGTGATTATGTATTTTTTCCATGTCTCACCCTCAGTTTGGAAAATGTGTGTTTTAGAGAGCAGAGTTTTTCCAAACAGGAGGACTTAAAAACTACTAATATATGAATAACTTTCTTATGCGACTCAATCTGGTGCTCATTCTGGAGTGAAATTCAACTGCTAAACAGCAACAAGGCACCTCATGATATCAGTAACAGTTCGGGGTCGCGGCTGTCATGCTGCATGCTGTTTTTAAGTGTCTCTGTGTAACAGCTGGGGAGCAGAGTTTAATCCACAGCGCTGGGCTGAATTATGCATTATACTGTGAATATTACACCATGTCTATTTAAATGCGGTGCTTGCCCTGTCTTCTTGTGTCTGCACTGTTTCTGCAGCTACTCAGCTGTACATGCCACATGAGGAGAAAAAACAGGATTATATGCAGATTTTTCTGTGTGCTTCCACAGAGTGTTCACTGTATGTTTGTAATGATATGCTGTAGTCTTTAACCCTGCTTACTCTGAGGTTCAGTGTCATTTTATGTGTACTGTTTGGGGGGTGTACTGCATATTTTGCAGACTTCCAGGTTCCAGGTCCATGCGCTCTTTGTTGTCACGTAATTAATTTAATGATCAATGACTTCCTTGTGGGTGAGCGCTAGAAAATAGATCTGTCTTAACTTCATTGTTTTTCTGTTTAAGTTAAGTCTATATATTGATCTATTAAAGGAGATGAAAACAAATATAAAAATGGCTCTGCTCCTGGTAGACAAAGGGCACGGCGATCTCAATCTCTTTGTAAATGGGTACAGGGTACATGGTGTTACTACACTTTGATACTGTAGCACATCTGAACGTGGAGCTTGTAATTAGCATCTTAGCATTAGATGTATAAAGAGAACTGCATACTGCTTTCGAGTTGAGGCCCCAGTTATTTCTATGAAAGTCGCTCAGTGGTGCACAAAGCAAAAAAGCTTGACTTCCCAGTGTAAAAGTCCCCGGATCATCCGTTGATCTTCCACATGCATTGGGCCCATAGAGCATTCACAGTAGCATTTCCTTTAACCCCGCCTCCCATTCCAATGTATTTTCATACATCTCGTATATTCCTGCTTTCTCATTTGTTTTGTCCAGCAATGCCTGTCAATTTCTCCTTGTTTCATGCACACAGTGTTTTCAAAATAAACTTCCATCTTCACAGGAAACAAGTTCCTCAGGTTTAGGCAACAAACTACCTAGTTAGGCTTAAGAAAAGATTGTGGTTTGGCTTAAAATAGCTCTGGTTTCCAGGGCGAAAGTCACATGTTTTTTGACCCACCCATCCACCACAACCTCCTCCCTACACGACATTTGCTGTAGACTTGTTGCGGTAGTCGTTGTTCCCGGAGTTGGTGGTCGAGTACACACTGATTACATTAGGTACCCATCGTCCCCACTGTCATTTTGCTTGTTTTTACAGGAATAAAACCCATTTAGTTCATTTTGGTATATCAGTGGCATTTTCTATCAGTAGATAGACAGACTACGGACGCTACAAAGTGAAACTGAATGCATCTGATCCATACAGAGTTTCAACAAGTGTCGTATTTTCCTCACACTGGATGAGAGAGTTGACAGACTGAAAGATTGCCCAGGATTTGATGTTGAGGTGAAAAGCAAATGTGCCTGTGTTAATGAGGTAATCACCGCCGGTGACCCCTGTGGCCCTGCAGCATAAGCTGGCCCGGAGAGGCCAGACACGCCGCCACCCGACGGTAAAGACCAGAGTAAACGCACTGTACATGTGGACCGTCGTCTTTTCTTGTTAAATGCCCGTTGTTATCGGTAACACTGGTGTTTGTCACAAATTAACAGGTGAGAACATTTGTGGGATATAGACGAATTACAGGGTATGATTTGTAGGTATAGCGATTTTACAGCTTTTAGGACATAATGATTTAAATAAGGATTATTCAAGCATTGGAATTTCAAATTTCAAAAACATATTTGCTAATTTACAGACGTCTGTTTCTCAGTACGTAAGTTTAAAGGAAAAAGGCCCAATGGCATCACGTGATGGGTACGGAAGTTGTAAGTGCACAGTTTGGCCATAATGAAAATTTGCTTTAAGCTCGGTGCACTTCCTGGGGGCGCGGTATTGTCCCTCTACCAGACGGCTACAATACAAAGTGATGGCTTATTGCTCACTGTTGGTTTTGATGCCAATATGTTATAATGTGAATTTAGTTATGAAGTGTTGAGTCTAAGACAGCTCTAGATCATTTGTAACGTACCGTATGACGCCATCCAGCCTGCCTATATTCTACTTCGATTCCACGTAGTGAGGTTTGATTACATGTACACACAGAAAGCAGATAAGAGAGGTCAGAGTCGGTGCCAGGCGTTTGTGTAATCGGAGGTGTTTATCTGAAGTCACGCGTCCAAAGCCAGGCAGAAACCGACTGATGTAAAATGGTAATAGAAGAGAAAAATACAGAATCATCTTGTAGTCAAAGTGTGTGAATAAAAACCATCTCACATATGTGTTTTCACTTCTGTCTACTGCTTGGTAGAGGGACCACCGGAGCTTGACTTCGGTAAGTCCTGCTCAAACTATAATTATTGCATTCTGCTATTGTAACTGAATTGAGAGCATCTCTGAAATCCCCAGGCCACGTTAACATGTAACACACACATCTACAGTCATCATTTGAAGCATGTCACTTGAAGCCCATAGCACACACTGGATGTGTCTTAAGCTCATTTCAAACCAAATGTGCATAAAGAGTGAATAGTTTCCACAGAGGTGATGAGTGGGCAGAAAGACGAGACGCTAGTGAGCAAACTACGATGCTGCAGACTGCGATAATTAATCAGAGCGCACAGATTCACAATACTCATTTTCTTAGCAGGTATCTCCGTCCTCTCTGGTACAGTTGAGTCCCAGCAGAGTCACAATTCAGATGGAGACAAAATTAAAGGTACTATTGATAATACTGATAACAGATGTGTTATTCTCCCTCCCCTGTAGTGTTGCATTCACTTAGCCACAAGTCATAGATGGGCAATCTCAGTCATTTATACATTTTTTCCACACTAACTGACATCCCAGAGATGCCAACATGATGCCAACGTTGTTTTTCTGTTGGCTCACAAGTCAGATATCTTCCACAGAGATAAACAAAACAAAAAAAAAGATTCATTCACAATCATAATATTTTTTTAGAAAAAGCCATACTTTTATTTGTCACTTTTCTAAAGGCTCTCTAGATGTATTACTATTATTTTTTTTTTTTAAATATTTGTCTACTTATCAAAAACACCTTTAAGTTTTACAAACTTTCACTACCATATATTCTGTCTCTCACCAGTGTCTCAATACCACTGGACAAAGGTTGTGGTTAGTAAAAAAAAAAAAAGAGAGAAATCAGCCCAGGTGTGGCACAGGTGTACAAAAACACAGTGGATCTGTTGGTTGGCAGTCGCGGCGTTGTTTAGAGTCAGAAGACGTAATCATGGTACAGTGGCCAGGTAGCTCCCATCCAGGGGTGAATGTGATCACAGAGAGAGAGTTTTCTTTTCATTGACGATTAATCTGTTAATACTTTCTCAATTAATCAAATCGTTTGGTCTATAAAATGTCAGAAAACTGTGAAAAATGATTTAAAAAAAGAAAAAAAAAAGAAAAATCAGTGTTTTCCAAAGCCAAAGATCTCGTCCTCAAACATCTTCTTTTGTCCACAACTCAAAAATATTCGGTTTCCTCTCATAGAGGAAAGAAACCAGAAGATATTCACATTTAAGAAGATCAGTCAATCAGAGAATTCTGACGTTTGTTCTTAAAAAAATACTCAAACCAATGAATTGATTATCAAAACAGTTGATGATTAATTTGACAAGCAACCGATTAATCGATTAATCACTGCAGCTCTAACTGACACCAGAGAATAGGCCAGTGCTGTAACCTGACTTGTAAATCAGTGTGCAAGCTTATATAGAAAACAGTGGGTCCAACCATCAGGTAAAAAAAGGAAACACTGTTATATACTGTATGTAACTGCATTTTATGATGCTTCAGTAAATTTAATTTCATATTCTTCCATCTGGAGGGAAAATCCCAAAACACAAAGACAAAGACAGAATATGCAACTCCCCATACTGGAGGTCTGAGGTCTGAGATAAGTCTGCAACAGAAGCTCTCCTCTGAAGGATTCATTTTTGAGTCCAGAAGGAGGCTTAATGACAGTCCAGGAAGCTGGCCCATAATCAATCAAGTAATCATGCTTACCTTTATTGCACTGCAATTAACCTCAAATGTCCAATCAAGCAATATTCCAGCACAGAGAGAAAAAGACCTTTTTCAGTCGCCCTCATCAGCTGTTTGCAGAGCCACGTCTTGTCCTCCCTCCTCTTTCACCTTTTCTCTTAATGAAGTACAAATGTTTGAATCGGCTGCTTCGACCAGATGTCAAGCAATTCCTCCCCTTCAGATTTCACAGCTAAGGAAAATTATCACTTCATTTTTTTCTGCTAGTCAGGGTATAAATCCAGCAAATATGCATTATAAGTGTAGATAAAAGTATGAACAGAGGAATGCATGCTGAATGCATACTGAATGCATGCTGAATGCATACTGAATGCATGCTGAATGCATGCTGAATGCATACTGAATGCATACTGAATGCATGCTGAATGCATGCTGAATGCATGCTGAATGCATACTGAATGCATGCTGAATGCATACTGAATGCATGCTGAATGCATACTGAATGCATACTGAATGCATGCTGAATGCATACTGAATGCATGCTGAATGCATACTGAATGCATGCTGAATGCATGCTGAATGCATACTGAATGCATACTGAATGCATACTGAATGCATACTGAATGCATGCTGAATGCATACTGAATGCATACTGAATGCATACTGAATGCATGCTGAATGCATACTGAATGCATGCTGAATGCATACTGAATGCATGCTGAATGCATACTGAATGCATACTGAATGCATGCTGAATGCATACTGAATGCATACTGAATGCATACTGAATGCATACTGAATGCATGCTGAATGCATGCTGAATGCATACTGAATGCATACTGAATGCATACTGAATGCATACTGAATGCATACTGAATGCATGCTGAATGCATACTGAATGCATGCTGAATGCATACTGAATGCATGCTGAATGCATACTGAATGCATGCTGAATGCATGCTGTAGATACATACAGTGGTGAGGTGAAGAGCAGCAGTGCTGCAAACTCACACCAACTCAAACAAACTCACATTTTAACTAAAAAGGTGCTCAGTAGAGTTCAGCTCTCTGCCAGGTGTGTCTGCAACGACCACTGTTGTCATGTTTAACTGAATGAATACAACCCACACTGGACTAACTCCTGTTCAGAGTACAAGTGTACCAGATGTGTTTTTCACTCACACCTCTTGCTCAACAATCTCATTTTAATGTACGTAGAGTAAATGTCTGCACCGGCTGTAGGCAGGCATACATCTCAGCGCCGTCGCCGTCGCTGTGCGTGTAAACGTGAGTTTGATGGACCTGACTGAGTGCATGGTATATAATAGTATAATAACAATAACTTTGTGTATATGACACCTTAGTGAAACTTTAGTTACAAAGTGCTTTACAATAAAAGCATGATAAAAGTAATTAACATCCAGAACTTAAGATCTAAACAAGATAAAATCATATAAATAGTTACAACTATATAGCTTAAGTTACAAAAAAAGCCATAGAGATAGATAAAGGTTTTTAAAGAGATTTAAAGGAAGATACTGCCTGAGCTCCTCAGGAAGGGAGTTCAGAGCTGAGGGGCCCAGACAGAAAAAGCTTGGTCACCTTTGCTGACAAGTTTGGACTTGAATCATTAGTAGGGCCTACCAGAGGATCTCAAGCAGCTATCATAGTGGTATGTGATGGTATATGAGGTCAAACACACCGTCCAAAGCAGTAAAAGTGAGCAAACTCTTTTGACTTTTGACTGAGGGGTCAGCAGTCAATCAGTGGCAGTACCAAACAGGCAATAAAGGGTTCTGAGACAGGAGCATGCAGCAGTAAATGAGTCCATAAAATATTAGGCAGTTTGGTGCAGCAGTATGTGCGATTAGATGTGGACAGATACCGAGATGCACACAAGCACACACAACCAAGCTCATTATCTCCTGGTGGAGATAATTTTTTAAAAAATGTTTTATTCCAATTATGCCAAACATAGTCTGATTTCAGGGCTGCAAGGTGGTGCAGTGGTCAGCACTCTCGCCTCACAGCAAGAGGGCCGCAGGTTTGAATCCAGCTTGGGACTCTTCTGTGTGGAATTTTCATGTCCTCCCGTGTAAGCGTTGGTTTTCTCCGGGTACTCCGGCTTCTTCCCACTGTCCAAAGACCTGCAATTTATATTAATGACTCTAAATGTCCCGTAGGTGTGAATACGAGTGTGAATGGTTGTCTGTCTCTATGTGCCCTGTGATGGACTGGTGTCCTGTCCAGGGTGAACCCGCCTTCGCCCAATGCCAACCGCCAAATGCCGGCTCCAGCCCCCCACATCCCGTTAGGGGTCGCGGGGGGCTGGAGCCGGCGGTTGACGATGAATGGACAATCTGATTTCATGTGTGAATAGTTTTCCACACAACAGCAATATAACAAAACAACAAGCTCATAACAAAAAAACACTGATGTCTTTTACTGTAGATTCATTTTAAATGAACAGTTTCAGTCAGCGCAAATCTCTGTGACATAAATACATTGCTTTTCCTGTGGCAGCTTCACAATAAGAGCCACACCAGTTGAACACTGTTAATGTGAAGCAACAGTTGAAGGAATTGATGGGCAGTAAACAGTAAACAGTGAGGCTGATATCAATGATGTACAATTAAAAACACTAATGCTTCACATGCTTACACTTGACAACAGAGTTACTATTATATTAGACTAGACTATTCTAGTAGTTGGGAGTCCCTTAAAGCAGTGGTAGCAATTATGGAGTACAGTACAGAAAGAGGAGGAAGTAGTAAAGAAGTAGGAGGAGTTGTGGAGAAAATAAACCTGTACATTCAAATCAGAAAGGCTTTTTGAAATTGAAGCAGAGGATCTGCAAGGGAACAGTTCGAAGACTCTGAGCTGTTTGTGAGGAGCACTATCTCCCCCAGTTTCATGAAAGAAGCACTGTGCCTTAAGTGCAAACATACAGTATGTGCTCTGTGTACCAAAAATACTTTATTCCAAACCATGAAAGGATTATGGAGGAGAAGCAGCTAGACAGAGACAGAGGTTTGACATTAAAAGAGCGTGCTGTAAAAACTGCAGGCTAATTGACTGTCCTCTACTCACACAATGAAGGACCTGTTCCCAGCCGACACAATGGAGAGCCCTTATCTGAACTTTTTAGCCAAAAAAAGGTCATTTTATTGACGCAACACAACAACACTGAATAGCTGTCAGCCAGAGCACCTTGATACTTTTTACATTACCTATCAGTTATGGTGATAGTGCTTCTCCTGTTTTGAGTAGAAACAGAATACTACTGTGGCAGAAAACGTGAAAATACGCATAAAGTGATTAAATGTCATTATTATCATTATTTGTGCTCCACTGCTGACAGGAAGCCAGTAGATGAGTGGTAGGTAGACAATACTCCACTGTACTGGTCTATAAACCTCTCTGTGGGGAGTTGCTCAAGAAAATCCCTCCCTATGTAAGGTAACATGAAGCTCTTATACACCAACAAGCTTCTTATCATACTGTTTTGATGGTTTATGAAACTACGTCATTACAATTCATCAGGCTAAAGTGATTTGTGCTTGGTGCCACCGTGAGGGTCCTGAGAGTCACACCCACAGTGACGTTACGCCGTCAGACTCGGCGCTTCGTGCAGGTTCTCTGCAGCAGGTCCTCACCTGTCCACGCACATCCACATTTTACTACCACGGAGAACTTTGAGGATCTTTGAGAATGCCGGTTTGCTGCGAGGAAAAACCCACACAGTGCATAAAAGAGCCAAACGTTTTTTCGTCACGACAACACGTCAGCTGATGTCCGTACAGACGACCTTGTGGGAAATAAACTTAATAATTACAGACACACCATCACGTTCAACTTGTCTAATCCATGCAACAGACAAATGGCATAGATCGGCATCCCAAAAATTCAATGTTACACCAAATGTTTATTTTCTATGACTTTTCTCTAAATTCAGCTTGAAAGATGAATAAATACAGGATTCTTTCATCTTTTGAGGGCTCTGTGGTGCCTGTAGTTCAGACCATGAGGGACTTGGCTTGTGAATCAGAGGGTTGCCGGTTCAAGACACCGCAGGGACCAAACTGTGACCTGGTATCTGGAGAGGTACCAGTTCACCTCATGGGCACTGCCGAGTCTCAAAATGCTTATATTTATATTGAGTTTAATTAAATGAAAATTAAAAGGGATACTCCACTCAAAACATGATTCTACTCTTGGCAATGGAAGTGGACATGTCTTCTTAAAACAGTGAGTTTATTGGCTCCAAACTGAAAAGGAGTTATAGGCCTACAGCAGCCTGCCCCATAATGTAAATGTAATGTGATTCATTCAGAGTTAATAATAACAGCCATGCTGTTGTTTTCAGCGGTGAGTGAACTGTAGCTGTAACTGTCAGGCAATATCTGGAAAAATATTTAGTTTTTTCACACATTTAGCCCACTCTTGTTTTATCATTTTAAAGTTATTTCACTTCTTTTTGCCACATTACATTTAATTAAAGAAATTGAAAGCAGACACAACCTTAAATATCCCTGCTGTTGGACCAGTACTGTACAGAGGACACACGGTCCATGAACAGCACACATAGAGATTCGTTGTGTGTCGCCTGATTTTTCCGAGTGATGCGTTTCTGTACCGCTCTTTTCATTCTCAAAGCATGGCTTGTACATATTTTTATTGTAATCTTTTCTATTTTCTGTTTATGATTCTTGACTTTTGCAGTACTTGGTGTTTATTTTTGTTTTCTCTTACTGTGTCTAGTGTGTGACAACAAAATATCAAGACAAATTTCTTGTACATGAAATCCTTGTGATTCAGAGGGGTCACAAAGGTTAGAAAGAACACAAACAGGTTTCTGATGGGACTAATTTTACCTTCAAAAACATAACTCACACAATATTCAACGACTCACTGTGTTCATGTTACTCTTCCAGAGATTTTAATATCACTGCACCATGGCCTGCTGTGGATTATTGCTTCATTATTTATCGTCACAAATTACTAAGTGCAGTGTTGAGTTGAGCTGAGTCAACCCAAACAGGTGAACGGGGCCAATGTGTGAGTCACTGCACTCATGTTCATGTTGGGCAGATTTACAGATTTGTAATAACTGAAATATGTCAAATTAGGGCTTTGCACATGCTGGTATACATGGAGGTGGTGTTTGCACATATGCTTTCAAACTGGGAGGGTTAGGAAACAGGAAACTTTTTCTGTGCCAAACCAGTGCTAGGGATGGATAGATCTGTCTGATGCATGACCATTTAGAAAAAAATAAATTACCAGCACAAGAAGTAGCCAGTTGGAGAGGAGACGCTGAGAAGCCAGCCATCTGGGGAAGAGCCAACAGTTGTGGGAAAAACTTGTGTAAGGGATTTGCAAGAAAAAGAGCGGGGTTGCCATGTTTCCTCTTAAGATGTCAGACCCTAAATTATGTTTCCAGGTTGCAAATTTTTACTTTTTCCATTCGCAGCAGTTGAAGAAGCAGAGAGAGAAATTAAGTATTATTTGAATTACTAGATTAAGACTTCAGAGTGACATTTCACTCATTAAGATTTTCTTGTGAAAGGCCGTAAATAAAGA
This sequence comes from Pterois miles, assembly GCA_947000775.1. Lineage (NCBI taxonomy): Eukaryota > Metazoa > Chordata > Actinopteri > Perciformes > Scorpaenidae > Pterois > Pterois miles. Next base: position 1,856,946 of record CAMQGK010000479.1, on the reverse strand, counting down.
TGTCTAAGAAGGCCTGATATGGAGCAGACAGGAGACGCTGTGGGAGATGTGACAGACAAATCAATCCAGCAGCTTGACAAGACTCCGTATCGTGGTCGAGTCAGGAAGACGTCGCAGATCACAATGAGCCAAAACATGCCAAGACAACCGTGTGAAAGTTGGTTGCCATCAATTCCAGCTTCTCTTGGTTTATGGTGTAAGAGTAGACCTGCTGTGTTGTTGCTTTACACCTGGACGAAAGCAGCTGCAGAGTTTAGATCATGCGTTTGTTCTTGTGTGGTTCATTTCAAGCCAACACAAGTACCTATGAATTCATGTAACTACAACTGTGAATAAAAATCACTTTCTGAGCAACTGATAGGAGCATTACAAAAAAAACAGCTGACAAATCAATGTTTGTTTTTGCTAATTGCTGGTAATTAGGATTATAACGTCATGGTGAGGGAATTTTCCCACCAGTTAATGACACCAGTGTTACACCAGTGTTACACCAGTGTTACACCAGTGTTACACCAGTGTTACCGATTACACCGGACATTTCACATTTCAGAAAAGACGACGATTAATAAGTGGAGAGTGCTTGGTTTTGTCTTTAACGTTGCCTGTCTGTGTGTCTGACCTCTCCGGACGAACGAAGCCATCACTGCCATCACGGCGTCGCTGCACTGCGCACACCAGCTGTGAGCGCTTTGTTCTTCGCACAGCAATCGCCTCGTTAGCGTTATGGTTCCCTTACAACACTGGGTTTAAATCTGAAATATTACCAAAGAGATGCTTCTGCTTTTCACTTTGACACCAAATGTTCCACCAACTCTCTCATCTCGTATGTGTGAGATGTGACTCCTGCTACTCTAGACAGAGCAGGTAGTATCCGACTACTCTGACTATGTAGTGATAACATGGCGCTGGTACGCCAAGAATAACTAACTGGGATTTATTTCTATATAAAAGCAAAATGACAGTGGGGGTGGTGGGAAAGTAATGTATGCTCAAACACCATATAACACCGGTAACACAGAACAGTACTACACTATTATTATTAGTAGTAGCACTTGTACCAGTAGTAGTATCAGCAACAATGGCCGTTAAAGGAATGATAACATATATTATAATACAGTCAGAGATAATGTACAGCCAGCCAGTCATTGATGTGAAATAAACTGAAGAGGATTATTGACTAATAATGACCTGCTAGCTATACATTATCCCACTTGTTACACAGCTACTTGCTTATGAAATCGATAATCTGACACAAAAACGGAGTCCAACATCAGAACTGCACCCATAGCATCGGTCTGTTATATATAGCATCGGTCTGTTATACATAGCATCGGTCTGTTATATATAGCATCGGTCTGTTATACATAGCATCGGTCTGTTATACATAGCATCGGTCTGTTATATATAGCATCGGTCTGTTATACATAGCATCGGTCTGTTATACATAGCATCGGTCTGTTATACATAGCATCAGTCTGTTATACATAGCAACGGTCTGTTATACATAGCATCGGTCTGTTATACATAGCATCGGTCTGTTATACATAGCAACGGTCTGTTATACATAGCATCGGTCTGTTATACATAGCATCAGTCTGTTATACATAGCAACGGTCTGTTATACATAGCATCGGTCTGTTATACATAGCATCGGTCTGTTATATATAGCATCGGTCTGTTATACATAGCATCAGTCTGTTATACATAGCAACGGTCTGTTAGACATAGCATCGGTCTGTTATACATAGCAACGGTCTGTTATACATAGCATCGGTCTGTTATACATAGCATCAGTCTGTTATACATAGCATCAGTCTGTTATACATAGCATCGGTCTGTTATACATAGCATCGGTCTGTTATATATAGCATCGGTCTGTTATACATAGCATCAGTATGTTATACATAGCATCAGTATGTTATACATAGCATCGGTCTGTTATACATAGCATCGGTCTGTTATACATAGCATCGGTCTGTTATACATAGCATCGGTCTGTTATATATAGCATCGGTCTGTTATACATAGCATCGGTCTGTTATACATAGCATCTGTTAGATATAGCATCGGTCTGTTATACATAGCATCGGTCTGTTATACATAGCATCGGTCTGTTATACATAGCATCGGTCTGTTATATATAGCATCAGTCTGTTAGACATAGCATCTGTTAGATATAGCATCGGTCTGCTATACATAGCATCGGTCTGTTATACATAGCATCGGTCTGTTAGACATAGCATCGGTCTGTTAGACATAGCATCGGTCTGTTAGACATAGCATCGGTCTGTTAGACATAGCATCAGTATGTTATACATAGCATCGGTCTGTTATACATAGCATTGGTCTGTTATACATAGCATCGGTCTGTTATACATAGCATCAGTATGTTATACATAGCATCGGTCTGTTATACATAGCAACGGTCTGTTATACATAGCATCGGTCTGTTATACATAGCATCAGTCTGTTATACATAGCATCGGTCTGTTATACATAGCATCGGTCTGTTATACATAGCATCGGTCTGTTATACATAGCAACGGTCTGTTATACATAGCATCGGTCTGTTATACATAGCAACGGTCTGTTATACATAGCATCGGTCTGTTATACATAGCATCGGTCTGTTATGCATAGCATCGGTCTGTTATTCATAGCAACGGTCTGTTAGATATAGCAACGGTCTGTTATACATAGCATCGGCCTGTTATACATAGCATCGGTCTGTTATGCATAGCATTGGTCTGTTATACATAGCAACGGTCTGTTATACATAGCATCAGTCTGTTATACATAGTATCGGTCTGTTATGCATAGCATCGGTCTGTTATTCATAGCAACGGTCTGTTATACATAGCATCGGTCTGATATACATAGCATTGGTCTGTTATACATAGCATCGGTCTGTTATACATAGCATCGGTCTGTTATACATAGCATCAGTCTGTTAGACGTAGCATCGGTCTGTTATACATAACAACGGTCTGTTATACATAGCATCGGTCTGTTAGACATAGCATCGGTCTGTTATACATAGCATCAGTCTGTTATACATAGCATCGGTCTGTTATACATAGCATCAGTCTGTTAGACATAGCATCGGTCTGTTAGACATGGCATCGGTCTGTTATGCATAGCATCGGTCTGTTATACATAGCATCGGTCTGTTATACATAGCAACGGTCTGTTATACATAGCATCGGTCTGTTATATATAGCATCAGTCTGTTAGACATAGCATCTGTTAGATATAGCATCGGTCTGCTATACATAGCATCGGTCTGTTATACATAGCATCGGTCTGTTAGACATAGCATCGGTCTGTTAGACATAGCATCGGTCTGTTAGACATAGCATCAGTATGTTATACATAGCATCGGTCTGTTATACATAGCATTGGTCTGTTATACATAGCATCGGTCTGTTATACATAGCATCAGTATGTTATACATAGCATCGGTCTGTTATACATAGCAACGGTCTGTTATACATAGCATCGGTCTGTTATACATACCATCAGTCTGTTATACATAGCATCGGTCTGTTATACATAGCAACGGTCTGTTATACATAGCATCGGTCTGTTATACATAGCAACGGTCTGTTATGCATAGCATCGGTCTGTTATACATAGCAACGGTCTGTTATACATAGCATCGGTCTGTTATACATAGCATCGGTCTGTTATGCATAGCATCGGTCTGTTATTCATAGCAACGGTCTGTTAGATATAGCAACGGTCTGTTATACATAGCATCGGCCTGTTATACATAGCATCGGTCTGTTATGCATAGCATTGGTCTGTTATACATAGCAACGGTCTGTTATACATAGCATCAGTCTGTTATACATAGTATCGGTCTGTTATGCATAGCATCGGTCTGTTATTCATAGCAATGGTCTGTTATACATAGCATCGGTCTGATATACATAGCATTGGTCTGTTATACATAGCATCGGTCTGTTATACATAGCATCGGTCTGTTATACATAGCATCAGTCTGTTAGACGTAGCATCGGTCTGTTATACATAGCAACGGTCTGTTATACATAGCAACGGTCTGTTAGACATAGCATCGGTCTGTTATACATAGCAACGGTCTGTTATACATAGCATCGGTCTGTTATACATAGCATCGGTCTGTTATGCATAGCATCGGTCTGTTATACATAGCAACGGTCTGTTAGATATAGCATCAGTCTGTTATACATAGCATCGGCCTGTTATACATAGCATCGGTCTGTTATGCATAGCATCGGTCTGTTATACATAGCATCGGTCTGTTATACATAGCATCGGTCTGTTATACATAGCATCTGTCTGTTATACACAGCATCAGTCTGTCAGACATAGCATCAGTATGTTATACATAGCATCGGTCTGTTAGACATAGCATCGGTCTGTTAGACATAGCATCAGTATGTTATACATAGCATCGGTCTGTTATACATAGCATCGGTCTGTTATACATAGCATCAGTATGTTATACATAGCATCGGTCTGTTATACATAGCAACGGTCTGTTATACATAGCAACGGTCTGTTATACATAGCATCAGTCTCTTATACATAGCATCGGTCTGTTATACATAGCATCGGTCTGTTATACATAGCATCGGTCTGTTATACATAGCATCGGTCTGTTATGCATAGCATCGGTCTGTTATACATAGCAACGGTCTGTTATACATAGCAACGGTCTGTTATACATAGCATTGGTCTGTTATACATAGCAACGGTCTGTTATGCATAGCATCGGTCTGTTATACATAGCAACGGTCTGTTATACATAGCATCGGTCTGTTATACATAGCATCGGTCTGTTATGCATAGCATCGGTCTGTTATGCATAGCATCGGTCTGTTATACATAGCAACGGTCTGTTATACATAGCATCGGTCTGTTATACATAGCATCGGTCTGTTATGCATAGCATCGGTCTGTTATACATAGCAACGGTCTGTTAGATATAGCAACGGTCTGTTATACATAGCATCGGCCTGTTATACATAGCATCGGTCTGTTATGCATAGCATCGGTCTGTTATACATAGCAACGGTCTGTTATACATAGCATCTGTCTGTTATACATAGCATCAGTCTGTCAGACATAGCATCAGTATGTTATACATAGCATCAATCTGTCAGACAACGGTCTGTTATACATAGCAACGGTCTGTTATACATAGCATCGGTCTGTTATACATAGCATCTGTCTGTTATACATGGCATCAGTCTGTCAGACATAGCATCAGTATGTTATACATAGCATCGGTCTGATATACATAGCATTCGTCTGTTATACATAGCATCGGTCTGTTATACATAGCAACAGTCTTATACATAGCGTCAGTCTGTTACACATAGCAACGGTACATAGCATCAGTCTGTCAGACAACGGTCTGTTATACATAGCATCGGTCTGTGAGATATAGCAACGGTCTGTTATACATAGCAACGGTCTGTTATGCATAGCATCGGTCTGTTATACATAGCATCGGTCTGTTATACATAGCAACGGTCTGTTATACATAGCAACGGTCTGTTATACATAGCATCGGTCTGTTATACATAGCAACGGTCTGTTAGACATAGCAACGGTCTGTTATACATGGCAACGGTCTGTTATACATAGCATTGGTCTGTTATACATAGCAACTGTGTGCTGTAAAGAAATAACGGACACCATGAGTTACCAATCAGAATCAAGTATTCAACAAAGGCATGTAATAAAGGAAAAATAACATCAGCTAATCATTAAGTATGTAATTAGTAGTAGTAGTAATTAATGATCAACAGATACTGGGTGTGCACTACAGCACAGCCAGACTGAGCCTGTCTATCACACTCAGTTTTTTTCAGGTCCTTTGATAAGCAAATGCCAACTTTCATACCACGGCAGTATACCGTTATGACCCTGGTGGTAGTTATCTATGTGTTGCGTAAAGTCCAGAGTTGAGCGTCCACAGTGGCTCAGGCTCTTTGTGGCTGAAGTGTCCTTTCTCCACCAGTTTATTTAGTCAGGCTGCCTCTCAAAATGCCTCTGCCAGAGCAGATGTGGAGTGGGCAGTAATGTGACGTCTGGTCTCATAAAGCCACACCTCTGCTGATGCCAAGACGACCAGGAGGGTGGGTGCAGAACAAGGGCAAAACCATCAAATCATCTTTGACTGTTTGGTGCTCAATCTTACAGGAAGTATGGCTTTTTGTGACACCCAGCTGGTGTAGACCTGCTGGTTGACAACATCTGCTTGTCCCATCTTACGTCAGCTTTCAACGATAGGAGTTTATTGCTGTATACAGGAAACAGGAATCTGTTGCAGAAGTAATCCCTAAACTCACAGCTGTGTTTCAGACTTCCTATCTACCCTATCTAAATGTAAATCTGATCCTTCGTTCAGCACTCGTCCTGTCTTACCTGTGTCTTTGATTAGAATATATCAGTAAGCTATTTGAGATGGACAAGCCATAATCATTAGAAAGCACTTCAATCTAATTCTTGGCAGGCGATATCTACCCATTATTACATGGTCAGGAGAATTTAAAGCCTCATCTTTTGAGTAGCCCTTCAGTCATTATACTTCTGTGTTCATGTTGATGACCATCTTCATTGTCGTCTCCACGCAGACCTAACAACAGCAGGGCTGGGACGATATGCCTACCTCCTGACAATGTACAGTACTGCTACCATTCAACAAGAATTGCAATTCAATATTATGATCTATTGCAATTTTTGTCAACTTTTCTTAACTCTAGACCATGGGAAAAGTTGAACCGTACTAAGGAACATATCTAAATTGTAAATTGTAAAAATTGTCAGCATGTGTGCAGTCAGAGATGTCCTGAAGTCAAATATATTAGTCATGGTCAGATTTTTTCCAGCAACCCAAAAATCAAAGAATAAAAACATTTCCCCCACAAATTAGTGGTATTTTCTTTTTAACTTATAGGGGACATGTAATGTTTTTCACTTCTGCTAAATATACTTCAATGTATTTTGTATATACAGTTCCCTTTGTTAACACCTTATTTTGAAAAGCGGCCGTAGTCCCAGGTGTCTACTTCCTCTAACTCCTCCAAGGTGGTCTCTAGCTCTCCGTCAGCTCCGTTCTCTTTATCATCCATGGTCAGCTCCATCGGGGCCGTCTGAATGCATTTAACATAAATTTCAGTATATGGAGCTCTACAGTCGTAGCGTTGGCCCGTCGGACCACGGAGACGAGAGCGACGGCCGGCCAGACCGCACGTTACCGCCGTACGACGACGTTTCCCGTCCGTGACGGAGTTAGCGTGCAGCTTTAGCCGTGATGTCTAGCTCTGCTTTTCCAAAGTGTTTCCCTCCTTTACTGGATGTGTAGTGTTTACCAGGCTGGATTTAACATGGAGGGTGGAGGTCGAATCCACGCCCACCCTCCACCCTTTAATACTTTACTGGATGTGTAGTGTTTACCAGGCTGGATTTAACATGGAGGGTGGAGGTCGGATCCACGCCCACCCTCCACCCTTTAATACTTTACTGGATGTGTAGTGTTTACCAGGCTGGATTTAACATGGATGGTGGAGGTCGGATCCACGCCCACCCTCCACCCTTTAATACTTTATTGGATGAGTAGTGTTTACCAGGCTGGTACTATCCATGTGGACCCTCCACCTTTTTCTACCTTCTCGTTTCGGCTCTCTCTGGTTTGTTCTGGTTGATGGATGCTAACAGATATGACGTCACGTTACTCAGACTACAACAATAAAAGCAGTAACCTCCTTCTACCTCCACATAGACTCAGATGAAGCAAATATATTGATTGTTGCATTAAAAAGCTATTTTAAAATCAGAAAAAAATGTGAAACATAGGTGAGTCAATTTTCCCACCGTTTCCCAACAGTGCTGCTGTCCTATCCTAAGATAAGATGTTTTTCCTGTAATTATGCAGGAAACATGCTTCTATAATACCAAAAATCCTAAAAGTCCTAGATGAGATAAGATAGGATTTCAGACTTTGGAAGTTTCTTTTAATGAGGCCCCAGATGCATGACCCTCTTTTCAAGTCCACAACTAAAACTATTCACAAAGAAAGACGTGCACATGCATGCTTTGCTGCAGATTTATAACGCTGTGCACACAGGTGATTTTCTCAGTCACTGTGAAAGTGGTCAGACGTGGGTGAACATGATTTCCACTCCCCCCAGTTAGTCATACATGGCTCTATACACTACTTTATTAACTCCGACACATTTTGGCAGTGCTGGCAGGTAGGACGATGGTTGGAGATTGTGTCTGCGTCGCTTCTTTAGTTCATCTTGCAGGCGGCTGGCAGCTCCATGTGTACGGGAGGCGGCACACGGTTCAGGTCAGCAGAGGGGTTGGCAGGGACGACAAATTATTAATATCACAACAACTGAAAGTGGGTAGAAAATTGGATTTTTCCAGAGTGCAAATGACACTCGGAAAGTTCAGAAGTGATGTATTAAAATACACACACACAATATCAACTGGTAGACCTCTTAGACTGTTTTCTCAAAACGCTTATATTGCTCAAATTAGTGTCATCTTTCATCACTGCTGTGTATGTTGCCAAAAAGTTTTTTAATATAAAAATCGATACTCAAAAATAATGAATCTTTATGTTAGAAATGTACATTTCCCCTGAAAACAAAGTATAGCACTATGGTAATAGGAGGGATTCGTCTGTCCCCTGCAGACGGTTCAGGCTGTTAGCCATGCTTGATAAATCAAACTGATCAGACAGTCTGTTGATGAACACACTGTTCAGCAGCACTTTTCAAACTAATTGCTTGTTACTGGGGTTTGGGCCAAATCTCTGACAATATACAACTAAAAAAATGCACAATACAACTCTTGGTTTAAAGTTTGTATGTATTTTAATCCAGCACAGTTTAATTTAGTGAGCTGGGTAGCAAGTGTTAACCAGGAATCAGGGAAAGTTGACTTCTGCACCTGGACGAAGTCACGGGTCTAATTAATCCAATAAATCATCTGAAGAGGAGAAGAAAAAACTCTGTTGATGACAGGAAATGAAATCCTAAAGCACTCTACATATATTTCAGAAGTGGCGGACAGAAAGCGAGTGGCTGGTAGAAATGTTCAGTGACCTGTCACAGTGGCAGCTGAGGAAAAAACTTAATTTCAGACTCCTGCTTGAAGACTTCCAGCAGCTCCTCATCTAACACGGTAGCTCCCAGCATGGGGAGGCCACGTTTCTGCTACACAGAACTAAGATTGGGCATTTTTTAAGATTTTTCTGTAATCTTTCCTTTTTGGTTAAAGTAATAATCCCAGAGATTTTCACCTAAAATAAATGTCTGTTCAAGGGATAGTTTGTGTGTTCGTCAAAGATTTTGAATCGATTCATAACTTCAGAAAATCAACTTTTATCTACTTTCTTTACTACTGCGTCTGCCTCGCGCACACTGAGTCCAGCACATGATGGGAGTCACATGTCACTTTCATTAATTTAAAATGAAATGTAACATTAGGTCAAGCTGAATGGAGAATAATTAGAGAGAGAGACCCTGGATCCTAACGGCAAGCATTACATTACGCCATGTAAGCAAACCACACCTATCAGCTGTGAACACCCAACCACTTACAGGATAGGTGAGTAGTGCTTGCTATCTTTTGACATTTGTACTGTTTAAACAGAAAAATCATGTTTAATAATGTGATAAAGGCCTATATACAGCAGGAAACTCATCTCCTGGTGATCTCCCTCCAGGCAGCTGCCTCCTCGTTTAGGTTTTGGTAGTAAAATGAGAAAGTATCCTATAGATAACTTCTCACGCCACCTTTATCAGTGCACAGCGGACTGGAGGAGATCCTGACATTAGCACCCTTATGTACTGAATACAGAATCAAGTTTGAATCAGGAATCAAAATCAAATCATGAGGTTCATACCCTCACTATCTACTGCTGGTGACTGAGCCTATGGCCCACTGATGAAAGCCCTTGTATTTGCAGTATTACAAACTGGCTGACTGTGGCAATATTCCTGGGAAAAATCACCAGTGTCGACACTGTTTGGATCTCTGGGAAATGAGATCCAAAAACACAAATCTAATTACGGCTTATCGCCATACAGTGATAAATACACTTTTTTTGCAAACACATTGGTAGGTAGAAAGTTATCAGTGGAATGAGTGCATTCATATAACATATATTATGATTTTTGAATAAATCAGCACTTCACACATGGCACTGAGCAGTAGATGCACCATAAAAAGTGAGCTTAAAAAGAGATGATGATGGGACCAAAAAAACTAAATTTTCAAAAGTAGTTACAGGAGATTTTTTTGAGGTTTGCATCTATAATCAATGTATATATATATATATATATATATATATATATATATATATATATATATATATATATATATATATATTCACCAACTTCCTGCCACTAGAACATGTGTTCATGTTAGTGAAGCATCACACATCAGTTCATGTCCACTGTAATGTCAGAACCAGATTGTTCTGCCTCCATAATGTGTCTGTGTTTCACCACTTCTCTGCAGAGAAAGACCAGGTCTCTGACCTGTTGACCTGTAAGTCAGAAACCTTCATCTGGTCAGGACCAGACTGGGTTGGTATCTAGTGAGATTCACCAGGCTGGTTGTAAATGAAGAGTCTCACCACTTAGAGCCCTGAGAGGTCAAACAAACAGTTTCTGGGAGGATGTAAAAGTTAAGATTTATACTGTGGATTCATCAATATTTTCATTATCACATTTCATATTCCTCATCTTTCGGTCATCATCCGCTACATATCCCCCCCATAGCGGTTGATTTCCATCCGACATGGCATTCCAACCGATATCCAGGTTTGATGATGACGTACGTCGGCAGGAAGACAAATGCACAGATGCATTTCAGAGAGAGTCAGAGTTGATGCTGTTACTTGAACTACCTGAACAGTTTGTTTTCTTATTAACAAATTCCTTTTTGTTTGGACCTTTGGTCTGTTCAGTCATGCATTTTAAATATGTTTATTAGTCTGAGTAGTTGTGATTGTAGTTGTAATTGCATTTCTTACAAATTGTTCAGAACTCTGTGCTCTATAAAGGAAAAACAGTCAACAATCAGTTGTTGGTTGTGACTAGCAGATGAATCGTACTAGGACTCATTGGTTGCAGTCCTAGAGAAGCCCTTTGGCTATAAAGTAAAGCAAAGTTCTATTTGAAATCAGGCCGATTGCCTAAATAAATTATGTCATGACCTGATTCAGTGTAACAGGGGATATTTTCCACTTTAAACACTTTTGCTTTCAATATTTTGCATACATTTTCATGTTCATGCATAGGTACAATCATTTTTGTAACAATTTGATTCACTCGAGCTCAGTTTTAGTTGATTTATATATATATATATATACACACACACACACACACACACACACACACACACACACAAGTGGGTCAGCTGTGTAAAATGAGTTCTAGGATATATTCCAAGCAACCATTATCAAGGGAAACAACATGGTAATTTGTATGCTTGGCAGCACAACTGGCAGGCATCTACATCTGCTGTTGGTAAGTGATTGTAGGCGTTTCATTAAGTCACTGCTGAAGTGCACATGTGAGAAACGCCTGCGGGGGCTGGAGATAGAGGAGGCTGGTTTGGAGGTGGTACGATGTGACTGATGGGGATGAGCAGATAATGACAGTTTTCATTTTGGGTAAACGGCTCTGTGCTTTTGTTCACACAAATTATGAAATTGTGCTTAATGTACCGTGACCACAGTTAAAATATGTACATGAAATAAATAACAGATCTGCATCTTTATCACGGAAGCCTTAAAGGGCAATGTCAATATTTTTGAACCTTCACCCGATGTCCCCATGTTTTGTGTCCGACTAACAGGGACGACAATTTGTGAAATTGATCCAATATTGAGGGAGAGCACTGCAGACGGCAACTATTCACAGGCTGCCATACTGCGTGGTGCTATTGGGGCAAGCTGGTCATTTACGTCCACTAAAAGTGCTTGTTTTTACCATGAAAGGCTTTGATTCTTATCATATGTCTGACAACTGTCAGTCTCCTTGAGTGTCTCTCTCAAGGAGAAGTCTTCTCCTGAAATCTTGCGTGGTGACGTGTTGCTGGAAGACAACGGTGGAATAGTGGAGTACATCCATGGTGGAAAGACTTTTAGTGGACGTAACAGTGCATGCTAGTTCTAATAACCGCTTCACAGATCAATACTGAACCAATTTCAAAAACTGTTGTCTCCATTAGACACAAAACATGGGAAAAAGGGTCCAGGCTGAAACATGCTGAAGGTACCTTTTAAGAAACAGTTTCCAAAGTTTAGGAAAACGTTGCAGTGACTCCCTAGCAGGGGTACTACAGGAGGAATGTCTGCAGTTACATGAAAACATTGCAGAGTAGCTCAACTGATGTGAAAAATTTAATATCTAATTTTATTAAAGCATATCCACATATTGAGTCAGCTGTAACACCTGGACACTGTGTAACTACTTAACACGCGGTTTAAACAGTTGATGGTTGATAGGTCTAGCTACTGCTACTCTATGTGGTAGTAGCATAACATTGCCAAGTCAAATGTATGAAAACATTACTGAAATGATATCTATTTTTATATACTTAACAGCTAGGTCAGCTACTTATACCTTTCTTCAATCCGTCAACCGATAAAAATTGTTACGCACAGAAACCTCGCACAGTAAGTTCGACACATTTTATTATTTTACTTGTTATGAAAATTTGCAATAAAAGACAAAACTGAATTAATCTTGTGGGCGCGAGCGATAGCGCTCGTCCCAAATGGGGCTAATGAATGAATAACATAAGCAAGAAACTATCGTTTAGCTGCCTAGAGCTCAATCACTGTCTCAACTTTGTGACCATCCCTGATGGACTGCACCTCCCGCAGTCTTTCTTTAAATTCTGCATGTCTTTCTTTTACGTCTTGATGGTGATGTTTGCAGGGACGGTGGCTCTGAGTGGTCAAACAATCCTCTTTTGCTTTTTGACGGATGCGAAAAAACAATATGGAACCTGTTCTGAAAACTTTAATGGCGGATGAAATTTTGGAGTTGGTGTGTAAACATGACTGACACAACGTCATGGCGTATTTATTTTTAAATGTGTGACATTTTCAGATGAAAAATACAGACTTGATGTGCAAAGGCCCTAAGAGTCTACAGCCATGCTAGTGGCTCTGTAAGGCTGTCCTTAGGCCAACATGCTCACAGTGACAAAGCTAACATGCGGATGTTTAACAGGTATTATGTTCACCATCTTGGTTGATGTTAACATCTGTTGATTAGACAAATGAGGATGTTGACCTGATGATGGCCCTGTGTCAAACATTTATGGCTCATCAAAGTGATTATAATTGTTCATCTGGGGACCATGAGTGTCTGAACACAATTTCATGATAACCCAGTTGAGATATTTTAGTGTGGACCAAATTTCCCCATTTGCAGCCTATTAATCTCAGCAGTCAAGATGTGTTACTTTCCCAGACTGCAAACAGCCCTAACTTTGACATTTTGGACTCCGAACCCTTCGTTCTGTCAGTAAGTTGTGGGGCTAAAAGATTAGATAAGAGCTGCAGTCTCTTTTTATCAGTGTCACAGAAAAGAAAAACATCCAAACGTATAGATTATTTGGCTTCTGGCATAGAAGTAATTGGCGTTAGCCCAGTTTTCAGCTGCTGCTATGTCTCGTATCATGCTACATGGATGGTACATTGGTTATGTAAGTCAAGGGCAGAACAGTACATTTGGACAATGAATAAGTTTCCGTTCAGGGAAGGCTTGATACAACAATAACTAGGAAGGTAAACTGTTTTGTTGTAAACCTGTCATTGGGGCAGTTCTGTCGTCTACATGTAGTTCATAGTGGACCGGAGCATCGCGGCATTAATGATGCTTCATGACCACCGCCTCCATTTGTGTCCTGCCTTTAACTCACCCTGACAGTCTGTCACGGTGTAATGTGACTGGCTGTGTTGCACATGTGCTTTCCAAACAGCACCTCTCACCCTCAGAAACAAACATAAACAAACACACACCACCTGAAGCTTGGCTCGTCATGCAGCGGCTAACACGTCTAACGAACGCTGTGCAAACCGACAAGAAAACAGCGATGGGACCGGCTCTTGTTCGGGCTCCGTAGAGTGCATTCATGGACGAGTCTGGCTAAATGAACAGCATCACATGAGCAGATGTGCAAAATTTTTCCCACAGAAAAGTGCTGACAGAGAGCTCAGTGGCAGGGTTGAAATATGCACAGTGTGTGTTGTGTCCCCGGCGTGCGTTGTGCTGCACGTAGCGCCGATCCTGGCCTGAATATTTATAGTCTATCGTGTGCTCATCTGTGTATGTTTGTGAGTGTGTGTGCGACTGGGAAAGTCAGCGTGGATCTGAGAGCCCTGCAGGGGTGTGAGGCAAGAAGCAGCAAGAGGCAGAAAATCCCCGCTGCCTTTGGATTAGTGTCAGCAAGCAGGAAGCCAGGCACCGCGCTACATGTGCATGTGCACTCTCCGAAAGTCAGTCCCTGCAGGATTATTTTATTTACTTTTATTTCATTTTTCCGTCCAGGTTTGGAACATAATCTCTCCAATTTAGTGGCAAGTTTTCTGATACTGCCTGAAAAATATATTTCTTTAATCAGCGATGATTAAAGAAAAATAATTTGTTGATGTGAGTCATTTGATCAGATTGGTAATTGCTATGAAATTACAGTGATTTGTGCAAATTGCAGTGCAGTCCTTATGTGGGAGACATACAACATGCCACATTCGTCAAAGTTCAGACTTCACAGCAATTTGTTTATCCTGCAAAATCTGCATCTGGTGATTTTAAATCGTAACACTTCACTGTTTGTGCGTTGACTGTGGGCAACCCAGTGTCACGCCAAAGCGTGTAATAGATTCACCGGTCCACCAGAGGATAACGTGGCAGTGTTTCGTTTTGCCTCGCTGCAGCGTCAATATTACACGTGCATGGAGGTGCAATACCAGCAGGGGGCAACAAAACCACATCACAAACTTCACTTAAAAACACATCACAAAAAGCTTACAAAGTAAAACACCGGTCTCAAACACCAGTCCTGGTTGAAAGCCCTGTGTTTGTTGGACGCATCCACCTCACCTCAGGTCCACCATAAGCTCCTCCCTTCCCTTACTTCACTCTGTGCGTAGCATATTCACATGGATGCGTTCACATTGCAGTCAGTGCAGACTGCGTTGTGTGCAATGAGAAAAAGCCAAAAGCTAGAATGGCGTTCTTGATCTGTTTTGCCTCACACATTATCGTGCCATTCAAATGGCTTTTTGAGGGGCATGATTGTTCTTCATCTGATCTAATAAGTACGGAAAACACGTCAAAAACATAACATAGCTTACAGAACAAAACGCCGGTCTGAAACACCAGTCCTGGTTGAAAGTCCTGTGTTTGTTGGACCCATCCACCTCACTTCACACCCGTCATGAGCGTTCTTCCTCACTTTTTACACTAAGTCACTGGGAGGAGCATATTTTTACAGATGCGTTTACACTGCAGTCAGTACAGATTACATGGTGTACAAATAACACGCCAAAAGCAAGAACGGCGTTCTTACTGCATGCTGTTGCCTTGCACATTATTGTGTCATTTATACGCCTTTTTGTGGGCTGTGATAGTTCATGATCTGAGCTCTTGTTCTTCAACAAGCCACACAAACACCGCCATGATAACAATGAACGTGTTGAAATCTTTCGTGAAGGACAGACAAAGTCATGCCTGTTAAAATACCATCCGAGAAACATACTCCCATAATGAACAGGTGATTTGCCCGCGAGGCTTTGATGATGATAGTTTAAAGTACTTATGACACACAGAGCAGAAGAAGATTTAGATGAGCGTATTAACAGAAACACTTCAGTGTCAGAGAGGATATTCTCCAGGGAGGCAGAGCTTAAGTGCAAACTGTCATAATCATGCATTTTAGTTAAAGGGGGTGAAGGGTGAGTTGACAGTTTTCTACCTGTAGCAGACCCTTAGGTATGGAGTCATTTTGTGCCAAGCTGGATAACAAGTTGGATGTGAAGTTGAAAGCAGAGCACGAATGACGCAGTCCCAAAATCATGAGCTTATATAGTCAGGGGCCATTGACAACGGCCGTGCCTCATTGCACCATATATCTCCAAGGACAAAGCCATTTTTCTCCCCTTATGCTGTGTTCAGACCAAGACCAAAGTGAATTTTGTCGCCTCACTTTATTTGTGCGAGATGGACCGCTGGTATCATTTGTGTTCATTCAGAAGAGAAGGAACTTGTCTCCATAGATACCAACAACTTTTCTTTGTACCATTTCCGTCATCAACCATGGAAGAAATAACCACTGCAGCTGCTTTGTACATGCTGGTGAAGTCCCAGATCCATCAGAAAACCAAACGCCATAGTGCCGGGGTTCATAACATCACCCGGCGGCGGGCTGTATTCACATACAGTGTCATTGCGCTGACTGTATCTAGCAGCCACATGTTACTGCTGCGGTATGAACCTAAAATAAGCAGATTTCAGATCATCAGCCGTTTGGTTTTCTGACACAGCAAGAGGGTCGCAGGTTCAAATCCGGTTTGGGACTCTTCTGTGTGGAGTTTGCATGTTTTCCCCGTGTAAGCGTGGGTTGTCTCCGGGTACTCCGGCTTCCTCCCACAGTCCAAAGACATGCTGTTTAGGTTAATTGATTACTCTAAATGTCCCGTAGGTGTGGATGTGAGCGTGAATGGTTGTCTGTCTCTATGTTGTCTGTCTCTATGTGTCCTGTGATGGACTGGAGACCTGTCCAGGGTGAACCCCGCCTTCGCCCAATGCCAGCTGGGATCGGCTCCAACCCCCCGCGCCCCCTAATGGGATAAGCGATCGATGATGGATAGATGAATCAAAAGGATGCCAAAATAACAACCGATTATTGCCAGTTTGAAAAAAGGTATTAATTCATGTTTTGTCAGGTCTGTCCACAAGACAAAAAGCAAACAACTCTTACATTTTTTGTTTTTTGAATGGAGTTTGGATCAATCGGTGCCAGGCTATGCTAACATTGTAGCTGCTCCATCAAAACTCAACATAATGTCATCTAGGCATAAATACGTTGTTGTTTATGCCATCGACTGTCTGTGGTTTACACACATACATTTATACAGAGTTTCGTCCGGTCTCTGTACAAATTTGATGTACTATTGTAGCTCTGGGTGTCCACAGACAGCTGCAATATTTTTATACTCGATTTCTGATTCAACGGCGGGACGTCAGTGACCACAGCAGGAGAATCTCAATGCCGATGGGCTTTCGGGACACAGCATCATGCACATTTCTCACTGGAGTTGAAATATTTCAACCCTGAATGATGCCAAAGATTTTGCACATTCATGTTGCGTTCTTGACGTCTATGCTGTCTCTGTTTCTCCAGATCTCAGCATACAAGTTTCTGATTAAAATGTTATAACTGGTATGAATATTGTCTGACAGGTTTCAAGCACTAATTACCACCATGCTGCCACAGGAAGCGTGTTTCAAACACTGTTATATAAGATCACAAAAAAAAAAAAAAAGGCAATATGTATAGTACTAAAATCGAATTTCTTTTGTAGAACGATTCCATCAAGAAGGGAAAGCTGCTAACTAGATGACAACGCATTAAACATCACACACACTGCTTGGAGACCTTAGATTAACTTGGTCAATGAGACCAGTGATGTATAAAAACAGATTTGTCCTTTAACTGCCTCGTGGAAAAGATTTGCCACCTCAGAGGTTGCAGGAGGCTGCGGGGTTGATGTGCAGGCGACGCTAACGAATAATGAGAAGATGTTATGTCTCATTTCCCAGCTTGATTCAGCTGTAACGGTATTTACAGCCAGTGTCCTCACCTATTTGCCCTCATGAGCAGTTTGTTCCAGTCTGAGGTGCAGACATTACTGCTCTGTATGTGTGAAAAACTGCTTTACTTCACATGTCTCTGCAGGGGCATGAAGAATAAAACTGTGCAGGTTCATGACTAAAGCTAAAGCCGTGCATAGCTGTGCTTCTGTTGAATGGATCTCAATCACATGTGCACGAGTCTGATTTCCACTCACGTTCAACCATTAATACTGTAGATATACTGCAGACATCCGCTGTCTCTTTAGACCTGGCAGAGGGATGGCAAAAAGTAGCACAATTCATCTATTGTCTGCATCACAGAGGTCCGCCAAGAACACCTGAGCTGCTGTCCTTATTCACTGACATTATGCTCAGCCGCGGCTATTTATAGCGGCCATACTGGCATTCATTTATCAAACATGTACCATTGTCTGCAGTGATATGTTAATCGTCACCATCAAAGGTCAGAAAGGTGATGAAAAGCCAGCTCACAGACACTGAGTTTGTTCTCACAGACACTCTTATAATAATGTCTCTTTTCCTTCTCAGTCTGGTGGGTCTTTACAGCCACGCTTGTGTCCTTATTCTTAAACGTTGGACGTTCACTGTAAAGAAGCAATATGTAATCTGCTAATCTTGTGTTGAGCGCTATCGAGAGGCAGCAGCGAAACTGTAACAACACTGGCAACACTGGGGGCGGCAGTAGCTCAGTCTGCAGGGACTCGGCTTGGGAATCGGAGGGTCACCGGTTCAAGTCCCAACATGGACCAAAAAAAACTAAATGTGAACTGGTAGCTGGAGAGGTGCCAGTTTACCTCTTGGGCACTGCCAAGGTGCCCTTGAGCAAGGCACTCTGACATCTCTCCATTAATGCAAGTATATAGGTCCTGTTTGTGCATGTATGTATTTCAGGTCTGTGTGTACTGTGTGAAAATTAACAACAGAGTGTAAAAATTGAATTTCCCTCCGGGGATTAATAAAGGTTCATCTTAAGACCTCAGCTCAGCCTGCACCCCTCAGAAAACCAGTAAGTGCTCTAGTTTGGGAACATAAAGTCTCTCACTTAAAGGGCTGTTTACCACTCAGACCAGCGACTTGTCACTTTAATCATTCAGTCTGATGTGTTCATGTCAGTTTCTTCTTAGCAAAGCGTGTCATTTAGTTTTGTTGTACCTTGACCAATTAGTCCCACCAATTAATTTTCAGGTGACAGAAGCTGCAGTAGCTGTTGCTAAGAGCAGCTAACTTCTAGGAAATATGTTGATTTTCTGGAATTAGACTTTCATCTCGTACAGCTGTCTGATCCCAGACACCCATTCCACAGTTTTTCATAAATATATTCATAGTTATAAAGAAAGCAGGGCTGCTCCTTCTTAATAGATTAGTCGACTACGATCTTTGTGGAGAAACTCAGCTTTACAGATCTGTTGATTAAATCACTAATCAATTAGTCGACAAAATCCTATGAGTGTTATTCGACTCTTTGGTTGCAGACAGCCCTAGTAGAAAGATGACATCCCGATTTTTAATCCCACCTACTAAGCTCTGATTGGTCAACTGTTTCTCTGACAGATGAAAACAGCTGTCAAGGGGCACAACAACACACCTGTTCAAATCGCTGAACAAATCTGAAATGTGATTCAGTAGACAGCAGTGTGTGGAGGTTAGTGAGTTAGAAGCTGTCTAATCTCCTGGTAGGAGCTTTATTTTTTTACGACATGGGAAGTTGTGAAAACAATATTCTTGGCATTCAAGGTACAGAGAACACCGCTGCAGTTTTTATTGGAGAGGAAGGGGGTGAAAAAGTGTAATCTGTAAAATCATTAAAGCTATCAGATAAATGTAGTGGAGTAAAAAGTACAATATTTACCTCTGAGATGTAGAGGAGCAGTATAAATTAGCAGAAAAAGGAAATGCTCAAGTAAAATACAAATACCTACCTTCAGTAGGCAGAATATTTTGGCATCACTGGGCAAAAAATCCATAATCACCTTTCAGCATGTTGTAATTCAAGTCTTCTGAGAGAAAACTGGACTTCTGCTGCTCCTCATGGCTGTTTTCAGGATTTATGGCATCTTCAAAGACACAGAGGCTAACAATTTAGCAAGCTAGCTAGTGGGTCACATAATGCAGGAAATACAAAGGCCATTTATGAGGTTGTGAATATAGACTCTTCTCATCAACACAGTAAATACGACGCCCTTTGAATGCACCATCCATAAACAGATTCTGCATCCACATGTAGAGAATCTGTAGGCACAAGATTTTAGTAACAGAAGAGTTCTGGTTTCCATTTGTAGTCCTAATAGTAGTATTGACCAATCGCATTCAAGCATTGCTGAAATACAATCTTTGAACCCATTGGTTATTATCTGGCAATGATTTCGCTTTTTATTGGTTTAAAATGAGCTTATAAACTGGTGACTTGTGAAACAATTCGGTCGTACATGTCGGGTCTCAACTCCAACTCCAGTCTCCTATCTCCTATCTGTAAACAATGAGCAGCGTATAGAAAAGGAAGTCTTGGCCCGGATATCCGCTGTCTGCACCGGAACCCCAGAAACACAGAACCAGAGGCTTACCCGTCATCGGATGGATGGAAGCCGATGGATCGTGAGATTGGATGCTGTCTTAATTGAAAGTGTTTGTTCCAGTAACACTAAAGTGAGCTTCAGAAATCAGGTGGAACAACTGTTGAGTCACTTGGATTTATTAACTCTATCTACCCCCTGCAGTTATGTTAATATCATTTCCCGCGCTGACGTAAAAACAGCTCCTGGGCCTCTAAACTGTGAATAGCGATAGCTTCTGGGCTGCAGGTGGTTTTGTAGCTCTGAACAGGTGTGATCTGGGGCTCTTGGCTTTGCCTTGAGCAGACGGTGCCTTAGAGTGATGTGATGTGATGTGAGATAAATGGAGTTGTGCACGTGGCACCGACAACAGTCCTGCCTCCTGCTGGGCCACAGAAGTGAAAGCATCCAGGTGTGCACACAGCTGCTGGGCCAGGTACACGACTTACAGACAGACAGTTATAGCACAAGAGCAGCGATCCAAACACATGTATGGTGAAGAATGAGCGACAGCATAATATCATAAACCCACGTGATGAAGGCCTGTGCTATATGTGCTTAAATAAATCAGAAATTTCACCAGGATATGCTGTGAGATGGACTGACGGCGAGGTGCATGCTCCCCCCGGTGAAAATGTGGTCGTAAAAGATCAAATATGGTCGCCACCGTAATGCATATTTTACTTTGTCTGCCTGAATATGAATTGTAGTGAATTATTGTAAAGGAGAATTAGGCTTGTTGTGTGTTTTCGCCTATACAGTCTGGAAGTAGCTATTTAAAAACTCATCTATTCCTGACTGATTACAACTTCTCTATATAGTTAGAAGACTTTATTTATTATTTTTATTTATTGACATCCTCAATAAGTACCATAAAGTTTATCAAGACATGCCACAATTATGATTAATGTATTATTTTACCAGAAATTTGAATGCACTCTTATTCAGCAAAAATAAACAAGGTTATTTTATTTTATTATTATTTTATTTTTATATATTGGTCTAAAATTTTTATGTTTATAAAATAAACCTATGCCAAAAATAACTCAAAAATAACAAAACATGAATCACTTGACTCAAATCATGTAAATCTACTAAATAAAGGTCATTTATTAATTCATTCATTCATTAAGCTCATTCAAGTCTGTGTTGTGTATATGGAAAATGTAGTGCTATCCATGGACGTTTTAACGCTTACTGCACCATCATCACGACTTTCTGCTACTGGTGTGTTCTGGTGATTTCTAAAGTCGCCCGTCTAACGAGGACGTGCCCCGTCTAACGAGGACGTGCCCCGTCTAACGAGGACGTGCCCCGTCTAACGAGGACGTGCCCCGTCTGTGCGAACTCTTTTATTCTGTAATGATATCCAGCCTCACTAGTGCTCTCCATCACTTCCTGTTTTTCTAGGGCTGAGTTGTTTGCAACAGGTGTGAGTTTTGGGATGTCCAGCATTGACTGTCAGAAGATTTTTCTAGATCTTTATCACTGGTAGGCTCTAATCCATGTCCCCTGGATTGAGATGGATGTCACACTGGATTATTGTGTCTTCTGGGAGAAACCTGCATGCAGGGCACACGGAGGGAGGTGATAATCTGATATGAACCTGCAGACTTGAGGAGTAAAGTTTCTCTCCTCTTACTCAGTGTAGAAACTTGTGAATATCAAAAAAGTTAAATTTAGAGTGTCTATAAAAAGGCCTGAAAACAACGTAGAACCACTCAATGTAATACAGAAAGCACCGACTGATAATGTGCACGGTTATGATCATGGTTATGTTTGCTGAGAATTCAAATATCAATTGCAGGTCTGTGACAGTATGCAAACTATGAACTCCTGATAATGGCATTTTAAAAATATTATCTTTGTTACTGCAAGGGGTTAATTATAACACAGGCCAACTGTAATGTAATATTAATTATGTGGTTATAAACTATTAAAATTGTCTCGCGATTCCATTTCTGAAAGTCATGAAGCTGTCTCACTAATATTACAACCGTTCATTAGGAAGAAATGAAGCTTTATTTGTTGCCATGATATCTGCTCATAAAAGGCAGCGCATGGTCAGAGACCACAGCAGAGACCACAGCGTGGATCACCTGTCCAGGTGAGGCAGCAGCTCAGTTTTATCATGTCACATTTAGGCTCGTTCAGTGTGACGAGATTATCGTTCAACACGATATTCAGTGAGCAGCAAGAAGCAGACGTCTGAAGTATTTACCCACGTAAACCACATGGGTTACCTTCAGGAAAGACGTCTTGTTAGCAAAAACAATCCACGTGTGTGTTGTGGTGCTGTAGTGTGTCTGTTTCTCTCCAGCTCTACATTGACCACTTTAATGTGAAGACACACAGGAGCTGCTTCTATGTCAACACAAACAGCTGAGAAAACGGAGAAGCAGCACTCTGCTCTGCTGTAAACAGCTTTCTTTAGGCTACTCTGTTTTCTCAGATGTGTGAGGCCACAGACACCGAATAATATTAAGGATATCCTCACATGAATTCACCTCATGGCTGCACTCCAGTAATTTAAATCTCTCTATCCCTCTGTATATTCAGTGTTTATACCGACTTGAATACTGGATTCATATTTGACCTCTTATCGTTACCGGTACACGGTATAATAATGTAAACAACCACAGGTTTAGCTCTAAAGTCTTAATAAGGGAATTAGATAAAAACACTACAGTATGTTTGTTGTAATTGCCTTGTGCCTGCTGAAGCTATGATTGCATACATAATGTCTCCAACTCCTGGGAGACTTTGTGGAAATCCTCAAATTATTGAGGTGGAGAATTATACAACAGCTGCTCTGTTTAAAGAGGACGCTTGTCTCTAATAGTCTGCATCTTAATAAGCACAAATAGCGATGACACAGAACAGTTATTCTGTGACATGTTTGGCCCTGCAGGGGGTAACCAGAATAACATAAGCACTTAGGAAGAAGGAGTTTAAATTTGAGCTAAATCAGCATTACAGACACAGTTACAGAGGAGGATGAAACCAGGCTGAATGCCGCTGAGCAGCCGTTTGTGTTGTGTTTTCAAACTTGACCACTTTTTCTCTTTGTCACTACAGTTTGCCGTCTTTTATTTCCTTTTGGACCGGTACACCTGCAGTTTGCCTGTGCTTGGCATAGATTCGAATGATTCCCCAGGCTTTACTTATTGACAAATTAAATCATGCTTTTCACTTTCTGGGCACAGATGGTTTAGACTGCATGCTTGGAGCGCTGCTTTTAGAGCCAACATATGCTGCTCATTTGTATTTATCTGAATATAACTCACCTTTGTGGCAGTGATTGCAACTGTCATGAAATTTCTAAAAATTTTAAATAAGTTTTACGCTCTACCACTTTATGCAGGTTTTTGATGGCAGTTTGTTCTATAAACAAACACTTCTTTATGATTTTCAAAATCATGAATGAGTTTCTGAGCATATTGAAAATGTACATGTTAATTTTTATTGCTGCCTTCAAGACATCAAAACAAGTCCTCATTTGTCTGTGCCTTCGAAAACAGCTGAAAAATAAAACTCCCTCATGATGTGACAATACTATGGATAAAGGTTTGGTTAATTTTAGGCACAGAACTTGGCTAGGTTTAGGGAAACATTGTGGTTTAGGTTAAAAGGACTACTTCACGTAGGTTAGAGGACCTTCGTTGTCATGGTGATGGTAATTAACACTTAAAGGTGCTCCATATGACTTTCAGAGCATTAATATAGCATCAAACCACTAATTTCTCTGTGAAGACGGTAACAGCCGATAAGGCCGTCCCGACTTACGGCGCCGTTGTGGAAGCATTGCACCCATCCTCCGGTTCCCCTCAGGTTAACACTATTAGCTCTCAGCAGTGTTGCTGTTGTTTTCACTGTTACCGCTGTTAGCTACATTAGCTGAGAGCCGCCGGCTCGGCCGTCGCCATGTTGAGAGCTTTGCAGAGGCAACAGGTATCTCTTAATCTTGCATTTAGCACCTTTAAAGTTAATGTGATGGAGCGATCGTGGTCATGCTTTAGAAGAAATAATAATAATTAAAAAAAACAATTTTCAGACTTGTTTCCCCTCTGCCATCCATCTTAGCACTTCTAGGTCATTTTCTGTGTTTTTGTATGGTTTCATTACTTTGTCTGTGTTTTGGGGGGATTTTCAGATATTTATGTTCATTTATTAACGTGTTTATTACCCATTCTACATATAGATTGCAAGCTTATAGCGTTTGATTGTTTTAATATTGTGATTAACAGTGGGTTTTTTAATGTGTACTTGTCCTTGCAGTGATAAATAAAGTTGTGTTGAGGTGACATCACCATTAATCTCAGCTGCCTGTCAGTAGACTAGACATTACATTCATTACACAGTCACTTTAATAGCAACAAGAGCTAGAAGTCATCAAAACTTGCGTGCCCACGAGTGCTTGGACATCTGGAGTATTTATATTTGATGGAATGGTGCAGCCATAAAAAACATGGAGCCTTTGGCTTGAATATTTCACTCAGTATAAATGTCACATATATATATAATAAAGAATGTCAACAAGCTGATAGATGAATATGACACTGCCAGACAAAGTGAAATACGATGATTTGAGACGACTTAAGGGTGACACAGAATGAAAATTGTATGTTCAAGGACAACGCCACCTAAATTAAGAATATGTTATATCCATGGCCTAGTACAGTTCAGTCGATAGGTGTGGACCTGAGCTCCGTTCAGAGCTGCTGACGTGGAATAAAAAGTGTTTTAAGTTGCGTTACCGACATTTGTCACGTTCTGTACTTATGTCACGTTGATTTCAAATATATTTACTTAGTTACATACTTGTTTTAAGCCTAACCGTGATGTTTTCATGAACCTAACTACGTGGTTTTGTTTCCTAAACCTAAACTACAGATGTTACCGTAGTTTTCTTGTGTGGCGTACATATGATAAGCGAAAAGTATAGTGTCAAAACAGGTTCATAAGTATTCATAACCAAATGTCAAGCTATGTAATTTGTCAGATATAATGCACAAATAAATGCAGAGTGATTTTTATCTGTAAATCTATTTTTGGAGCTGTAAACCTGTATCTTTATGTACGACTCGTATGTCATCATTTGTACATCAATTTAGCATTTGTCAAAGGAAATATACAGTATTTGTGACTCTCCACCTATTTGTGTTGATTCTTTTGTGATATTTACCATGTTGTTACACACAAAATCCACATATGCAAGGAGCATGTGACACAAAATATCATAATAAATATATAATATGTGACTTGTGTGTTGTAAAACACAATGCACAAATAAATGTTGAGTGATTTGTATCTGTAAATCTTTACCTGTATCTGTGCCTCTAATTTACAACTCCTGATTTTCAACCTTATATTCATTTGCGAATCACCAACTTTAAAAATGTAAAAGTATTTGTGAATCTCACCGGATTCCTGTGGGTCCTTTTGAGACTGTTTACCGCGACCTTGTGTGTCAGAGAGCAATCACAAATGTAGGGAGGAAGCAGCGCTCTGCGGTAGGTAGCGGTAATGCCACATTTTCTGTCCTTGTGATGTTGTGCTACGCCTTTCCATGAGATCGGGTCGGACTTTATAGACCCCCAGTATGTTTGTTTTCATTTTATACCCAAATGAGCTTTATTCTGCTGTAGCGTCGTCAGCTGTGAAACAGAAAATGTTCCCATATGCTCTCAGTGTCCTCTACTGTCTTACATCTTTCCTAATTCATTGCCTGTGGAGCAGCTCTACACATTATACTTGGTGACATCACAAGTTTGAGTTTTAGTACTCTAGTTTACTTTAGTTTTTGAATTTGGGAGGAAGTTATTCATGTTTACTAATTTTTTTTGGAATGATAACCTCTATGAATTTTGAAAATGGGCATAGTTCCCCTTTAAGTAAAAAAAATGATTATGAAATTATTATTTATAATGCAGTATTAACACATTAACACAATCAATCTTTTGGAGGTTGCAGCAGCTCGGTTTTAAAGCTAGAGTGAAGATATTGACACCATATGAAACTAGAAAAGAACCAACTGGTACCAACCAAGTCATACTAGCTTGTCATGAAGGAGGCTAAATAATGACCCAAACGAGGCGAAGAAAATTGGTCATGTCCATGTTCAGAGTGGTCCGTTGACCTCTGACCTCCAGATGTGTGGATGTAAATGGGTTCTTTGGGTCCCCACCAGTCTCCCCTTTACAGACATGCCCACTTTCTGATAGTCCCAGTCAGTCTGGATCAAGTCCTAGTCAAGTCAGCACTCTGACACATTGACAGCTGCTGTTGTCTGTTGGGCTGCAGTTTGCCATGTTCTGATTGGAGCAGATTGCTGATGATAAATGCAGTATCTGTCATTGTTTGTCATTGTCTTGTGCTGTTAATTTATTTCCAATAATCAATATATACATACATTTGCATAAAGCAAGCAGATTTGTCCACCCCCATGTTGATAAGAGTATTAAATACTTGTCAAGTCTCCCTTTAAGGTACATTTTGAGTAGATAAAAAAAAAAAAAAGTGTGTGACTAAATTGCAGTTAAATAAGGACAATCTGGATTAATCACGATTAAATATTTGAATCGACTGACAGCACTATATTTATATAGGCTAACTAACGATATATGTAAGTAGTATTCTACTGTGTATAACAATCCTCAGACCTCCCCCCTCTCCGAGTGCTTCAGAGGGAGTTGCTGTTTAATGACCCTGATGATTATCTCAAGTGTGATGCATTTTGCCCGACCTCTGGGTGGGAGAGGAAAATACGCACCGAATCAGTCTGGCGTTCAGAGCAAACTGCTCCACCTTAAGGGTGCCATTTTCTCCAAAATGATGACAGATTTGCATCCGTTTCCTGTTTGTGTCTTGCAGTGCTGCCAGGTACAGGGAGAGGGAGTAACCCCAGCATCTCTGGAAACACAGTGACTGGTCATCTGGAGCACGAGCGGAGACCGAAAAGCAACAACGACCGGATGGGACTCGGCACTTTGAAGACGCGGGGATGAGAGCTGCTGTGTGACAGCGAACAAACCCTCGAGGGTTGAGACTGGAGTTGGCAAATGAGTAAGTCGTGGCCCAAAATGATTGCCTTAATTACTACACATATACAGATGTATGAAGTGACGAAACTAAGAGACTTATAGTTCAAAGTTCAAAGATGTTTTCTTTACATGTGAAAAAAAAGTGTCTTGTAAGGAACAGATGTGAATATTTTAATATGATAGAGATGTTTGGTTGTAATGTCGACATAATGTTTTAGTTGGGTCGGCTTCGTAGGTGTCATTGGTTACTAAATGGTGAGTTTGCTCTCTGCTTATTTGCAGACAGCAGTACGACTTAATCTATTTTTATCTTGTTTCATATTGTCAACCAAACAAGGCTGGCCTGAGTTGCTCACTCAAATGCTGGCGACAAAACTCTTAATTCACATTGTGTCATAACACATGAAAATCCTCATTCAGAAAGTGTATAGAGGGTTGGGATTGAAATATATTGACTGGCTCAATGCGACACACTGAAATACATCAGAAGAATATCCTCTTACATTAAGATCCACTTACACTAAAGCAAAGATGTCAGGCACATAAACACCATCATAAATATCTGCCACACTCACTTTCTATCACAGTAAAACAGCGGGTGAAACTCGCCGGGCTTTCACCGTAAAGATGAAATATCGTAGGTTTTTTTCTCAGATGCAAATTTAGAGCTGACCAGCTGCTTTGTTGATATGTTTTCACTTTAACTGTATGCAAAAGTAACATGGACGTGTGTTATATATTTTTTTAAACCTAGCCTTGATAATTACATAACCAAAGGTGAAACCCTGAATTTATTGTATGTTGTGGACTTCTGGAAAATGTTGTGATATAGATGCACACTGAATAGGAAAAAAATGTAAATAGCAGACATTTATACTTGTGTGTCCTAAGATGTGTTGCAGATAGAGTAATTTGAGACTTTTTACTTTCTTTGACTGTTATGACCATCAACCATATTCGCCTGTGTTCGGTTTGTCCTCACTGATACAATCACGTCCTTCATATTGTTGCGAATGCTGCTCCATCATTCTTCACTGACCTTTTTCTTCTTCTTTCTTATTTTTTTTTTTTTTTTTACATGCTGCACATTAAACATCCAACTACTTGTTCATTTGGCGAATTAAAACACGAGGTCGTTTGTGCAACGTTTCTGTGTCAGAGAAGCATTGGATTTGTTACCTCTCTTAGACCTGTGATGTTGCTCACGAGTGACATGATTACAAGTTATATTTTAGTTTTTGGAAGTAGTACTTATATCACACATTTTAATGAAGGCAGTATTTTATTTTCTTATATTTCTCTTCAAAAAACATCCTTTAGAAACGGTGTTAATGTTACTACAAGGAACTTTCACTTTGTCTTGATTTTGGTGGACATTGTGGACAAAAGTGTCTCTGAGCACCAGCCTCCCTTCAGAAAACATCAGATTTTACTGCAGCAGGGTCTGACAGTCTGCCCCACACAGTCCTGGTTCTGGTTCGCCCGTGCCTCCCCTCCCTCCAGCGGGCCCAGCTATACGGCCTGGGCCTCCAGCAGCGTGGTGGCGGTGTTGGCTCCCAGCGGAGGTGAAGCCCTGCTCCTGGCCGGAGGAGGAGCCGCTGCTACAGGGCGTGGAGCTCTCCACCTCCCACCGGAGCTTCGGCTGCACGTCGAAGGCGCCGAAGCCCAATCAGGGACTGTACGCAGCGGGCTGGATGAAGGACTTTCTGTAAACTGTTTGGTGTGATTTTGCGGGGAATCGGACCTGATTACAAGCATCAAGGATAACTATATAGAAATAGCCAATCTTCTCACTAATGGTTTTGTGTGCTTGTGAAGAGGCCTCGGTATTAAATGAGACGTTTCCATAACCAGTTAAAAGTTCCTTGCAGTAACTTTGACTATAATGGCACTTGAATTTAGAGCTCCTGATCTTTGTGTCTTTTTTCTCCTCTCCTCAAGAAAATCCAAAGTTCACATTTTTACTCCTTCTCTGAAGATTTGTATCTGTAATTACCTCAATAATAGCATCCCTCAGAAAAGCTGTTTACTGAATGTTCCAGATGTTTCCGTAGTGTCAGAAAAGAAACGTAACCACGTAACCACAAAATAGCCACAATAGTTTTAAAATAGATGTCAATAGTTTACTTGGGAGATTGTTATGGGGCGGCTGTTTTTATTGGGAAGGAGAGGATACAAATTAAGTTTTTCATTTCTGCATACCAAAAGTTTTAACGGGAACACCAGAGCGACGCTGTCAAATCTGCAAAGTTGTTTCCTTAGTACATAACATTAAAAGAAAGAAAGAAAAGAAGAGAGAAGGTATCCAGAGTAGATTATAATGTCCGGCTGTAGCTGTCACTTAAATGTTTGTTTGGAGAACAAATCAAGTAACAAATCAAGTTAATAGAAAGATTGAGTATTAGTCGTACTAGTCAGAGAATAAAAACGTAATAAATGGAAAGTCAGACAAACACATTTTCACACAGATAAATCAAATCACCACAATGAGATTAAATGTGAACATAGTACTGCTGCATCAATTACATTTTTACATCAAATTATTAGAGGATGAATATACATACAGCATTAGAAAACACCAGAAAACACAAGAAAAAGACTGAAGCTACAGCCAGCAACTATTTAGCTTGGCATAAATGAACTCATTTATTTATGCGTATCATATCAATATGTTAGGATCAACACATTAATAGTTCTGTATCAGGGCCTCAACCGTTTGGATCAAGATGATCTGTTGGTTTCCTGGCACATAACTCACGCTAAAACTACAACTTGCTGTTTTCACACTTATTATGATATTTTGTATGAATTAAATACACAAGATATAAAAAGTCTTAATCAGTGAGCTTTAAAGGTTTTCTTACCTTTGGAGAGAGTCAGGCTAGCTCTTTTCCTCTATTTCCAGTCTTTATGCTAAGCTAAGCTAAGACGCTGGCTGTAGATGCATATTTACTGTACAGACACAAGAGTTGTAGGGATCATTAGCCACCTGACAATAAGACAGAGAACAAGTGAACGTCCCAAAATGTAGAATTATTCCTTTAAAGGACCAGTTAGTTAGTTGTAAGAGTTAGTGGCATCTAGTGGTGAAGCTGCAGATTGCTACCAGCTGAATACCCGTCCAGTCACTCCTCCCTTTCTAAGACTGTGGTGATGTGAGCTGCAGAACCGTGATAACACCATGGTATCCTTCAGGACCTTCAGCTCACCCACTTTAGGAGCAACGAAACTGAAACACGGCTGCTATTTACCACCGTTTCACAAACGGTGGCCTTTAGGGAAACGTAGTAATACAAAAGGCCCTCTCTTGAGCCAGTGTTTGGTTTTGCCGGTCCTTGCTGTGGTATTATGACTCCTACTATGGAGAAAGCATGACCCAACCATACTCTGCCTCTGATTGGCTTACATGATACTTAACCTAACCCTAACCAAACTCACGCTTCATGCCTAAACCCAACCACTCCAGCCAGCGAAGACAACAAGCCGATCAGAGGCAGAGAAGGGTGGGTCAGGCCTTCTTCATGGCAAGATTCATAATTTAAAGTACTGGCTTTTTAAAAACATGGTGATGCAACATGGTGGACTGGACCTGCTCCCCATGTTGATAGAACAGGCTCATTCTAAGCCAATGAAAACACAATTATTATATACATACAATTATTATTAATTAACTTATTTTCAGGTGATTACACACAAATGAAAACATTATGAATATTATATTCCATTCCTGCCAATAGAGTGGTGCAGGAATGATGTATTTTTGTGGGCTGACCCAGAAGTTAGCATCGCTCTGGTTCCCTCGACAAAAAGCCAACAGTTTGGGTTGTGGATTATTGCAGAAAATAAGCTCTGTGGCAAACAAACGTTTATGATACTTATAACTTTTGTTCAGAAGGATAATCTCCACTAAAAAAAACACTACTTTTATGATTTTAGAAATGAATGTAATCTCCATGAGTAAAAAGCTATAAATGAAGTACAGCATGGTCGCCGTAGCAGCAGCATACACAACGAGGTTGTAATGGAGGACGAGTCGGCCACTTGTTAGTTACGGCCTTTTTAAAGACATATAAAGCTATAAAAATTCACGAGTGGTATATTTATTGCTGTATTTTATGTCATAGAACAAAACGTTAAAATCTCTTCAGCTTGTGTCAAACACAGATCTTAATTCAGGCATTGACTTCCAGACGAGGGAGACCAGAAGTAGTGAAATGCTAACTCAACTTTGGGTTTTAGGGACTCATTCCTGTAGCACCTCCTAAATCCTACACACTGGACCTTTAAGAGGTAGATTTAATGAAAATATAACCTGTCTGTAGAAATATATTTTCAGAAGTGATTTTATTACTCTAATCTTGTCAGATTATGAGCCTCCTGTACCTGAGGGGCTCGCGCCGGCAGAGGCCTCGATTCTGACTAGGAGTTTTGACTTGGGAACAGTCTGAATGTTGGCTCACATAAAGATCTGATATGCAGCTCGCCCACATGCACAACTATCATACCAACAGCCAATAGAAGCCAGAAGCTGCACTGCAACAACACTGATAAATTTGTGAGCGACACACTAATCTATCTAGTGGTATGTTCAGCTACAGCTCAGTATTATTACAAAGCAGCACAAAAGACGCTGAGCCAAAGAGTAATATATGCCCAGAGGTTACTATGGAGAGCAACAACAGGATCAGTCTGATTGATCCTCCGGGGCAACACGGCCAGTCACGCAGAACAAACAAGCACCAAAGGAGACTGAGAGAAATCTGTTTAACAGGACAGTCTCTAGCCCATTTCCTCAATCTGAATTAAAATAATGTATTTGGTTTGAGGCTACGATTATGTCAAGTTCACTGAAATCTGCTTTCATCAGGAGATCAGTAGTAACGGGCAGTGTGCTATAATGTATGAAGCCAGAAGATAATAATGGTCGATTGTTAAGCAGTTTGAATATTACAGGATGAAAAATAATTTACCCTCGTGTGTGAGCTGAATGAGACTCGAGCACTGAATGAAAAGGTCATAATCCACACAGATATTTATCAAGAGCTCATCCAGGTCTATCATGAGTGGGAAAGGATTAGTGGAAACATATCTGACAGAGGACTTAACCACAAATCAAATTTTTCTTTGACTTAGTGCCACAAGACACTGTACACGAATAATAACTTCTGTGATGCTGTTGTGCTTCAGCCCAGCCACTGAGCAGTTAGGGAGGTTACCAGTTGTGTGGGAACATTAGATAACATTGATTATCGGAGAGCTCGGAGGTGATCATGATCATGGTGATCATGAAGACTCACCGGGGCTGCATTTAACATGTTTCTGGAACACCAGCAAAAGTCACAGCGACCAGCCACCGTGGCCAGAGGAGGACGAGATCCGCACAGTTTAACTCATTCTCAGTTCTGGGGTTAAAACAAGAATAACTGAACTCATTTAAAAGGGAATCCTTGCTGGGGATGGAGCTGACGTTAAGGAGGGCTATCTCGGTGTTCACATCGTGAGAAACAGCTTTTCTGTTGAAGCTCATGTATTTCTGAGGCCTAAACGACTCTGAGACTCAAATCCTCAGTGCTTTCCACAGAGCGACGAGGCAAGATTAACTTTAAAATGAATGCCTCAAGGATTTCTTCCTCAAAAAAAACAAAAAAAAAACAAACAATTGACCTCAGATCTACGGTAAAGCCATGAAAAACAACAGCCTGCTATCAGCGTAGCCAGATTTGACACAAAACAGCTCAATCTTCATAACTGTAGCCACATTTCTAATTTCTATGTATGAAACACATGCTGGGAAGGACTTTCTGTGCATAGTGCTGCCTCCGGAGGCTTCCTCGCAGCCCTTTCAGACAGAGCGATCGGATCTCAATGTGAAATGTCATCAGGTTAAATCATATCTATACAATCTGGGTACGAGTTATAAAAGGGGTCTCTGTTTTATTTCCACCCAAAACAAGGTTACAATATTAAAATAGTAGCAACTGAATGGTAAAAAATGAACCACAGACTATATAGGTGGACATAGTCACTGTGACGTCCCCCACTGGTTTGTGGACGGCCATTTTGAAGCCTTCAGTTTGGTATTTTATCTGACTCCCAGACTGGACAGCGCTGTGGTAGCGACGTGTCAATCACAAGATAGCCACGCCCTCAAGAACAGTCGTAAGATTCTGCAGATGATTTATCGCAAAGCTACAACCGGATAACAGTTACAATTCAAAGGTCTCCTCGTTCTCTTTCACAGCACCAAGCGAGGCATTTATTCGCTAACAGGCATTTATTTTTAAATGAAAATATTGGAGATTATTTCTAAGTTTCAAGTTGTAATACAGAGAAATGTCATTTGTTTTGATTGATTGTTGCATGTTGATTACTGAACTAAAATAGCCACATTTTTCTTGACAGAGGAAACCGCCCAGATGGTACAGAAAGTGTCCCAAATCATCACAAGCTGCCCAAAATAATTTATCTACCCAGTCAAATAGCCAAACCGGATGGAAGATGGCCCAATCTGGCAACACTGGCTGCTTTTGCCTGCAGTGATCAGGATGGATATGTTGATTAAAACAAACTAATATTAAGACATCTGAGTGAATTGTTCCTGTATTGAAATTGGTTTTAAAAAAATCTCCCTTTTAAATGTTATTTGTCTCCAACAGCTGAGGAACATCTTTTAAAAAGACAACCTGGCTAAGCTGAATATCTTCACATTGCACACAGGCAGCACAGTCGACGCTCGTACGGCTCAGTTTGATATTATGGACACGTACATAAAGAAAAGTAATGCATTAGCCTGAGGATAAAAACTAGAGTGTTTACTGTAACATCCGCTGCGTTAGATAACACCAGGAACCCGTTTTATGTCTTAATCTCCTCATAAACAAGGTGGCTTATGAGGAGCGCTGCAGAACTGTTGAACAGTGACGCAGTTTGTATTTGCTTTGCTGGATATTATGTGACTGACTGGATTTCGAGGTTGTTTTGCACCTTCTGCCTCCTGCAGAACGGTATTAGTGCTCTTTGGTGCAAATACAATGATTGCAGTGGTCACATCTGTATTTGGGAAATTGTCCCAGATAGGAGAGAAATAAAATACTTTGCAGAAGTGATGCATGTTTGTTGAGAGGCCTTGGTCTATACAGCTAACGTCAGCTGACATTACTGGGTTAATAAGAGGGTTACCACACGGCACTTGACCTGAGGAATACCACAAATGATAGTTGTCATTTTGGTAATGATTAGGAAATGGCACATTCTTTCAGAAATTATGATATTGATTAAATGATAATAACATTAATTAGCAAAAACATTACCCAGATTAATCATTATTTTTGGAGTACCTTTCATTTTGTGGCTCAGTGCACCAGAGGACAGAATATTTTAAGCTAAATCAAGAACAGGAATTATTTTCTGAATTGCTAATCGCAAGAAGCAAATTAGCATTTACATCAATTTAATGACGACCGAGTTGACACAGTGTAGTTTGGGGTGTGGTTTGAATACAAAATCCTGTCCTCATACCTGGAAAGTCACAACAGACAGTAAAGCTGCCTTCACATGATCAGAAATGTTGTTGCTTTGAAAGGTCAGCGGCAACCAGGGTCAAAGTCAAGGTCAAACATGAACTTTGAGCATAGAAGCAAAGACACAAAACTCTGGTGCCAGCAGCTAGGTGGTGCTGCTGCTGAAAACGCCGTTGAATCCATGGTCGTGGATGGATATGGAGACATCTGTAAATCAGAGGATCATTTTTTTTCTAAATCAACTCTCCTGTACAAACACTTAAATAACGCTCATTTAAATCATCATTTCATAAAAGTTGTAAAATTCAACAATAGCTGAATCCAGAGTTATTTTCCTCAGCATAATGAAGGTGTCTGAGACCCACAGGACTGCACGCTTATACAACATATCTGGTTCTACCAGCTTCCTGCTAGCTGTATGTGGCTGTAATAATGGATATAATGATAATAATTAAATAAATTAAATTATTATAAATAATTTCATTCATCACTTTTATTATCTAATAATCCACCCATGGGCTGCATGCTGTCAGCCTGCACCGCGGTGGATGGATTAACGTCTCTGTTCCTAAACAACCGGCTATCGGCCGGTAGCTAGTCGTGCTAGTAGCAGGACATCGACAGAATTTAATGGAGTTGTAGTTGTTTAATAACATGCAGGGCAAAAACACAGGACACAACCTCTTATACGTCCATGGTCTGTGGCCTGTTGGACATCTATTTAGGATCCTTGACGTGAAAAAGGTTGAGACTGCTCTCACAATCTGTGTGCTGGATTTTTCTAACTTCATTCATGTTCATTGCTCTCTTCATGCTCTTCTGGGAAGCTGCCGGGCAAAAAAGTTTACCAAATAAATAAGTAAGTCAGTAAATAGTTATAACAGTATTCATATTCATATTTCTGTTGTCCAACACAGGACATTGTAGGTTAGGACTTTTAAGGCTGATGTTTTACTGGCGTCGGCTGTTTCAGGGGGCGTGCCACGCCAAGGAGCTTCCGCCTAGCCGGCAGCGCTACCGCTCACAGGAGAACAATGGCACGGCCAGCGCAGAGTGGTTGTGCTGCTGCTCATGTGTGGGCGGTTTAAGCTCAGTGCTGCCAGAGTTTCCTTGAGCAAAGCAACCTCTGGCTGTTTCAGAGCTGCTCCTCCTGGCTGCCGCTGTCTTCTCTGGGTGTCTCAAAGTGAAATGTGAACACGCTCCTAATTACCGAAGCTCTCGTACATCAAGCTATTGGACATTCAAATATGAAAAGTGAAATGAAAGAGATATCTCTTTGATTTCGGATTCTCTGATTCCTGCCTCTGAAATGTGAGGATCTGATGCTTTTAATTTGCTATATATGATAAGATGAATATCTCTGAGTTACAGTTATTTCACTAAAACAAGCTGAAAACATCTCCTTGGGCTGTGGGAAATTATAATAAGGACATTATACTGGATATATATTTTTCACATTATTTTCTGACATTTTACTGAAAAAACGATTACTCAAAAAATAAATTGTCAGATTAATCAATAATTAAAGCAATCGTTAGTTGCGGCCCTAATGGAAAACAACAGGGATTATGTAATGTCTTCATGCTGTGTGATAAATCTGCGGTGCTCTGTGATATGGCAATGTAATGTTTCATATCACATTTTTTTGGGGATATAAAAAGTTCAACGCCCTGGGAGCTCCACGCTCTGCAACATAAGAAAACACATCCAAACCTACAAATCACAAGCAAATGAAGGAAACATCTTCACCAATTCATCAATACAGCATTTAGGAAAACAGGTGCAAAGAAATAAAACGCAACCAAAATACAGGAAACCTTTGGTTGTGTTTTTCTCTATGATGTTGCACTCTGGTGAAGATCTTTGCTTCATTTGCCGTCTGTTTTGTCTTCTGTGGTTGCGGCGTGTTGAGCTCTCAGGGCCGCCATAATTCTTGCATCAAAAGTTTGATTTAACATCCTGCTGACAGTCATAAAGATGCACATGGTCTTTTTGAGAAGCACAGTACTTTAGACCGATTATGACGGAGGCACCACATATACGACATTACTGATCATACCTAATGGGAGAACTGTCACACATCTTACCTGGGTATTACAGGTATGGGTTTACAGTCGCCACCTATGGGCAGCAGCTTGTGTTCAGCTGTTCAGCTTCACCAAAAGAGACCAGGGAGGCTGGAAACGCTTTCCACGCATCAACTAGCTAACTTTACCGTTAGCTACCAAGCAACAGATCAGCTATGTTCTAATTTCAAATTATTGCTGATTGCATCGACCTGTTAAGATAAGATAAGATAAGATGAACCTTTATTAATCCCCGGAGGGAAGCTAAACAGCTGTTAGCTAAACAGATAAGGTCTAAGTAGCAGACACTTTAATGGTAACTCAAAGGTCATGTTTAGTGACATTCATTGGTTCATTCAAGACAGACACAGCTTTCTCACGCTCATTACTTTTAATAAAAACAGTATTGGTAGAAAAACACAAGGATTATACAAGACAACACGAGACTCTTTCACCAAAGGTTTCAATTGCAGCAAGATTAAAACTGTACCCAGGTAAGGTACTCTGTAAACACGGCAGATATTTTGTCATGTGGGGCATTTTCCCGTCTAAATGTAAAGGCCAAGAATCATTAGCATGTATGTTTTTGACAAAAGTTGTCCGATTCATCAATCTGTCTTTGGATCATTTTGTTGTTGTTTATTTACTTTGCTCCACCAGAGTTTGATGGAAGATGGCCACTGTATGTTAAATAAAAGGTCAAAAATAAAGACGAAACATACAAATGAAGAATATACAAGGATGTGAACAGATGCTGACAGGACAAGGATGGGATTCAAGCCCATAATAATCAGGCGTCTATGCAAGCTGGTGCAGTTTGGTCAGCCGAGGCCACGGTCACATTTCTTCTTCTTCTTAAAATCCAGTCTATACATTAGTCATTATGATTCTCACCATCATCTCACCTGCAGAGAGGTAAACTATCTAACATGCAGCCAGCAGAGATGTTGCTGCACTGCTGCTGTGCTGTACAGATGCAGTGTGGGTAGTCGTCAATAATGGCGTAATTGTTCTTTGGGGGACGGTGGCGGTGGCGCATTTGTTTTACTGCTTCACATTTGTGTATGCTTAATATTCAAAGTGCTCAATCGCCACCGCCTCGTCACTCACGTCACGAGGAGGGAAATCACTACTGATCAGCAACAGAAAACTGATAGTAACTATTAATGAACATGTAAAATATTTCTTCAGTTCAGGTGTTGAGAAGTATCCATGTGAGTTTTTGGCCAGCCTTGCTTTTATTCTGCATGATGCTTTGTTTTGAGAAAAATGCATCTTAACCCAAGATATGTTTGTAGTCTTTTCCTGAGGATGCTCCTCTCCTCTCTCTCTCTCTCTCTCTCTCTCTCTCTCTCTCTCTCTCTCTCTCTCTCTCTCTCTCTCTCTCTTCTGTATCTTGTCACTTCTGACCTTAATTCTCCTTTTTTTTGTTTTCTTCTTATTTTTTGGTAAACCTCCAACTTCTGGATTTTCTACATTCATAACATTTTGTAGACAGCAATATGAGATGTGATTGAAAAATGGAATATGTGCAATGTTGATTAAAGAAAAATATAATATATTCAATAAAAATTCAGAAAACAAAGTGTTTTAAGATGTGTTTTTGTGTTATATGTGAACTGCTGAAGACTTGGATGCCGATACTAGAAAGGTATCGTCCTGCCGTTAAAACCAGTACGATACACTGTGTTGTTAGCACTGGTACTTTAACAATGACAGTGTTTTAATACGAGCTGTGAGTCGTGCTGATGACCGACAGCCGGCTGTGCGCGGCGCTCTGCTTTAGAGGACGCCATCACGGTTGGGATCCTGTGGGAGCCGACGCTTCTAACGTTGCTGCTGGTGGAGCAAACGGTCAAAAAACAAGTGTAGTAATAACCAGAAGGATGGAGTCGAAAAGTCAAGTTGAAAAGATTAAAGCAGGTCGTGAATGTGCTCGGCTGCACTGTCCCGCTCTGAGCAGAGCTCCATTCAGAAAAACAAGAAAAATAACTAACAATCAAATGTACAGGTAAAATTATAATCTGTCCAAGCAGCTCATGTAAGTTATCAGACACAGAATCCACCAGAGACCATGTGCTGAAGTATTACTGTACCGTGTGTCTCTGTAATGTGAAATGGCAGAGAGGGACGTGGTCAGCATAGCTCTTTCTACATTTACTGTGGTGTCGTCAGGATTTTAGCAGCTTTTCTCTCATCAACGTGTCGCAGAAGTTCATCTGAATTTATTGTTTTGTGGCTTTTTGTTTGTAAGCCTCTTGTTGCAGTACCACTCTCTGCCTTAGCTGTTAATAAAATTTTAAAAAGCCTTATTAAATGCTGTTTAATGAGTGACATCTGAATCAGAAATATTTTATAATATTTCATAATATTTTTATTATGATTGGATAAACATCCAACATGTTAGACACCATATAGTCATTATCACCAACGTCTTTATTACCAACACCTGAAAATGGGGGACAAAAGTGTTGTTTCCATTCCAGCACCTATGATCCAGTTTGAATACCATCTCATTTCTAACTGTATTTGTCATTTGCTTGTGGTTGACTGTTGTATTTGCTGTTTGCTGAGCTGTTGGGACACGTTAATGTACATCGCTAGCGTCCCTCAGACAGAACGAGCTCTGTCAGCAGGGGCCGAGTATCACAGTGACAGAACGTTTTCATCCACAGAAGCCTTTTACGGTGCTTGCTTTTGAAACTCGATGCCCGGGCCGTTCACGTTCGACGCTGTTTAAATATTTTAAACGGGTCTGTTGTGGTGCAATTACTTGACTCTTGGACAAACACCAGTTCATCCATCAAGCTGGTGATGGACACACAGCAGCCGGGTCGTGCTTTGCCTCTTCCCTGCAAAAGTCCTTCAAGAAAACCTCCAGACAGAGCAGCAGAAAGCCACAAATAGTAAACATTATGTGCTGTCTTTAATTCGTCATGAGTGCGTTGTGCATGGCAGCGACCCTGAAAGGTCGATGCATGAGTCTGGGATCGGATCACGATGAAGAAAATTAGACCAGCGTTGAAGATATATATATATAGCAGCTGACCCTTTACAGCTGTCTCTACAAAACAAGACAAGGTACACAAGGTCTAACCTACACAGTCACAGAAGCACGTGTACACACACATGCACAAAGCAACCACAAACACTAACGGGCTCTAAACGTTTGCCACACACTCCGACCAACTCGACCAGCTCATTCAGATGATGCTTCGTCACTGGGAGCCAACCTGAAAAAGCAGAACGTGTCATTGGCTGCTGCACTTTCATAATGTCAACAATAATCCGGGCTGTTACTTCTTGGATTTCATTATTGTTTTTTTTTTTTTTTTTCTTTCTGCCATTATGTTTGTTTGGTTATAAATTGATATTTTGTCATTCCTACAGACTACAAATGTTTATTTTTGTATTTAAAATTTTTATGTTATTTCTGATCTGGATTAAAGATTAGATTCAAGAATATTATCCATAAATCCAAAGGGCAATGACAAAGAGACCCCACTCTTACTGTTGTCCCCAGTCTGACCCTCAAAATTGCACTTGATTAAATTAATTATTAAAGATTTGCAAAGCATGGTAATATAAAATTACAATGCTGCACGCGTCAGGCCTTTACACACCAGGGGCGTGACGAATAAATAAATATTATATGTCTAAGAGTTTTATTGTGAAAAGTAAGAAAGGAAGGAGTGGACCTGGTCTGCACTGCCTTTGTCAGGGTTGGCAGGGATAATACCATTTGCCGTCTATAGAACCCATTTAGTTGATGCCTTTCTTCACAGTGTGAAAACTGACCTTGTTCCAAAATAAAAGCATGACACTTTTATGCCATGTAATATTTGCATTCTGTGTTTAAGTACACATGACAAAAAATATATTGACATGTGAACTAATCACATGAAAAATATGTTGCCGGTGTGGAAAGGCCTTTAAAAATGTAAATTTTAGTGGGAAGAATTGAATCATGTTGATTCAACTGAGCAAAAAGCAGAATATTTAGGGCTGTCAAAGTTAATGTGATAATAACACAACGCAAATTCATTTTAATGCCACAAATTTCTTTCTTATGTTTCAGAGGTTTTAAGGAATCCATTGGTACTAACTACCTCATATTAGCTTGTTGCGAAGGAGGTTAAATAACACTCTACACTTTTGCTAAAGTAGTAAAAACTGGCATGGTCATTTTCAGAGGGGTCCCTCGACCGCCGACCTCCAGGTCTGTGAAGGTGAATGGGTTCTGTGGGTACCCACCAGTCTCCACGGGTTGGCACCATTA
This sequence comes from Pterois miles, assembly GCA_947000775.1. Lineage (NCBI taxonomy): Eukaryota > Metazoa > Chordata > Actinopteri > Perciformes > Scorpaenidae > Pterois > Pterois miles. Next base: position 1,815,580 of record CAMQGK010000479.1, on the reverse strand, counting down.
TGATCTCAGCATGTGTGTTCTGCTTAAGTCCGAACCTGTGAGGGTTTCTGTACAATATTTGTCATTGTTTTGTGTTGTTACTTGATTTCCAGTTATAAATATATACATACTGTACATTTGCATAAAGCTGCATATTTGTCCACTCCCATGTTGATAAGAAGATTAGATACTTGATAAATCTCCTTTAAGCTACACTTTGAACAGTCAATCATGTGATTAATTGTGATTAAATATTTTAATCTATTGACAGCCCTAAAAATAGTCTTAATATAATTATAAACTTTACAACCAGGCAGGCAGAAGACAACAAGTCAGAGTGCTGTCACGTCACCGTCGAAGCCTCACACTTGTTGTCAGTGTCGGCTGCTGTCTTCCAGGAAAAGACCCCATCACTCAGAGGTGTAAGACAACACCTGACAGGGAACAATATCTCGCCGCATGGTCCGAGGCTGCTCTCATACATTCATGCCAGTGAATTTGCCGTTCACCGTTTCCCCTCTGCGAGGAAACCCAACGCCGCTGTACTGTAAGCTGCTGGCCCCTGCTGAAACCCAATCGACCAAATCCCAAAAGGTACCTGCCCGCTCCTTTACAAACAACGCTCCTGTCGCTGGGCTGCGGGTGGAAACGTTGTCAGCCACAATTGTGCTTGTTGCTACAGACAAACTGCTCTTTTGCATCCAGAAAATGTCAGCAGGCCTTGTGCCAGACAAGTACAGCAGGACTCGGGCCAGTGACCTCCCCAGGGGAACATTTACCAGCTTCTGCACTTAGATCCAGTGGCGTTGACCTTGGACTTACTCCCCTGGCGTACTCCTTTCATTCTCAATTTATTAAATTTGACAGTCAACGACACTGGATAGATGTATTGTCAAGGATAGACACAGCATTTTATAGTATTGCTGTAATATTTATCTGTCTTTATGATTTATGGAGACAGAGAGAAATAGAAATTGAGAGCTAGAGATAGATAGATAAAGGGACAGACAGACGATGAATGGATAGACAATTAGAATAACAGATCTATATAAAAACAGATAACTAAATGCAAACATCCAAACCACAGTATAAGATCAATTCTCAGTAAAAGAGAGTTGGAAAAAGAGACAAGAAACAGCCGAAATTCCCAAATCAACCGAGATACATCACTGAATTCCACTGGATTTATCTCACAGCCCAACAGCTGCTTTGAAGACGGGAGGCTTAAGCAGCTTGTTAGTTTTCAAATCTTTCAGCACACAAAGTGAGAAGAAATCACAGTTTGGGTTGTCAGGATAAGGTGTTATTAATCTGATAAGTCTGTCCTAAGTGTGAATTCAATCCAAATGTGCTTCACTTCTCACAGCTCTTACAAACAGTGAAGAAGTGGATGCTGTCAGACGCTTTAACGATATAATAAGAACTGTCTCATCCACATATTCATGGCGTTTGAATGTTTATGCTTTCTACTTTGTCACAGAACCTTCTGAGGTTCAACATTTTCAAAAGACATAAAGTGCAGCCGTTGTCAAAATGTCAAATCTGAGATGCTCAGAGCTGCACTCCGCCCAGAATAGCGCCTGACTGATCTTCATCCATCTCTGACACTTCAAGGTGCGAGAATGGAAGGAGTGTCAAGGGTCAAAGTGTCCATAACAGGCCCAGGTCCGGTCTGGTATCTGTGCTCCTGCAGGTCTGGTATCTCTGTGTCGGGGCCTCCCACGGCGTGTAAGTGTATCCTGGCTGCCCATCATCGCCGCTGTCTCTGAGGTAACGTGGGGGAGAGTCTATTTCTGTTCGGAGACCCAAAAACAAAATGTGTTCTCTCTGCTCATGTGGTGGAAGCGACCAGACAGGTGACTGAGTCCTTTTCTACCTCGATCATCCCTCCAGACGCTGCACAGCTTCCTCAGACTGTGATGCATAATAGGCCCAAGTGGTCGCACAGCTGGGTCACGGCTGAGCACGACACGCTCGTGAACAGCCGCTCAGTTCGTTCTGTTGCAGATTCAGTCGCCGACGGAGCAGCTTGCTCTCAAAGTGATACCGCCTGAAAAGACAGAAGAAATGAGGCGCTGATCTCACTGACATCTGAATTAGTCATGTGATCGGTCTCGCTCCGCTCGTCTGCAGATCAATTCAAGTGTATTTCCCAAACTCCAGAGGATGCTGGGAGCTGAGAGGCAGGTAGTAACTTCGGGGAGTGGAGAGGGAGGAGAGGGGAGGATGGTTTCAGTGTTGAAAAGCACTTGGGTGAAGTGTATGAAGGGAAATTTCTGTTTGTTGTCATGGTAACAGGCAGTGTGGTCTGTTGCAAAAACACATCCCTAGTCGCTGCACAGCTCCCCTCCTCCATTTTGAACGTGGGAACGCTGATTGTGTTGCAAATGTTTAATGATTCGTGATGCTCTGAATCGTATGAAATATACAGATCAGCGGAGCTGAAGAGAAACAGGCAGAGGTTCATATGTAAAACCCGGCTGTAGTACTATCAGGGTGCACGCAGGCTTCATTAATGGGAGGTGAGTCACTGAACTGTTGTGGGGAGCGTGAGGAAGACGTGTCTTTTTATGGTGTGTGGGATTTCAATGCAGCCATGCATAGAGGTGAGAGAAAAAAAAACGTCAACAACAGTAACATTGACTGTAAGGGTGATACCGAACAATGTCAGCTTCTGACAGGCTGAGGGACAAAACCACAGAAATATGACAATAAACAGTGCTGGTTATTACCAGAATAGCTTCAGTGAATGTAATTATCTCATCACAGTTACCAAAGTGATATATTCTGATTACAGATATTCCTAGAAATCCTTTCCTCAGGCCGTTTAAACAGTGGCAACGGACAGTTCTGCAGAAAAAAAAACATCCATGCAAGACTAAAATCAGCAGGACATGCTTATTCTTGCTTTATGCAGACGCTTGTAACCTGTAATAGAAGTGTAAGGAACTATCTGAGGTATTTACATTATATTACCTGTTAAATTGTGCAGCTTTGTGGGTATTTGAGAACAAGAAAATATTCAGTACAGCAGTGAGGAGTTGGGGTAGCTCCTTACTACTTGTGAAATTTACGTAATCTTGTTTCTTTCCTCCTCAATGACAGCAAACTGAAAATCTGTGAGTTGTGGACAACACACATTTGAGGACGTCATCTTAGGCTCTGGGAAACACTGATCATCATTTCATTTTCATTTCTCACTTCACCTTGTGGTTTTAATGAAGAGGCTTACCTAGCATTGGTCTTAATGTTGGAAGGACATAAAACAGTACAACTTCTTATGTGCATTTTCTATAAATGGCAAAAATATTTTTTTTTCTACTGCAAGGGGTAACACACACACTCTTTTATAATTATAATATATTTCCCAGGCCAGCATCCTGTTTGAATGGAAATAATGCATCAAATTACAATTTTTACAACAATGGCCCAGTATCATTCTGTTTAATTAAAATATTTGTATTTTCAATCCAAACATAAGTATATTAAATTAGGGGCGACACAGTGGCTCAGTGGTTAGCATTATACTGCAGCAATGGACGGAGGAATTTGCATGTTCATGTGGATTTCCTCCAACAGTCCAAAGACACGCAGAATTAAATTAATTGGAAACTCGAAATTGCTCAGTGGTGTGAATGATTTCCTGCCAATAGTGTGTAGCGTGTGATAGACAGGCCATCCCCAGATTAGCCCACCTCTTGTCCGCTATAAACTCCCCACAACCCTGAACAGGATAAATGACAGACAGACCGGTGACAAAAACAAACCTCACACAAGTGACAAATGTAAAGTCGTGAAGTTTAACGCCGGAAATGGAAAATAAACTGCCAGTTGACAGAATTAGGATTAGCTTTAGGGTAGGATGGGGATTAGGAACCGACAGGGGTTTAGGTTACGGTTTACAGAGAGAATGCTGTCAGTGGAGCTCCTCACATGTGTAGTAAGGCGAATGAGTTTGTTTCTGCTTCATGGAGGAATAAGACAGACAGCATCAAAAAGCAGAAGAGCTGCCTATAAAGATCCTCTGTGAGATCTGGGACTTTTCAATCTGACAACTTTCACTGCGAATGACAGCGAACAGAGAGACGACCTGCACAATCACAATGCTTTTTCCTTCAAGGTATTCACCAGAAAACACACTCTCAGCCGTCTTCTCTGCCTCATTCACACACATGAGAAGAGAGCAGCATTAGCAGACCTACCATGGGCCTGCCATTCACTCTTGACTGTAATCTCTTGCGCAGCCGCAGCTGTAAACTGTCAGAAGTCAGCTTTGATTGTCTGCGCCTATTTGAGTGTAAAGCGCCACACATCATCTCGCTTTCCTTCAAGACAACAGAGCTAAAATTAGAATGACCTTTTTAAAATCTTGTTTTTTCCAGGCACAAAAATAGAAACACAAACGGCTCGCAGGGAAACAAAAGCCTTCCCCCGTACTGAACATCACACGGTCTGCGCCTGGGAGCTCAGGCTTTGCATAAAATGAGCATTGATAAATTTAGCAGCGCTTACGTAACTCACGCTCAGTTTGAATCTTACTGATGAGGCAGAAAAAGGTGTTTTATTTCATTTCGGCTTCTAATGAATTTTTTGCAGTAAAGCCACAGGCATGCAGCAGCAGTGACGGCAGCGCTTGCCAGTCATGGAGCAGGTACCACGGAGCTGTGACGAACGCCACATTGTGAAGGTAACGTTATAGAAGTGTTCGTCAGAAGTTCGCCCCTTTCCTCCTCCTCTTCCTCCTCCCCGACCTGATGCCTCCACATGAACATCCACATCCACAACCCTTCAGAGAAGCTGTCAGTCTGTTTCGGTGTTACCTGTGTTTACTGTGTAGAGTAAAAGCTTCTGGTAGAAATTTCAATAAAAAGAAGCTAATGAAGTGTACATGGTTAATATTCATACGAATTGTTAAAGAGTAGTTGTTTTACAAATAGCTCTGACAGTAAAAAGAGTAAACCCTGTCAGTTGTGCAGGATGTGTTCTTTTCTCTTCACTGCATCTGCAGGCAACAAACGCTCGAATGCACCGAAGCGTGGCGGTAAGAGATACCATCAAAGAGTGCGTTAGCCGAGGAGAAACCGCTCTCCTTCACTTTGGATGGACAATTCTCTATCAATTTGAATAGCGCAGTCACAGACCCATCTATTGTATTAATTCAGGAAAGATGTGATGCATTTCAGTCTCGCACACACGCTCCTGACGTGGCCACTGTGTTCGGCGGAGATGGCAGACGGGGAAATAAACAGCAGCGCGGCAAAGCGAATGTCAATTCATCTCATCACCAGGAAGCAATTATCTCTCTCTAGACTGCTGCTCCGCTGCTTCTCCGCTCCGCAGACATCCAGAGGACTTGAAGGGAGAACATACTGAAGGCCTGCACACAATCTCTTCCAATTCTCCCCTGGCAAAATGACCATCCAGCCATGCCAAATGTGGATCAGGAGCGAGAGAGATGAGCATAACACAGGCAAAAGGAATTCTGGGTAATACCATGCCAGTGATAAGCCTTTAGATACTCCTGTCCATTCTGTTCAACATGAGCAGGCACTCTGATAGCACGAGGTGGACAGAACGGTTTCTCTTCTGATGACGCAACACCAGCAGCAGCAAAGTGGAGCTCGTTCTTCAGTAAGGGCGTAAATCACCAAATATATATTGAAGTTCAGTATACTGAAGTTGTGAATTTCCCCACTGTGGGACCAATAAAGGAATATCTTATCTTATCTTATCTTAAGTCTGCCATGACACCACTTTGACTGTCATTACTATGTGCCTTTGTAACACAATCATTTACATTTATATTAACTCACATTAAGCAACAACTAAAATATGAACTGACAATTTTATTACTGGGCTCTTCCAGACATGAAATGAAAAACAATCTCTCCATTTTAATAAAAACTATGAAATAGACCCACTGTTTGAACGTTTAGGAAGGAGCTGTGTTTGGATGGAAATGGTGACACATGGGACTTTCAAAATAAAGGCATATCTTAATGATGACTATATGTATCCCCGTTTGCATTGATGATCACGGATCATTGATCGTCGAATCAATACATGGATGTATCGTTACAGCCCATCTTCACACTGCAGAGAAAAGTTTGTTGGTAAAAATTTGTACTGTGTTGTGATATGGCAATATAGATATTTTCTGTGGGCCGCGTATGAACTTAGAGAAAAAACATTTAATAGGATTGGGGGGCTTGACATTTGTCCCTTTTTCAAGCAACATTATTAAGCTACTACCAAGCGTTCTGTTTGACTACATCATAAGTAATCCATTTTATTAGCCTTACTAATATTAGCTTAGCATAAAGAAAATGGAATCATCAGAGGCCAACCACAGACTGTATAAAACAAGTGGACGCAGTCGCTGTGACACCACCCACTGGTTTGTAAACTGCCTTTTTGAAGCCTTGAGTTCTGCATTTTGGCTGCCGCCATCTTGTTTTTTGGCCGATCACTTCCGGCAACCAGAAGTGACAAGAGAGGAGATAAGTACGTCTGAACGCTGGCGACCAAAATGTTACTAACTTTCATGAACTGAACTTCCAGACTGGACAACACTGAGGTAGTGACCTGTCAATCACAAGGTAGCCTAAAGCATCCATGTTTACTGACGCTACTCATCGAGTGAGGAGTAGACTTCTATACCTCACTTTTCAGATCCTGGAGATGCTCACTGGGCTAACGTTACGCTAGTTGGCACTTTGGCTGCGGAGCTCAATCACTGGCAAAGACAGTGATTGACGTAACGTTAACGTAACGTTTGTAACGTTAGTAACCTTAAATGAGTAGTAGTAGATTCACATGCACAGCAATTCTCCATACATCTCATGTTCAATGTGTCATGTACTCAATTTTCTATATTACTGTATGTGGTAACTTTTTCATCATGTAATACAGTCAGATAAATCTGAACTAGGATGGGTCCTGATTGTTGATTTTTCAAATAGTCAGTAAATTATAAAAATCAACAGGACAATCATTCTGACTTAAAGATATATATTTTCCCTTGTTTTAACCGTAGCAGGCGCTGTTGTGTGTGTGTGTGTGTGTGTGTGTGTGTGTGTTTCAGCAGGTAGATCAGCTGTTTTAGCAGCAGAACATATCATCATTCAAACATTAAAAATCATCGACTAGTCGTCATTTTGGCTGGAATACACATCCCTAATCTGAACTCACAAATCTGCCTATAATATAAAAGCTGCATCTTTTCTAAACCGGTATCTGTGTGACCCACCTCAGTACATAATCAACTAAAACAAAACAGAAATCCTTCTGCAGTACATTACAAGTGTGTTGTAATCTACAAAAACAAGGCTTTAACATTGCAGCTTTAAGACAGGACACTTCCTGAATGCCTCTAGTATTGTACACAGCATGCATTAGCCTAGCTGCTAGCTGAGCGTTCCTTGCTCATAGCTCTTCTACTTGGTTTAAGTCACTGCATCACCCAACAGATCAACACCACGCTTGAATTTCAGGCTGCAAGCACATTTTTTTCAGCCCAGCATTGTTGAATCAGAGCAGCCGATAATGGTAGTGAGAAAGTTTGAGGACTGCCGAGTGTCATCTCGACAGAGATCAGAGGAGGGAGAAGAGAGAGAGAAACTAGTGCGACACTAGATGACAGTGAAGCACAGTAAAGACTAAAATGAAACCAAGACTGAAATGAAACCATAAACACATATTTATTTACTCCTTTAAACAGAACGCTGTGTTTGTTTCCCTCTCAGTGAACCAGAACCAGTGAACCATCAGAGGAGTGAATGATGAAAGTCAGCAGGTGAATCTGGAGCTAACCACACAGCAACCTGGGACATGTGCAGTTAACACAAATTATATTATTCATACACTCACAGACCCCAATGTACCAGATAAACTTGATTCCATGCAGTAATACAGCGGCAGGCGGCCACTCCAACTTTCTTCCTGTGGATGAGATGTGAAGGACGAGGTATGTCAAACCGAGGCAGATGGGAAGCGCAGTCCCTAAAGCCCACTTTACTAATTAAGGTCTAATGATATGTGATGTTAAAATGGCCTCCCCTAGCTATTTTTCACCACATGTTTGGGTACATAAGACTCACGACCTCTGGCTTCCACAGATGCCGTTTCCAAATGACACGAGGTGGCCTCCTAGCTCTATTTACTTGGTGCATGTAGACAATGGAGAGAATTTTAAATGAAGGTGTTATACTGTGTGGATGCATAGTTAATGTCTAATCTGGAGTAACAGCAACCCAGTCCAGCTCTTCTCCGGTTATCACAATGCTCTTTCACATGTAAAATGTCTACAGGCCTTTCCCTGAAACACCAGAGGTTTGAGTTTCAGAGGAGCTCCTACATGCACAACACCAATCATCAGGAGAAATCACCTAAATCGATGATAAAATATGATGTTCACATGGTTCAAACTTAAGTGGTTTATCTGCAGTAAAAACACAATAGAGATAGAAATCTAAAGAGTAGTTTTCACATTTCTTCCTCTTCTTCATGTCAGCAGAGACATGAAGTTACAACGTACACATCTAGAAATATAAGGACAGAAAGTGCTTCGGCTCAAGAGATTAGTAGGTTAAGTAAGCGACAACACACAGCAAGGTGTCTATATGAATAACCGGCCAGATGGAGGTGAGGAGTGGCATTTCCTCCACTGAGATCGTCGAGTGGTGACGTGAGAAGAGTTATTTTGGGTGTTCCTAAAACAAAAGTCCCTTTAATTTTCTGCAGACAGTGGCAGGTGAAGAGGCTTGAAGGCTTGAATAGTCGAGCTGGGACGATACACCTATTTCACGATTTAATGCTATCATGATACTTGGGTGCAGATTCAATATGTACTGCAATTTTTAATTTCTGTGATTCAGTATTACAATTTATTGTGATTTTTGTTCCTTTTTTTTAGATTAGACTATGAGAAAAGGGGACTCTTACTTATAATATCTAAATTAATCCATTGTCACTGTTATTGTCTGGAATTATTTCTTTTTCTTTTGTTCTCCAGGAACCCAGAAAATCAACGAAACAAATTCATCCCTCACAAATTAGTGATATAATCCCAGCAGGCATTGGGTGAAGGCGGGTTCACCCTGCACAGATCGCCAGCCCATCACAGGACACGTAGAGACAGACAACCATTCACGCTCACATTCACACCTACTGGACATTTAGAGTCATCAGTAAACCTGCATGTTTCAGACTGTGGGAGGAAGCTGGAGCACCCGGAGAAAACCCACACTAACACTGGGAGAACATGTAAACTCCACACAGAAGAGCCCAATTTGAACCTGAGACCCTGCTGCTGTGAGGCGACAGTGCTAACAGTGCTCTAGTCAATCATATTTCTATATTTCTGTCGTCACTTCCTTTTGTTAACACCTTATTTTGAAAACCGGACATAGTCATGTGTATATTCTAGCTCTAGCTCTCCGTCAGCTCCGTTCTCTTTATCCATCCATGGTCAGCTCCATCAGGGCCGTTTGAATGCATTTAACATAAATGTCAGTATATGGCGCTCTACAGTCGTAGCGTCGGCCCGTTGGGCCACGGAGACGAGAGCGACAGAGTTAGCATGCAGTGTGGGGTTTACCACTGTGGGTTTAACTTTGACGGTGCAGGTCGTATCTGAGCCTCTGCCATTTTCTACTTTTTTGTTTCGGCTCACTGCTGCCGGCTACAGTTAGTTTTTGTTCCTGATAGATATGGAATGGCTCAGACTACAACAATGACTCAAATGAAGCAAATATATTGATACTGGTATTAAAAAAAAAAAACAAAACAAAACAAAAACACAATAGATAGGTGAATTGATTTTTTCTCCCAGCCCTATTGGATAGGCATGAATCATCAGTACAAAAGATAAGCAACTACGTTAAAAAATATCAGGTTCTTTGATAAAAACTCAAAAGGGACAATGACGTATATACAAGAATATAAGGAGAGAAGTGAAACACTTTCATTCCAGTAAGAAACACATTAACATAAATATGTCTTTTTGCTGAAACACCTGATGCTGTAGGACGACAGTCTTGGTATTAAATTGGATTATTCGTGTATTAGCAAATGTGATGTAGTTTAATTCATGCAGGCATTACAAATATATCTGGATGAAATACTGACGTGGTTCAGCCAAGATGTTGTAGATCAATATGAAAATACATAACTACTAAATCTTTGTCTTTTTTCATGCAAAAGTGACTCAACAGTCTTGAGATCTGGTTCCCATTACAGAATCCAAACTACTTCATGAGCTGTTAAACACGTCCTCCTAATAATTCTCACTTCTTTCTAATCTTATGTATAATATTGCTTTTTCTGTGCACATGCCTGCAAATATTTGTCAAGAACACCTTGGCCAAAGAGTTAGAGGTACTAATGTTTATAAATGATCTACTGTGTACCGAATTAGTAATGCAGAGGGTGCTGCAGAGAGTAGATGAAAGGCTGACAGTGAAACGTATGAATACTCAGAGGTTTGTGGGAGGGAGGAAGAGGAAGAGGAAGAGGAAGAGGCAGAAACATAACACGGTAATTGTTCAATGCTGCTTGTCCCTAAAACATCCTGTTGAAAATAAAGCCTGATTTTGGGTCACTCTAACAAAAAATCAAGTGTATTACATCCCTCCCAACTAGATCTAAACTGATAAAGTGGCCTGGCCAATACTAGATGAAAGCAGAGACATCAGTACATGTACATGTACATGCCAGCTAATATGATAGCAATAAATTACAGTACAGAAATGCTGCACTTGGTTTGAGTTCATTTAGAAACAGTGTCATTGGATAGTTACTTACATACAGAGCAATGACAAGAGGACTTTTGCTGCTCAGTGTATTTTTGGTCACAATAATAAAAATAAATGTTAATGTTTAAAGAAATTACTATCAACCGATATAGTTTTACTGAGTTTTCTTAACTCCCAAACGCAGATATCAATTTCAGCTTCAAAAATCTATAGCTATAGCCTACACCCAAACTGTGCATAAGTAGTCGACTAGATGAGTAACTACCCTCGCTAGTCTGCACCAGACGTACTGGTCAGTTAAACATATTATTATCTTATTAATGTGCACATTTTAATTACATGTTGACATACAGTATACTGTATGTCTCAGCTGGAGAGACCTGATCTGAACCCATCAGCTCCTGACTCCCTTTCAGCAGAGCAGACACTGGGAACATATTGATTTAATGTAAACATATCGATAAATGCTGCAAAGTGCACTAAAACTTCATATTTTCATCCAAAAGTTTATTTGACAAAGTTTAGTTTTTTGTGATTCCCTGTTTCATCATTTAAAATATAACTGCACTGCAGTGCAGACACAAAATGTAGATAGGAGAGACAGACCATAGGTGTTGTTTCATCATTTGTTATTAATAAGCTGTTATACTTTATCAGATGGAGGAAGAAAAGAAAATCAGCCAAAGATATTGGCAAAAAAACAGTATCATACATCAGCCATTGGCTGTCCTGATTCTGTAAAAAAAAAAAATGTTGATCTCTTATTGAAAGTGTGATTAATGATTAATGGTTTCAAATGTCATAACTTGTGCTGTATTTCTTCAAACAATGTTTAAAGTCATAATAGTAGAGTCTCAGTGTTGCCTGTCATTAGGATTATCCCTAATGCAAACATGTAAAAACAGTATTGGCTTTATTTTCAAAAAGGACATCTGTGTTTGTAGCTAAAGCGTCATGCACACCTCTCCTCTGCTGGTCACCTGTCCACAGGTCAACGGCTGGCACGTCGTCCACCAGCCGTCTCCTGGAGACTCCACCCAAAACCACGCTGACTCCTTCAAACCTCCCATAAAGCACATGGCACTCTAACATAGGTGTAATACAGAGCTTTTCCCAGCTCAGGGGACGTGAAGGACAGATAACATACTCACAGTCATCCCCCTTGTTCAGACAGATCATGGTGACAGAGAGAGACAGAGATGGTGAGACAAGGACGGGGGGAGACCGAAGCAGCGAGACCGGCAGCGAGACTGAAGCAGCGAGACAGGCAGCGAGACCGGCAGCAAGACTGAAGTAGCAAGACAGGCAGCGAGACCGGCAGCGAGACCGGCGGCGAGACTGAAGTAGCAAGACAGGCAGCGAGACCGGCAGCGAGACTGAAGCAGCGAGACAGGCAGTGAGACCGGCAGCGAGACAGGCAGCGAGACAGGCAGCGAGACCGGCAGCGAGACTGAAGCAGCGAGACAGGCAGCGAGACCGGCAGCGAGACCGGCAGCGAGACCGAAGCAGCGAGACCGGCAGCGAGACTGAAGCAGCGAGACAGGCAGCGAGACCGGCAGCGAGACCGACAGCGAGACTGAAGCAGCGAGACAGGCAGCGAGACCAGCAGCGAGACCGAAGCAGCGAGACCGGCAGCGAGACTGAAGTAGCGAGACAGGCAGCGAGACCGGCAGCGAGACAGGCAGTGAGACCGGCAGCGAGACAGGCAGCGAGACTGAAGCAGCGAGACAGGCAGCGAGACCGGCAGCGAGACAGGCAGCGAGACCGGCAGCGAGACTGAAGCAGCGAGACAGGCAGCGAGACCGGCAGCTAGACAGGCAGCGAGACCAACAGCGAGACCGGAAGCGAGACAGGCAGCGAGACAGGCAGCGAGACTGAAGCAGCGAGACAGGCAGCGAGACCGGCAGCGAGACAGGCAGCGAGACAGGCAGCGAGACAGAAGCAGCGAGACAGGCAGTAAGACCGGCAGCGAGACAGGCAGCGAGACTGAAGCAGCGAGACAGGCAGCGAGACAGGCAGTGAGAATGGCAGCGAGACAGGCAGCGAGACAGGCAGCGAGACTGAAGCAGCAAGACAGGCAGCGAGACTGAAGCAGCGAGACAGGCAGCGAGATAGGCAGTGAGACCGGCAGCGAGACAGGCAGTGAGACAGAAGCAGCGAGACAGGCAGTGAGACAGGCAGCGAGACAGGCAGCGAGACTGAAGCAGCGAGACAGGCAGTGAGACCGGCAGCGAGACAGGCAGCGAGACTGAAGCAGCGAGACAGGCAGCGAGACTGAAGCAGCGAGACAGACAGCGAGACAGGCAGTGAGACTGAAGCAGCGAGACAGGCAGCGAGACAGGCAGTGAGACCGGCAGCGAGACAGGCAGTGAGACCGGCAGCGAGACAAGCAGTGAGACAGGCAGTGAGACAGAAGCAGCGAGACAGGCAGCGAGACCGGCAGCGAGACAGGCAGCGAGACTGAAGCAGCGAGACAGGCAGCGAGACAGGCAGTGAGACCGGCAGCGAGACAGGCAGTGAGACAGGCAGTGAGACAGAAGCAGCGAGACAGGCAGCGAGCGGGGGGGTTGTTGCAGTGAGCTGTAGGCCTGCAGCGACCATGACACCAGGACACACCAGGTCCCTGCTGGCTGCAGGCTTTGAATCCTGCACACCAACAAATGCAGCCATTCACTGGTTGTTGGAAATGTAAAGCTCTTCTTGCAGTGTGCACCTTTTAGCCTTTCTTTTATTATTCTTCATTTCTTTCTACATCTGTGCCCTTTTTTCTATGAGGTTGACAAACTCTATTAAAAGCCCTTCATATGGAGGAAAAACTGGATTTAACATGTGAACAAACATTTAAAAATAATTTCCTTTTATGTAAAACTTTTATTTCAAACGAACAAGTCATTTATGTTAGCAGTCAAGACATCTGCAAAACCTGCCAATAAATCCATTCAACAGTCTGCTTTTAAAATTACTGAACATGTTTGCATAACCCCACAAATGTTTATACTCTTAATAAATTGCTTTATTTTCATCATTTCTGTTTTTTCTTTTTATTCTATTTGTGTTCTGTTTCCCTTTCCCATTTCTTTGCGGCTGCAGTGACAGAATTTCCCCACAGGGATCAATAAAGTTTCATCTCATCTTATTTTTTATGAATCTGTGCACGAGGGCAAAACCATCAGTAACACAAAAGACAGAATGATTGTGGAGCTGGGAGCAGAGAAGCGACCCAGAGAAGCACTGTAGCTTTATGTCCGCTGCTTTACATTTCTAAACAGATCATCTGAATCAGCAAATATGTTTTTTGTCTTCAATGTATCACAGAAAACATTTGAAAAATCTCCAACAAAATCACTGCCAACAATATCCCTTCAGTAGCAATAAGCAAAGCTGCTAAAATATAGTTAAAGTTACAGCATTCTATAGTTTTGGCACTGATAATATTTTACTTTTACTTTTTTATTTAACAGTTGAACTGCAGACACAAGCAGTCAGTGATTACGTGAGTTGATAGCAAATCTAACCTAAGTGAAAGTGCACCACATATTTAGCTCTATTTTTGGTCAAAGCAACCAACCAAGCTCTACTTGCTCTACTTGGCTCTGTGAACAATGTGAACATGCTAACTGAACTGAACTGCAGTTTCAACAGTGTCAGTTTCAGACAGAAGTCCACCGATAGCGGATTTCTAAGGGCCGATATCTTCTTTACTTCTGCACCAGCCTAGTCAGCTACTTTTGCTTTTGCTTGTTTTTTGTTACCTTACGTTGTTACTCTTACAAACCATTAACATTGGTGCATATTCCAGAGCTAAGGAGGATCCTAAAGTGTGTGATTTCGTTTTATCAATGGATAGTTACATGGCTGGATTATCTGAACGCCAAATTGGTGAGCAAGTTAAAGTGACAGTGAATGATTTCTTTCACTACCTGCCTGTCTGTCTTGCGTCGTGGACAAAGGGCCGATAGTGTTATATAGAGCCGAGGTCACGCCCCTTCCAGTGGACCCCATGGCAACTTATTTTGGAAAAAATATGAACCGTAGTCAAAGGAGAGAGATAATTTTTTATCCTGTTTGCACCATTAATCACACATATGGTGTGTGATGTAATTTAAATGATAATATTGCAAGTCAAGAAAGTCACAGTCGGTGGTAAAAGTGTCCGACTGAAAATATGTAACTACACAGTGACGTCTCTCTCTGAAGCTACGATGCCTGTTTCACACTGGAATGAACTCACAGCAGCAGGTCTGATCCTTCTGTCTCCTCAGCTGATAAAAAGACCAGGAGTCGCTGGATAAAACATCCGGTGAGATAACGATTCATTTGTGCGTGGAACACAGCTAAGTTAGCCAGCTAGCTAGTGTTGGTGACTAAATGACAAACCTACAACAGAGACTTTCTTGACTCGCAAAATTATGTTTTAAATTGACAAACATCATCTGTGTGATTTATGGTGCAATTCAATCAGGATAAAAAAAAAATCTCTCCATTGACTACCATGTCTGATATGTGCAGTAGCGTCCGCTCAGTCACATGACTCGTTCAGGAGGTGCCAACGCCACGGCCTGTGCTGTGGTCACGGTCTGGGTGTCCATAGACATAAACAGAGGAAGGAAATTACTCTGGATTCGGCAGTTAGCGTGTTTTATAACTTCAGGACCTAATGATTTAAGTAAAGGCTAGCACATAACACACATAACACACTGCCTTCCACACTAACCCAGTTGTCTCAAACTCAGTGATATTGTTTTTGCATTTATCCATAAATAACCTGAGGTATCCAAAAATGTCCTGCTTTTCATTGTGCAGGCTTACGATTTCTCAGCTGACAGTTTATTTTATCATTGATGAATAAGATTTAGCAAAGGCCAGTGAGATTAAAGCTAAATCGAGGAGTGCCAACCAAAAATGAGTTGGCACACTACAGAAGTTTTGAGAAGCAAGCTTCCAGCTGCCTTCTGCTCACTGCTATTGATCATCAGAGGAGACAGACTGGCAGGATGTAGAGATGGTGTGCTGGTCCAGGTCCCCAGACTGGATCCACGGAAGAATTAATGTCTCTGCTGCTTTATGCATGGACCGTCTAATGAGCTCTGGACTGTTCTGTTCAGGTTCTAATGTACCGGATGTGTTCAAAGATTCAGCTCTTTCCTTTGTTGTCGTCTCACCTGATGTGTTACTGCTCACAATTAAAATTCCAATGCTTCGTCTGGGAATCATACAGTGCGCTCTAAAGGCAGTATATATGATATACTGTACAGTACATTTAAATAAATGTGTATGACATAAAGCACTGAAATACAAACTGATTTAAACAGAGGGGCTAAAATGCACTTACAGTGGTGCAAAAGCAAAAAGTATGACATAATAATTTAAAACGTGTTTGTATGATATACTGTAAGACATTTTAAACAATGAAAAGGTATCTATACGCTTTATGGTACATGTAAATTATTTTAGGGTGAAAGTAAAGCATGCTCAGACTGTAAAAGTGGACTGTACAACATAAGCCGCCTTACCTACTGGCTCTCTGTGGATTGTGCTGAGTGGTGCAGTAGGTCTAAAATGTGCCCATTGCCTCAAATAGCATCCTTCCACCACAGCCACCGACAAAATGACCACAGAAATACTCTGTAAAACTGTGAGGGAGTTACAAGAACACAATAACTGTCAGGACTGACGTCTGAGACAACAGACAACCCGACTGGAGCCGTGTGTGTGTGTGTGTGTGTGTGTGTGTGTGTGTGTGTGTGTGTGTGTGTGCGTGTGTGTGTGGCGTGTGTGTGTGTGAGAGAGAGACGTGATCTCACAGAAATTCGTTGCAGTTAATCATTTATATAATAATATATATATAATTATAATATGAATTATATTGTATTATATTTATATTGAACTTTTAGAAATTGAGTTGATTTCATAGATTCACATAGCATAGCTTTATTTTATGAATAATTTAATTTGAAACCGGCGAGGTAAAACATGGGATTAAAAACGTGTCCCCCTTAAAATAACTTTGTTTATTTTTGTTGAATAAGGGTGTTTTTATTTTTCTTGTAAAGCAGTACATTAACTATTGTTACAGTATGTCTTTATAAACCTTACAGTGATGGTGTCAATAAATAAAAAAAAAATGTAATAAATATCAATAAAGTACAATTAATTACAAAAGCTCTGATCATTCAGGAATAGATGTGGTTTTAAATACTTTAGCTATTGACAGACTGTGGGCGAAAACACAAGAAGCCTAATTCTCTTTTACAATAACTCTGCATGTTTACAATCAGGTAGGCAGACTAATTAAATATGCATTAATTAAGATCAGTGTATACGATGGGATAGTGGCTCTAGAATCTACTACTCCATATCCTTGTTGAATTTCCAATAAATTTAAGCACATCGCACAGGCCTTCGTCACATGGTGATATGACGTTACACTGTGTTTGCGTTCTTGTTTTTTAAAACTAAAATTAAGCAATAAGTGTAATAATACAGTTAAATCATCAGTCATATCCCACGGAGGACATTCAGCATCCATCGCTCCAACAAACAGTGGACCTGAGCAGCAGAGAGGTTCAATCAACGGCTGTAAAAGCTTGACGTTAGAGGACACGAGGGCCCTCTGCTTCTCCCAGCATCACCCAGCTCCAAGTGCAAAGATGTAAGAGGACACTGCAGAAACAACTCAGGTGTTGAAATATGGTTTGGTGTTTAGTACAGTAAAATATGCATTTTAACATTTAGCTAATTTATTATATCTTTATGATATTTTTCTGTCTTATGATACTGGGTCACATTCAAACCAGAAAAGGCTTCGGCCTTCGTAGCAAGGACTTCATGTCCCACAAGACCACATCATGCACCTGAACACAAGTGATTCTTTGGAAACTGCTACGTCAAGCTGATTTAGAGGAGCTGCAGAGATTCACAATATCACACTGGAGGATATGTGATTCTAGGAAATTAACTCTTCATTCGCCTTATGTATTATCAACAACATTAAATACATCACATCTAAAACTCACATGGATCATAGAAATACACAAATATATTAAAATATATTTTATTGTTCAAAACAAATAGAAACTAACATGAACTTAACATGAACACTTAAGATGTAACTTTACATTAACACTTACATTTAAGATGTAACTCGACATTAACACATTCAACTTAACATGAACACTTATATTTAACATTTACCTCAACGTTAACCCTTCCCTCTCCTCCTGTGGTTCCTCTCTGCTTTAGTATCTCAGCCAGCAGCCCCTCGCAGTATCTCACCAGCTGTCCTCTCCTTCTCAGTGACGGTTCTAGTTGTTTTCTTTGAATACAGTCACATTTGTTGTAAACTAAGCTCACAGCTTTAACACCAACCTCCACGAATAAATACTTATCAGTCCCTGACTTATTATAGATGTGCGGTCTCAGCAGGTGACGCTGCTTCAAACATCACTCATGTTAGTTTACATCAGTGTCAAGTCAAGAAGCTCACTGATGATACGCCAGCATTTCAAAACAAAAAAAAAAGCTGTTTTCTTTACTGTTTTTTTTTAGCTTTGTAAGTAACATTATGTGGTGTCTCTGAGACCTCCCGGGCCGGGTCGAACCATCACGAGGGCCGGTACCGGCCTGGGGGCCGTATAATGCCCAGGTCTGTGCTAAAGGGTGCCTCAGTGCGTCGGTATCGGGCGCTGAGGGGCGCTGACCACGCTGCAGTACTTCATGCTTTGGGAGTGAGACCGGGTTGGTCATTATTTGTCATATCTAAGTCCACCCGTAGATTCCTCTGCACCAGAACCTCCTCCATCTCCTACTATACAAGCAGACTAGCAATTCTGGCATAAAGCTGCTCAGTGAATAGTCTCCACCGAGTTGCACTGCACCTCACAAACCTTTGTGTACTGAGGTTGGGCTGAACATAAAAAGAGGGCATTATATTTTTGGTGGTTCATCAGCTTTGTAAAGGGTGCTGGTAGGTTTGCACATGGCTCAACCTTTTTTGTTTTTGTTCCCCTCTTCGTGTGTTCTTACTTCAGTAAGTTTAGTACAACTTGCCTGAAGCTGAATACAGTAAGACATGAAAAACTGCATATTTTTTCCATCAAATCCCTCAGTAAGGGCATTTAGAGGGTATTTGTCGCTTTGTTTTTCAGAGTATTTTCTGTAGAGACAGCTGTCATCCTGTTGAAATGAGGGATAATCTGTGAGCTTGCATTGTGTATGTTGTGTACTTTGTGTGTCTTTAGCCTGCACACAAAAGATGAATTAGTTGCAGTGAACAAAAGCCAAAATTTGTCAATGGGGAAAATACAACGTCACTAATAGGCTTTGAGTTTGTGTTTGAACGGGTTCACCGTGGCCTGGCTTTCCCACACAAAGTCACTTCATCCAGCAGAACGTGGCCGACATGGTCGACATCACAGAGGTCAACATCAGCATCCTCCCTGCTGCATGAGGCGACACAGCTTTTCTTTCATTGTGCCTCTAAACTTGGAGCAATCTGCTGCTGTTTCATCAGTGGCTCTAAAATGCATAAAAACAAACAAAATGTGTTGTAAATTTACAAGCTAGCTTGTTTAGCTACCTCAGACCAACAGAACAGCTGCTGCTCACGCTCTTACATCTGATCTCATTGTTTTCATGGAAAGTGAGCCAAATTGAACATTATTTAATTGAAATGAATCAATCAAACTAACCAGGCTTCTACATTGACACTAAACCCAAGAACTAAGTATTTCTGTATCTGTCAAAAACGTTTGGCTGCAGCTGAAATGTAGAAAACAGCGTAGATCCGACCTGCACCCTCCCATTTTAAATCCCGCGTGGTAAACACTACACATCCAGTAAAGCAGGGGTGTCCAGACTTTTTGCAAAGAGGGCCAGATTTAAATGTGTGGGGCCGACCATTCAGCCTGATAACAGAATAACAGTTATCTTATTCGAGGGCCGTATCAATCTGTGTATCACCCCTTCTTTCACTTTTCAATTAAACATCAAAAATCAAAAAACAAAAATATGTTATTTAATTTTGAATCACATATCAAACACAAAATTTATTTCAATTTTAGACTCTGATCAAAAATACAAAATGGAAAAATGGGCTGCCAGAGAGAATTCAATTTTAATATTTAATGTTGAGTATTTGTATATTTGTTTCTAATGTTTGTTATCAATAAATATGAGCGCAACATTTAATTTGTTGGGTTTACAAGACGCAGTTTGATTGTCAGTTGAAAACAAGAACAAATGATCTATGGATTGAGACTCAGGACTCAGGATATATTCAAAACTGTGTTTTTGACCACTACAAAATAAAAACTATTTTAGAATGTATTCATGTCAGAAAACTAAACATATAACTTGCCTGCACTAATGTGAAGGGTGACACCAGCCAAGTTTACATGCGTCAAATTTCTACAATCCGATCTGAACCTCGGTTGATCGGAAATTCCAAAAAAATAAAATAAAATGACCAGATCATGACGTGCGTATATGTGCACCGAGTGTTTAATCAAAATAAATCCTTTGGCCATCCGCAGAGTTGTCTAATTTTCCAGAAATAGCAGAAGAAGAAGAAGCTGTACTTCCGCCTGTGTTGTAAACAAATGACGCGTTGTGTGCACGTACAAAACGCTGCTGCAACAACGGAAACACGTCACGCTGACGTAGCGCACATGCTCAGTGGAGATAATTTTACCCCAACCAGGAAGACACGACCTGAATGGGTGTGTACATGGACGCCACGCGGAACAACGATCGGCATAAACCACCTCTCTCATTCAGAATGAAATTTCTTTCTGATTGGGCCGTATCACATCAGAATCGTTTACTTGAAGCATTTTTAATCTGATTGGGCCCTTATTCCGATTATTTGTGTCCATGTAAATGCAGCTATTGAGGTCTTGACACTGACTCTTGATCTGCAGCTCAATGAGGTCCAGCTGTTGGTGGTCTGGAGCGTCATCAGGGTCCACAGAGGAAGGAGAGGAAAAAAGCCTGATCTCCCTTTCAGTTGCTGCAAAATCCCGGAAGTGCCGTTGAAACTCCTCAGCCAGAGATGAGACGTCTGCTGCAGAGGCTGCGGGCTGGTGGAAATTTCAACACGGGCCGCAACTGGCCCCCGGGCCGGACTTTGGACATGCCTGCAGTAAAAGATGGAAACACTTTGGGTTTCACACATTTTAGGAAAATCAGAGCTAAGCTTCTTGCTAAGGAAATAAGATAAGATAAGATATTCCTTTATTAGTCCCACAGTGGGGAAATTCAATGTTAATGTTAATGTTAACGTCAAGCCAGCTGTCACTCACATCTCTGTGGTCAAATCAGTCAACGATAGGGATGTTAAAAGTAATATTAACGATTACTTAAAAAGCTGAGAAAAACACAGAGGGCGTCTCATCACTTTAAGGAGAAAAGCTGGTCCACCTTAAGAGAGAGCCGCAGTTACAGACACAGGAAGTTGTTTCTGGACTTCCAGCTGAGGAGTTGTAGCTTGTAGCCTCGTAGCATTTATTCACCGACAAACTGAACACACACTGTCTGCTACAGCTATGTTCACAGCTACAACACCACCAACACACACACACTGTCTGCTACAGCTACGATCACAGCTACAACACCACCAACACACACACACTGTCTGCTACAGCTACGCTCACAGCTATAACACTACCAACACACACACACACTGTCTGCTACAGCTACGATCACAGCTACAACACCACCAACACACACACACTGTCTGCTACAGCTACGCTCACAGCTATAACACCACTAACACACACACACTGTCTGCTACAGCTACGCTCACAGCTATAACACTACCAACACACACACACACTGTCTGCTACAGCTACGATCACAGCTACAACACCACCAACACACACACACTGTCTGCTACAGCTACGCTCACAGCTATAACACCACTAACACACACACACTGTCTGCTACAGCTACAATCACAGCTATAACACCACTAACACACACACACTGTCTGCTACAGCTACGCTCACAGCTATAACACCACCAACACACACACACTGTCTGCTACAGCTACGCTCACAGCTATAACACCACTAACACACACACACACTCACCACACACACACATACACACACACACACACACACACTGTCTGCTACAGCTACGATCACAGCTATAACACCACCAACACACACACACTCACCACCACCACACACACACTGTCTGCTACAGCTACGATCACAGCTATAACACCACCAACACACACGCACTCACCACCACACACACACACTGTCTGCTACAGTTACATTCACAGCTACAACACCACCAACACACACACACTCACCACTCACCACACACTGTCTGCTACAGCTACGCTCACAGCTATAACACCACCAACACACACACACACACACACACACTCCACACACACACACTGTCTGCTACAGTTACATTCACAGCTACAACACCACCAACACACACACACTCACCACACACTGTCTGCTACAGCTACGCTCACAGCTATAACACCACCAACACACACACACACACACACACACTCCACACACACACACTGTCTGCTACAGCTACGATCACAGCTACAACATTACTAACACACACACACACTCACCACACTCACCACACACTGTCTGCTACAGCTACGATCACAGCTATAACACCACCAACACACACACACTCACCACCACACACACACACTGTCTGCTACAGCTACGCTCACAGCTATAACACCACCAACACACACACACTGTCTGCTACAGCTACGTTCACAGCTATAACACCACCAACACACACACACTGTCTGCTACAGCTACAATCACAGCTATAACACCACTAACACACACACACTGTCTGCTACAGCTACGTTCACAGCTATAACACCACCAACACACACACACTGTCTGCTACAGCTACGCTCACAGCTATAACACCACCAACACACACACACACACACACACACCACACACACACACTCACCACCACACACACACTGTCTGCTACAGCTATAACACCACCAACAAACACACACTCACCACCACACACACACACTGTCTGTCAGAAACTCTTTGTGCCAACAAACATCGTGTTTGTCAGACAATCGCTATCGTTAATCCGGGCAGACACACAGCTGACAACCTGCTAAACGAAACTAAAGTGGCTGAATGTCCATAAAACTGCGCGCAGCACCATGGCTGCGAATGCTCCTAGATGGTGAAGTGGAGACAGTGAACGCAGCACAATGGCTGCCAACGCTCCTGGATGGTGGAGTGGAGACAGTGAACGCAGCACCATGGCTGCCAACGCTCCTGGATGGTGAAGTGGAGACAGTGAACGCAGCACCATGGCTGCGAATGCTCCTAGATGGTGAAGTGGAGACAGTGAACGCAGCACCATGGCTGCGAATGCTCCTAGATGGTGAAGTGGAGACAGTGAACGCAGCACCATGGCTGCGAACGCTCCTGGATGGTGAAGTGGAGACAGTGAACGCAGCACCATGGCTGCGAACGCTCCTGGATGGTGAAGTGGAGACAGTGAACGCAGCACCATGGCTGCGAACGCTCCTGGATGGTGAAGTGGAGACAGTGAACGCAGCACAATGGCTGCCAACGCTCCTGGATGGTGAACTGGAGACAGTGAACGCAGCACCATGGCTGCGAACGCTCCTGGATGGTGAAGTGGAGACAGTGAACGCAGCACCATGGCTGCGAACGCTCCTGGATGGTGAAGTGGAGACAGTGAACGCAGCACCATGGCTGCGAACGCTCCTGGATGGTGAAGTGGAGACAGTGAACGCAGCATAATAGCTGATGGAGCTGACCATGGATGAATAAAGAGAACGGCGCTAACGGTGAATTTAGTGGAAGTATATACGTGTGACTACATCCAGCTTTCAAAATAAGGAGTTAACAAAGAGAACTGTAAATACGAAATACATACTGGTATATTGAAATCAGATTGATTGGATTATATTCAGAAGAAGTATAAAACATTACATGCAAACATTAAGAAGAAAATACCACAAATTGATTTTTGGGTTGCTGGAAAAAATACAATAGATGATTCCTGACAATGATCCTGATATATTAGACTTCAGGACATCTCTGACTACATACATACATACCAAAAATCAAACATTTTTACTGGATTAATTTAGACATTTTCCAAAATAAATGTCCCCAGCAGTGTAAGATTCAGCGTTTTCCCCCATGGGATAGTGTTAAAAAAGTTAACAAAAATGACAACTCGCAGTATTTAAAATTGCAATACATATCATAAAAGCACCCAAGTATGGTGATAGTACTGAATCAGAAATCAGAGTGAATCAGTGTGAATCAGGTGTATCATCCCAGTCCTACTACTCTGTGTGAAACAGATTCATCCAACTTTAATTCCACTCACTGTTTTTCACCTGAGACATGCTGCCCTCCTTGCAGGGCCAAAAGCCGGAGATATACTTTTTTACCATTCACGTTATTGATGAATACATGAAAACATTAGAACACCAGAGACTGTGGTATGTCCCATTTGAGAATTATTTCTAAATAGGGCTTTGTCACAGCAGACATTTTGACCAAGTAGGAAACGAGCCGAGAACAGAGCCATTGTTAATGTTATTAACACCTGTGCCTTCCATGTCAAAGTGTGGAAAAGGCCTGTTGTTAAATGACACGAGTTGTCACTACTGTATATACCGTATACACTGTGACTTTGTTTGGGGAAGCCTCAGCATCAGATTCATGGTGGCACCGGCGCTGATTATCATTCTGGCCGATAAAACTGACCCACATCTGTCAGCTGCCAGTGTATCCTTCGCTGAGCGAACTGCACCAGCCAGTGACGAATGGACCTGCCTCCCCTGCTCAATATGATGCTGGCTGGCTCGCTGTCCAGCTCCGGGACGCCTGACAAGAGTCCTCAGAGGAAAACAACTCTGCTAATGTCCACCATTTGGTAATGTTGCTTTCAGCGTGGTAGAAACATCCTCTAGAATGGTGACTGGAGTTAAAATGAAGCATTAAATATAAAGTGGAAGCATTTCAGTATGGGCAGGGTGGGAAAAGGTGGGACGTAAGGTCCACTCAAGGCCGACTGCTACTTTACCTATATATTTACATTTTAGGAGACTTTATGCTTTTGCTTCACAACATTCATCCCATTAATTTGCAGATTAAGATCTAACATGAAATAAACTCAAACTATACTATAATGATGTAACTTAAAACATATTTAATCTCTAGAGTGACATGAAAAAATAATCTGCAGAGCAAAATGTAATCCTTCAATTTATCTGAAGTAATGAAAACCATCTTAACACTGGAGATATATATATATATATATATATATATAAGATTTTTTCCAATCATAGGGTCCAGCTGATGCTCCTTTTACCTCAAACCAGATTCATTGATTTTAATTTACTATTCCTGTCATGGAGTGTTTCTTAGACTGATAATACAAGGGCTGGCGTTGGTGTAGGGCAATATAATTGAATAATTATCACAACATTATGATAATATTTAAATTAATGCAAATTTATGCAAAATCATATCAAATAATTAAATTGATTTGACAAAAAAAACTTATTACAAGGTCCATTATGTACTTTTTTCGCAGCAAGTCAAGGGGTCTGGTATTATTACTGTCAAGCCCACAAACGTCTGAAAATGAAAATATTGAATAAGCAATGATATTAGTTACTACCGGTACATCCTTTTTCAAAAAACTACAAAGTAAAACATACTACATACAGTTGAGAAAGACCCTATTTTTATCACTAGGACCAGCAGGCTCGTTAGGGGGACCATTTTTTCCAAATCCCATGTCAAACAGCGTCTGTATCCTTTTGTTCGCCTCATCAGTCTCCATCTCTTTAGCGCATTGTGCTGACTCAGACTGTGTCGCTGCGTTTCCATAGCGCAGCGTTGACATCAGTCGATACTCAGCCTCCACACATTCACAGCCAGGTAGCTTATCTAACAGTTACAACCAACTGTACATGAAACTGGTATATGGTCTTAGCAGTGTAACATGAACCAGCGTCAGTGAAGCGTCAGACTATTCACTAAAGCTCTAATTATATATGTGGATGATACACACAAAAGACACAACTTTTATATTTACACAAAAAGTGTAATTATTTTGTTTTGATTTCTGATATTTTGCACATATGATATGATGAATAGTGTGGGACTAAGTGCATGTCAGTGAATACCTGAGTGCAAATTAGTTTCTATATCCAATCATTGTCTCAATGCGTCCATTATGCAAATGCATCCGTTTGGCTGCCGGAGGAGAGTATCAATAATCAGTACTCCTGATGACTAATAGGGGCTTTTGTCATGAAAAAAACATAATAGGAGGAATAATTAAAATTTTGGAACTACATCTTTAAATGGCGTAGGCGACGACGGTCCTTAATTACTCATCTAGTTACAAACGATTTTGAAAGAGGTTTTCTTTCTTCTGGATCACAACCCAGAAGTTACGGTTTCACTTCAGCTCTCTGTAACACTGAAGCACCATCTCTGCCACAAAGCTGGAAAGGCTCACCAAAGAGTTAGATCTCAAACAAGAAAAATATTTTGAGGATATTTTGAAGAAAGAGAACCAAAGGCATTTGCTGTGAAAGCCCATCAAACTTACTCATCCTCCTCATCTCTTAATACACTGAAGCTGAGCTGCCTGTTGGATGAAGTGGATTCCCCTTAGGTACTTTTTCTGCAGCGTGACTAAGTCCCTGTTCTTTCCTCCCCCAACTACAACAATAACAGCATTCGTTTGCTGTTTTAAACAAACGGACAAATCAGAGAGGGGAAACTAGTGCATAGTGACAGTGGGATGATCTTGGGATCACCTGCGGGTGGCTGCCTCCATGTTTAGTGTTTGTCTTTTTTCCCCTGTGTTTTGGCTCTAGGACCTCTCTATGTGCGTGACATGAAAAACCGAAGCTCTTAAAATAACAACCGCCACAGACACTGCTGGTAGAAAGTCCCAAAGATCACTGAGGACAAATTTTCAATCCGCTCGGCATAGTGCAGACTAAATGTGTTACTTTGTTGTCACTGCATTTGTACCACCATTTAACAAAGAAAAACGCTCATGTGGGTGATTCCAGCCAAGTTCACGGTCTTTACTTTTACAGCTAGTGTGAAGGTACATATAACATATGAAACTAGAAAATGTAAGGAATTCACTGGTATAAAGTATGTCATGTTAGCTTGGAAGGAGGCTAAATAACACTGAATATTTTAAACTTTACAGCCAAAAGGATTCAGAGGATGGCTGGCTTTCATAACTAGACTGACAATAAGGAGATTTCTGAGCAGTTTCCAGAGCAGAAGTCCTCACCAGGCTGCACGGTGGTGCGGTGGTGAGCACTGTCACCTTACAGCAAGACGGTCGCATGTTCGCATCCAGCTTGGGGCCCTTCTTGCATGTTTGTTTGTATGTTCTCACCATGTTAGCGTGGGTTTTCTCCAGGTTCTCCGGCTTCCTCCCAGTCCAAAGACGTCCAGGTTAACTGATGAGTCTAAATGTGCCGTAGGTGTGAATGTGAGCGTGAATGGTTGTCTGTCTCTATGTTGTCTGTCTCTATGTGTCCTGTGATGGACTGGTGACCTGTCCAGGTAAACCCACCTTCACCCAAGGCCCCCTGGGATCAGCTCCAGCCCCCCTGCGACCCCTAACGGGATAAGCGTTTGCAGATGGATGGCTCAACATCCAATCCCAGAAAAATACAATTCTTACAGACATCTCCAAATGTCAAAAGTTTTTGATACCAAGGTCTTGGTGTATTAATGTGGTATTTTAATTAGTTTTATCAATTCTAGAGTGGTATATCATCTTATAATTCCATCATAATGTCCTAAACCCTTATGCACTTTCAGAATTAATTTATTAAGTCGATTAATTAATTCATGTTTATTTCAGATTTATGTCTAGAACAACTTGACCCACAGTGCTGAGCAGCATCTCATATTAATCTTCAGGTCCTCAGCTTTCAGATGATCTTCACCACTTCTATGTGACATCTACTGTTGACCTGCTGTCTCCCCCTAAAAAATCCAGATACCCCCCTAAAACAGACAAAAACTGGTCTACTCTGAGTCTGAGAGGGTTAAACAACACACACACACAAGATGATCAACCAGTTGATGATGTTCTTAAAGCAAATAATACTTCAGTTTCTCTCACATTGTGAACTGCAGCATTTCTGGTTTGATTCACTGGTGGATTTAAAAATCTACTGTGATACACCATTTATAAGTTGGGTCAATCCTGTCCTTATGGCAACAGTGATGAAGAGCAGATAAAAACCTGTCAAATCATTTACAGTCACACACATTGGTGAGCTCTAGTTGGAAAAAAGATGTGGTTTGATTGTGGAAACTGGCAGCTGAAAGTCTGACGTCATTCAGCCACATCTGTAAACATGTGAATGCACTGCTGCTCCTTTTCCTTACGCTCACAAATTTCTCCAAATGCCATAAAAAATGCTCCAAATAGCTTACATAAACAATGAGATTTGACAGTGCTCTGAAGTGTGTTCAGTTTGGCACCTGAGTACTGTTTTGTTTTATCTGGTTGCATGCTTAGAAATGCAGCCAGCCATTTTTAACACTTACACCGCAAGGTAAGAAAAATGGAAAAACCAGCTGATATGCACACGGGCCATTAACTGCATTGAATGAGAGATGATGATGATGTTAAAGCCAGAAGTATGGCTAAATGTTTAATGAAATCTGGATTAATGAAGTCCTAAAGAAAAAATTTACAAATGTCCTGATGAAAATATTGACCCAAAAGAACATAAAGTGGGGATTTACTGCAGGAAAAACAGGTTAAAAATGATCGTTGGCTTCATGTCTGGATTTGCAGTTGCAATGTGAGTCACAGGACAGAGCCTGTACGTGGTTCAGTATGAAAACGATTGGTTTCTGCATGATTCCGTCATATTCAAAATGTGAAATTATTCTCCTGAGCCAACTCGTGTCACATCCAAGTGCCGTACGTGTCGCCAAAATCTCCTGCCGTGCAGCGAGTCGTCCTGGAGGCGCCGGCGGTGCCCCACATGCCCCAGAATCAGCATGACAAGCTGTTAATCACGTCCGGTCATTTATCTGTCACAGTCCGCCCAAGTGTCGCGCAGCGAGAACGGACAATTCCCCACAACACCGTCACACATCCACCTCCAGCTGCCTGCCTGAATGGCTGTCGGTGTCTCAAAGCCAGTGTTCAGTTTAGGCCGTCTGACTCATGCACTTCTTAATGTCACTCCAAGGCAGTTCAGTCCAACACCTGACCCACACTGAGCAACACTTCTTCTTTCATTCACAGACTTTATTTGGCAGCATCAGCACTATAGCGTTTCCCACCTCAGGTTTATGTTTACAGACATGCACAACGGCTTTGAGGGGAAAAACTGTGTATTTGCAAAGTAAACACAGTGGACCAGTGCACTGTGCTGGTGTATGATTTTATTCAAAAAAGCCAAATTAAATCAAACAAGAGCAGTATTCATCATACTGCAAGGACCTGCAGTTTTAACTGTGATATCCTGAACCCTCCAAATGAGGATGTCACAATAATTCGGGTCTATGCCAAAATACTGAAACTCGTACTCGTTTTTCTACAGTACCGTAGATACCGTCAGGGACACGGTAAACACACTATCGACACACACATTTTCTCCAATTCTACATTCTGAGCAACATGTCTGTGTTGAAACTGGCAGCACATGAGCTGGTTAGTGTTAGCTGTTTGTACAGGGCTGCTCACCAGCTGCTAGCAGTTAATGCTAGGCCTTGTCCTACTGATTTCAACACAGGAGGAGCCATTGACTTACATTGTGATGTGTTCTAGTCAGTAAAAATAGGTAAATGCTGATATATTGGGGCAAAGGTAAATTCTAACGCTATCATGATGTGTTCAAATGTAATCTTATAAAATGTGGGTTTTGCTGAGAAACAAATAAATCTAGTTGTGCGAAGGAGATGTTTTCACACCAATATAGGAATAAATAGACAATAGAGAGGGAATCACGACCCATTTGACTTCCTAAAATAAATCAGTGTGCAAACAGTATAAAGCAGTGGATGTTGAAGTACATGGGATTTATTGTTTTACTTTACTTTACTTTATCTGTTTTACTTTTTTACTGTGCTATCGAACTGCTAGCAAGATCACGACACACCCTACCCCCAAATTAAATCAGCATTTTATGATGCCTACCTTTACCTTTACCTTTATCCTAAACCTTAAATTAGCCAGATGAAATTAAGGTTTGATCAAATTTGATAAAATTAGAATATGGATGAAATTCAATTGGATTACATTTGGATTACGTAGATAAATTTTCATTAGTGAGAGTTTGGGCTTAGTTATATCAGGGTCAAATTAAGTATCCAACTAATCCCTATTATTTAAATGTTGGTTTGAATTACATGTGGGTTACAATAGGATATTCTGTATTACACAACTTAAAATTAGATAGCACTGTATTAGGATAAGGAAAAAATTAGCTTGATTATGTAAACTGCATTTGGGTTCAATTTATTTAATTGCAATTAATCGCATGATTGTCCATAGTTAATCACAATATATTGCAAATTAATTGCAAATTTTTTATCTTTTCAAAATGTACCTTAAAGGGAGATTTTAAAAGTATTTAACCCTCTTGCCAACATGGGAGTGGACAAATGCTGCTTTATGTAAATGTATGTATACATTTATTATTGGAAATCAATTACTAATACCAATCAATGCCAGATATTGTCCAGAAACCCTCCCAGGTTCTGACTTTAGCATCAACAATCTGCTCCAATCAGAACAAACTGCAGCCCAACAGGCAACAACAGCTGTCAGTGTGTCAGAGTGCTGACTTGACTAGGATTTGATCCAGACTGACTGGGACTATTATAAAGTGGGCATGTCTGTAAAGGGGAGACTGGTGGGGACCCAGAGAACCCATTTACATCCACACATCTGGAGGTCAACGGACCCCTTTGTACATGGCCATGGCCACGTTTTTCCTCACCATGATTTGGAGCGTTATTTAGTCTCCTTCTCAACAAGGATAATCAGCACTAAATCTAAGCCCTAACCTAAAACAACCTTCAGACAACAATTTATACTTCACGCTTTTTCCCTTTCCTTTAGTGTGTTATGGTATTTTTTAGCATGTAAATGGTCTGCAAAGTTATGAAGTCAACGTCTAAGTGAGTTACTCTCCCCTGAACTGCCTGAAATGCCTCGCTTCAAGTCCTGCCTTTTCTTTTATTACATGGTGATGTCACCAAGTAACACATTTGCAAAAAAATGGAAAACATTTAGTTTTGTATTTATGAAAAAAAACACCCAGTGCCTCCATTACTGTGATCTAGAAATAGCAACTGTACAAATGAAGCTTTAATAACACACATTTATTCAAACATTTTGTTTTTTGTGACATGTAAATAAGTTCGAACTGTCAGAACAATCAGACTGTCTAACATGCTTTGGTGAAGTGCTGCACAAACGGCTCACATTTCCCCCTCAAACACTGAGTCACTGAACAAAAATAAAACCCTGATCCAAAATCATGATTGTAAACGTGTATAACTCAGCAAGTCGGTGCTTATCAGCCAAGGAGACAGGTAGCCTCGGGTAAAACTAACATGGCAGTAAATCTGCAGACATGATCTGATTACTGTTAGACCTGAGTGGAGGATTTCATCCACACATTTATCTTTGTATATCGCTGCCTGTATGAGCTGCATTTAGGGGAAAAATAGATTCATACCAGAAGTGCTCTTCTTATCCTGAATCAATGCACAACTTACAAAAATCGGCACTGATGTAGGTTTAAATGTTATGAAAAGATACAGATATCAGGGTGCTGCAAACTTTGCCCCTGAGGGGCATTTTTCAAAATAGCTGCCAAATAGGTGTTTGAAATTCAAAATTGTTGCAGAAAACTGATTTCTCAGGGGTTTTCCCTCTTAATTTTTTAGAAAATATGAAAACCAAATAAAAGGAGCACGGTCCCTTCAGTCAAACTTCAGCCCCTTTGCCTTCATGTCAGAATAACAAACACACCTTTACGTTAAGACGTTCAACTTTCCACCATGAGCAGTATACTGTACTGTGTATACAGCAGCAGATATCACCGGATAAATTCAGGATAGCGATAGCTGCTAGATTTGGGAACTTTTTAGTTTGGGTAAGTGATTCAGGTTCATACAACAATGTTTTATTTTTGCAGTGGCCTTCAAATGTGAAAGTGATATTTGTCTGCTCTCTAACTTGTGGCCAAGCCACACACACACACACACACATATATATATATATATATATATATATATATATATATATATATATATATATATATATACATACATACAATGAAAGGGAATATAGGTAACTCAGTTTGTAAAAAGTTTTCAATCTTTTGCTTGTGTGATCCTGAAAACTAACTGAAAAGAATAATACATGCAACATTCTCAGAGCATTTTTTACAATTATTCTTTTCAAAATAATAATTAAAAAAACAACCTATAATTAACACAACAGTGTTTCCCTGCAGTGCTGTCTCAGTATCCTGTTAACTCAGAAGTGTCCCGTCACACCACATTGGATTCTCTGTGCCGGCGTTTGTTCTTGCCAAATACCAATTGATTTCTGGAACGACAAGTGGCTGGCGCCCAGATTGTTATATCATCATTCACTGTTTCAGACCCATCCCGATTAATTTGATCCCAGCAAGATAAAAACGGTCCATCAGGCTGTAATGTGGGTGTAATATTGTGTATGACATGATGTTCAACCCCACAAAATTAGGACGCTGAAATGATATGAAGCAGATGTCCAGCAGTGCGAAGTTTCATCAATCTGTGAAGGGTTCTCTGACAGCAGCTCAACCACAGATTGTCTTAAAACTGACTCATGTTGCACAACAATGTGGAGATTTGATGGAACTACACACTGCTGAAATGTGACCTGATACATGAGACACACTGTGTTGTTGTTGTTGTTGTTGTTGTCGTTGACTCCCTGATATGGACAGAAAAATGTCAAGCTGCTCCTCATGATGGAGTCAAATATGAGAAAGAAGTCCATATAACTCAGGCTTCTGTATTTCAGTCATCCGTTTTCATACAATGGTCTAACTGCTTTCATTCTGAATATCAGCATCATTTCAAAGCAGCATACCAAGCGATCAATACAGTGAATCTCCACATTCCTCATCATAATTACACCCCAAACAGATTCATTGGTAATTCCTGAAGGTCAGTTTCAGATACTGAACAGCCACACTATCCAGAAATACATGCAGTGGGATTTTATTTAGTACTATTAGATAGTCAGGGAGTGATTTTGTATCATGTCTTTGGACCATATTGTTCCTGCAAAGTAAAAATGCAGTTTTAGTCCATTCATTACGCATCACCTGAGGTTTACTGCTACCCATTTTAAACAACAGTCTGTAGAACTGTACATGTGCTGCTCCAGATTCACAAACAATCTGAACTGAAGTTCAATTTACAAACTTTACCCAGAACTTTTACCTGCATAACATAGCATTAATCAGCGGATGCCGTTTACTCGTCCCGAGTGCTGAAACGTTTGTGTACTCGTGCTGAACTATCAGGGATCAGAGTCACAGTCGCATGCAGAACACACGGTATGTTGATTAATACACGTAATGTGCCTGGAAGCTTTCCGCTGTACCCTGCAAACTATTTGATTTTCATTTTATCTAGACTCGCCGGCCACATAATTAGGTACACCTTGCTAGTAAAAGGTTGGACCCCCTTTTGCCTTCAGAGCTGCCTTAATTCTTGGTGTCAGACTTTCAACAAGGTGTTGGAAATGTTCCTCAGAGGTTTTGGTCCACATTGACATGACAGCATCACTCAGTTGCTGCAGATTGTCGGCTGCACATCTCTGATGCCAATCACTGTCAGGAACCCCAGGTCTTAGTCCTGTTTCTGTGTTCCATGTTGCATGCTTTTCTGTTGAGCACTTCCTGTTTTATTTTGGCATGTTTAACCTCTCCTATCATTCCAGAGCACATCACTTCCCCTCCTGCATGCTTCCCGCCACTACGTTTGAGCACCTCCCCCTGACCTAGATTCTACACCACTCACCTGAGTCTCTTTGTGATTCCCCGCCCTGATTGTGTCCACCTGTGTATAGTTAATCACTCCCTTACTAGTATTTAATGTGTCTTCCCCTTCCCCTCGTTGCCAGATCGTCTTGTGCTTTCACGTCAAGAGTTCCAGCGTTTTTCCCTCGTGAGTAATTGCCTTCCAGTGTTTTGATCTCTGCCTGTTTAACCGACCTAGCCCTAGTCTGCCGTTTTGGATGTGTTTGCCTTTTCGCTTGATTCCTGTGTACCGAACCATTGACTGTAATAAAGACACCGATTATTGCCAACGACCTGTCACCTCTGTGTTTGCTCTGGAGTCCTCTGCCGCCGTTGATCAGATTCCTAACAATCTCCCGTTCCACCACATCCCAGAGGTGCTCTGTTGGACTGAGATCTGGTGACTGTGGTGTTGATACCAGGCAGGATGGATCCATGCTTTCATGTTGTTTATGCCAAATTCTGACCTGAATGTCGCAGCTGAAATCGAGACTCGTCAAACCAGGCAATGTTTTTCCAATCTTCTATTGTCCAGTTTTGGTGAGCCTGTGTGAATTGTAGTCTCGGTGTCCTGCTCTTAGCTGACAGGAGTGGCACCCGGTGTGGTCTTCTCGTACCTAATTATGTGGCAGGTGAGTGTATTTTTGCACATTACGTCTATTACACTGCGTCCTAACTGGCTGTGAGCGAAGCAGCACTGGTGCATTGTTTTGAGCTAAACTTTTGTCAGACGCCCTGTTTCTCGCTCGCTTTGAACGTGCTGGAAAGGACAAAGAATGGCTGATCGGTTGCTATGTGCATTTGTGAATACTGAGATACCTCATACGTTAGTGTTGTCTTAAAGGAATACTTCATCCACAAAATGACCATTTGTATGTCAATTACTCCCCCCGTGGTATCTTGAATTCTCGAAGAAAACTTGAATTGATTTGAAGTAACTGGAATCCTGGTTTAATAGCAGCAGCAAAATTATATCAAAAATCCATCTTCAAACTCTCACACAACTCGTGCAGTACAATCAGATGCAGTACTCATCCAGACTCCCACGGACTCACAGCGCAAACGTGAGATGGTAGTGGAGGAAGTGTTACAGTAAATAGTATGACTCTGGCGAAAATGCATGTGTTTGGGAAGTAGCGAGCATACAACTAGATAGATGAGACTTGGATTATACTGCATGAGCTGTGTGAGTTTGTAAACAGACTTTTGGTTTGTGCCGTTATTAAACATGGAC
Organism: Pterois miles; assembly: GCA_947000775.1. Classification (NCBI taxonomy): domain Eukaryota; kingdom Metazoa; phylum Chordata; class Actinopteri; order Perciformes; family Scorpaenidae; genus Pterois; species Pterois miles. The sequence goes on along the minus strand of CAMQGK010000479.1, from coordinate 1,780,494 downwards.
AACATTCCTTTATTAGTCCCGCTAGGGGAAATTCAATTTACACTCTGTTAACTTATACACACACATGCACAAACAGGTCCATATACATGCAACAATTGGAGAGATGTCAGAGTGAGGGGGCTGCTCCTGACAAGCGCCCCGAGCAGTTGGGGGTTTGGTGCCTTGCTCAGGGGCACCTCAGCAGTGCCCAAGAGGTAAACTGGCACCTCTCCAGCTACCAGTTCACACTCAGTTCTTGGTCCATGTCGGGACTTCAATTCAATTTACTTCAATTCATCAGGGATTTACTCTATTTTCAGATTCTTCGTTCGCTGTGGAGGCATGTGTGTAAAACAAAGTCTTCTTCAAGAATTCAAGGTAACAAAGGTGAGAAATTAATTCACAAATGCTCATTTTGTGGATGAAGTATGCTTTTAAAGTCACAGTAAAACAACAGAAATGTCTATTATCAATATCAATATCAATACTTTGGTCAGGAATCAGTGAAAATGGGGCCGATCTATTCAATTCAATTCTCTGTCTATGTACTATGTACACTATTAACTGGATTTAAGTTTTAACCAATTTGTTGCTGCATTAAAAGGTTTATACCTGAACTGTATTTCCTATTAACTGTGTAGGTCTTTTTACAAAGCTGTTGGTATAAAAAATATTATTCTGATCATAAATAACAATTTGAATCTATATATTTATTGGTAACATTTTGTTTTACAAAGTTCAGAGAACATGTTCTATATATCTGGGGGCGGCAGTAGCTCAGTCCGTAAGGACTTGGGTTAGGACGCGGAGGTCACCGGTTCAAGTCCCCCATGGACCAAGACCAACTAGTTGCTGGAGAGGTGCCAGTTTACCTCTTGGGCACTGCCGAGGTGCCCCTGAGCAAGGCACCAAACCCCCAACTGCTCTGGGCGCTTGTCAGGAGCAGCCCCCTCACTCTGACATCTCTCCATTGACATGTATATGTACTGTGTGAACAACAGAGTGTAAATCTGAATTTCCCCACTGTGGGACTAATAAAGGAATATCTTTTTTCTTTATATATATATATATATATATATATATATGTGTGTGTATATATATATATATATATATATGTGTGTGTATATATACATATATATATATATATATATATATATATATATATATATATATATATATATATATATATATAACACATACATACATACATATACATAGATATGTGTGTAGTATATATATGTGTGTATATATATACATATATAATAAGTTCTTTATAAATGAAGTATTTGACTACTGGACTACACTACTAACAGAATATTATTGAATGAATGATAAAACAATGATAAAATCAAATAAAGAATAATTGAAGGAATACAGCAAATACAAATGATGAACATTCACAGATAGAAACAAGTTAAAGATGACCGATATCGATAAGATGACTGATATCTCTTTGATTGGATTTAATACTTTTACTTTAATACAACTCTCTAATTCTTCCTGTGTCTAATATTAATTGTTAAGTTTGTAACTGATCTTGTTTATTAATTGACTATGAATTGGTTCATTAGTCATCAGACTCTTTCTCCTCTGAGGATACATCTATACATCAGCCTCTCTGAGTCGATGGTAGATGGAGGTTGTGCTGTCTGGAGCAGAGCGGCAGCAGCTTCTGTCTGGACCAGTCTGGATCTTCTTGACCAACGATGCGACCCGGCTTGGATCGTTTCTCTCCCTCAGTGGCTCAGTAGCTCTCTTTGGTTCCTCGAACACCCTCGTTTTTGGATGGCTGGCGTGTCCCCTCGATGCACGTTTCCATCTTCATCTCTCCGTCTGGTGAGGCATCTCTGAGCCATTTCTTCAGACCCCCCTCCTCGGAGCTGGATGGGTCACTGGATTCAAAAGATTCTGGACCTAAAGTCCTTCTTTAAGTCCCTCTTCACAATGGCTGGGATTCACCAGCACGTAGATACAGCGGAGCTGCTTCAGGCTTCAGCAGCTGTTTCAGCCGTCAGGGCAGAGCAGCAAGACTACAGATCAGCAGAGATGTGGTTTGGCAGAACAGCATTCGGTTCTTTAGCCAGATTGGAGCGAGTCCAAAGGTCCAGGTTCTCCCTTCAGGCGAGCTGAGTGCCGATATCAGCCGGGTGTGAGGTTGTTCTCTCCTGGTTTATTGGCCACCAACAACATGAAACTTGAGTTGATTATCATGAATTTAATTCTATATATTCTTAGCCTGTGTAAGAAAATAAGTCAATTTATATATGGTTCACAGTGTAATACACTTCAACTAGATTAAGATATATATCAAATATAAGATTAACTAGGCATTAGTGTGCACCCAACTTTATGTTTAAGATCACATATAATATGCATGCTGTATAATATACACATGTAAATATACTGATGTAGCCAGATCTCATCAAGTGATTAACATAAAGTATTAACATAAGTATAGCACATGAATTCATGTACATTTTAATGGTAGAATCAGATTGTACTGACTCATAATGTCTGTCTGGGAAAGACCAGGTTTGACCTGTTGACCTGTAACTCATAAACACTTCACCTGGTCAGCGACGATATGAGAAACCGTTGTGTCTTCTCTGCTGTGAGATTCACCAGGCTGGTTGTAAATGAAGAGTCTCAGCACTCAGCTGACCTGAGAGGTCAAACAAACAGTTTCTGGAAGAAGTGTAAGAGTTAAGATGTGTACTGTGGATTCGTCACTTTTTTCATTATCACATTTCATTAGCTTTAGATTGTAATGAGATACTCCTTGCTGGAGATTTTAACTGGGACTGGTTGTCCTCTGTCTCTGACAGTTTTAAATCTATATGTGACTCATTTAATCTCACTCAGCTAGTAAATAGCTCAACACGTCCTAATCTTAAACGTCCAGAGAAAGCCTCTCTTCTTGATTTATTTTTAACAAATGCCCCTCATAAATCTTCACGTGTTGGTATTTTTGCCAACGATATCAGCGATCACTGTGCTATTGCTACAGTCAGACAAGCTAAGCTCCCGAAGTCAAGACCACAAATTGTTCTTAAACCAGATTTTAAGCATTTCTGTGAGCAAGCTTTTATTCATGACTTGTGGATCTTTGACTGGAGCAGAATCTCTCTAATCGATGATGTGGAGCTGGCGTGGAGTTTCTTTTATGATGCCTTTATGAAAATTATAAATAGACACGCTCCTTTCCGAAAATTTAGAGTGAAAGGCCGAAATAATCCTTGGTTTTCATCTCAGCTGGCCAGTCTATTGAGAGAAAGAAATGTTGCCTGGGCTGAGGCCAGACAATCCAAGTCCCAGGCTGATTGGCTGATTTTCAGCTTCGAGATCGTTTTACTTCTCTTGTTAAAAAGGCCGAATCTGACTATTATCTTTCAAAAACTACATGTAATTTAAATGATCCTAGAAATTTCTGGAAAGTAATAAAATCCTCATTTGGACAGGAAACTTCATATGAACTGCCAGCCAGCATTGTGACAGAGTCCAGTATTATTACTGATAAATCTGCCTTTCTAAACAGCTATAATCAACATTTTATTTCTTCAGGCTCCTTATTTGAATCAGGTTTTTTGACTCAATACCATCCACATAAGCAGAGGCCTCATTTTTCACCACCCCCAACAAACTCTGTGGCTAGACCGTTCACTTTCACTCTTTTTAATGTGTCTGAGGTCCATAAAGCATTACAGGCATTAGATACAAACAAATCTGCAGGTCCTGACAAGCTCGATCCTCACTTTCTCAAACTGGCCGTAGACTTTATAGCAGAGCTCACTCACATCTTTAATCTGACCCTTTCTAGAAATGAGATTCCCAGCATATGGAAATCTGCCCATGTTTCCCCCTTGTTGAAAGGAGGGGATCCATCAGTAATCAATAACTACAGCCAATCTCTACACTGTGTTTTAGCCAAACTTCTTGAGAAATTAGAGAGTGAACAGCTTAAAGAATTTTTGGACACAAATGGTATTTTATCAAAATATCAGTCAGGTTTTGGAAAACAACACAGCACAACAACTGCTGCTATTAAAGTGGTGAATCACATCATTGAGGCTTTGGATTGTAAAAAATATTGTGCAGCTCTTTTTATTGATTTATCAAAAGCTTTTGACACAGTTGATCATCTCATCCTGGCAGATAGACTATCCAGCATCGGCCTATCCAGACACGCTGTGGGCTGGTTTTCAAATTACCTGTCTGCCAGAACTCAGTGTGTTCAGTTTGCTGGATCGTCATCTTCCTTTCTCCCTGTGTCTAAAGGCGTCCCCCAGGGCCCCATACTAGGACCGCTGCTGTCTAAAGGCGTCCCCCAGGGTCTCATACTAGGACCACTGCTGTCTAAAGGCGTCCCCCAGGGTCCCATACTAGGACCGCTGCTGTCTAAAGGCGTCCCCCAGGGTCCCATACTAGGACCGCTGCTGTCTAAAGGCGTCCCCCAGGGTCCCATACTAGGACCGCTGCTGTCTAAAGGCGTCCCCCAGGGCCCCATACTAGGACCGCTGCTGTCTAAAGGCGTCCCCCAGGGTCCCATACTAGGACCGCTGCTGTCTAAAGGCGTCCCCCAGGGTCCCATACTAGGACCGCTGCTGTCTAAAGGCGTCCCCCAGGGTCCCATACTAGGACCGCTGCTGTCTAAAGGCGTCCCCCAGGGTCCCATACTAGGACCGCTGCTGTCTAAAGGCGTCCCCCAGGGTCCCATACTAGGACCGCTGCTGTCTAAAGGCGTCCCCCAGGGCCCCATACTAGGACCGCTGCTGTCTAAAGGCGTCCCCCAGGGTCCCATACTAGGACCGCTGCTGTCTAAAGGCGTCCCCCAGGGCCCCATACTAGGACCGCTGCTGTCTAAAGGCGTCCCCCAGGGCCCCATACTAGGACCGCTGCTGTCTAAAAGCGTCCCCCAGGGCCCCATACTAGGACCATTGCTGTCTAAAGGCGTCCCCCAGGGCCCCATACTAGGACCACTGCTGTCTAAAGGCGTCCCCCAGGGCCCCATACTAGGACCACTGCTGTCTAAAGGCGTCCCCCAGGGTCCCATACTAGGACCACTGCTGTCTAAAGGCGTCCCCCAGGGCCCCATACTAGGACCACTGCTGTCTAAAGGCGTCCCCCAGGGTCCCATACTAGGACCACTGCTGTCTAAAGGCGTCCCCCAGGGTCCCATACTAGGACCACTGCTGTCTAAAGGCGTCCCCCAGGGTCCCATACTAGGACCACTGCTGTCTAAAGGCGTCCCCCAGGGTCCCATACTAGGACCACTGCTGTCTAAAGGCGTCCCCCAGGGCTCCATCCTTGCTATTCTCAACATATATATAAATGATCTATGTAGCAACTTATCAAATGTTGCTTTTCATTTTTATGCAGATGACACAGTTATCTATTGCTCATCCCCTTCAGTTGTACAGACCCTTGAATTCCTGCAGTCTGCATTTAATGTGGTTCAGTCTCGTTTAACTCAACTTAAACTGGTGTTAAATGCAGAGAAATCCAAAATGATGCTTTTTTCAAATGGAAAAAGAAACTACCATCTGATCTCCCCAGGGTCTCAACTGCTCAAGGGTTTCAAATTGAACTGATCCCAAATTATAAGTATTTAAAGAAAGAAAGAAAGATATTCCTTTATTAGTCCCACAGTGGGGAAATTCAGTTTTACACTCTGTTTTTCACACACAGTACATATACATGTGTCAATGGAGAGATGTCAGAGTGAGGGGGCTGCTCCTGACAAGCGCCCAGAGCAGTTGGGGGTTTGGTGCCTTGCTCAGGGGCACCTCGGCAGTGCCCAAGAGGTAAACTGGCACCTCTCCAGCAACCAGTTGGTCTTGGTCCATGGGGGTCTTGAACCCGTGACGTCTGCGTCCTAACCCAAGTCCTTACAGACTGAGCTACTGCCGCCCCCTCATTGATAGGGGATCCTCATTGATCAAAATTTGACTTTCACGTCACACATTGAAAATCTGGTGTCCAAACTGAAAATTAAATTGAGGTTCCTTTTTAGAAACAAATCCTGTTTCTCCCTCCAGGTGAGGAAATACCTTGTTTCAGCAACATTTTTACCAGTATTGGATTATGGTGACCTGCTCTACATGAATGCACCTGACCAGAGCATAAAGAGGCTGGATACTGGTTACCACTGAGCGTTACGTTTCGTTACTGGCTGTGGAAATCTGGTACACCATTGTTCCCTTTATGCTGCTGCTGGATGGACATCGTTGTCTGTCCGCAGATTTTCACATTGACGGCACATCACACGTACTAGTTGTTTTCTAGCATACAGATGCCTTTGCTATTGTCAGTGAAGTTGTCAAGGTTAAGCTGAATGTGCATATTGATTTCACATGTCTGCAGTGATCTACCCCACAACATGAACAGAACTTTGACAACAAGAAAAGCAGACATGACATTCACTGTGATGGATCGCCTCAAGCGAGTTTTAAGACTTTAAAAGTTGATTTTCATATAGTAAAGAAATAAATGTACACCAGTGGAAGGTCTGAAAAACGCCGTTAAAGGAGACATGAAACTGTGGGGTGCTTTGGAGAACAGTCAACAGTTATGTAAATTATAATTATGTGACACATGCACATTGTTATGGTTCTTTAAATCTAGCTTGATAACCAACTTCAGTATTTCAGTTTGAAGTTGTTCAATTTCACACTGCATTTAATTCATATATAATTATGCTGCATTTCATTTGATACCTGTCAACCTTTATTGGATTGTATATTAATCTTATGGAGTAGCAGAAATGCTGGTCGACAGTTTGAAAAACATGACAAGACTTCAGAACAACGGGAAGGACTTCAAAATGTGTAACTCTTCAAAACCACCATCTGTAAACAATATGTCACTAAATATTGCATCAGTGAAAAACACTTAATTTTATCTTCGCATTATTAGAGATAAAACAAGAGGCTCTGCATCAACATTATATGTCATTATGTTGACCTGCTCATCATTAAATCTCATTCATCCAGCACTGACTGTCTCTTTTAGATAAGATTTTAACACTATGAATCATAAGAAAGAAATCGTTTCTGTTTTATATAAAGAATGAGGTTTTGTAAAGGTTTTCTTGTTGGTAATTCTCCTGTTTCAAACTGATTCCACTGTCTCACCCTGTTTTTGAATTTTCTGGACTAACTGCTGCACTTCTTTTTGGAAACAGTATGAAATGTCATGTAAAATAAAACAGAAGTAAAGTCACCAGAAATTAGTTTTCGAGCAGACTTTCCAGCATCTTTCCACAGGGACCAGCCTGCCTTTAAAGCCCGCTGGCATTTCATTCAAAGGAAATGTTTTTATATTTCTGCTTTATTCTCAACCTCACAGATGCAGGAGACAAAATAGATGGTAAGTAACAAGATCAGATGTGAGCCACCAGGACAGCGCAGAGGTTTCCTGGTGGGGAATTTTACCTTAAGGTGCACAAGGTCTCCCACTTTACCTTAAAAAAAGCAGTCTCAAGTACAAAGTACAAGTATCCTGCTGCATCTACACAGCAGTGTGACAAAACAATCACGACATGTTTTGCCACCAGGCTTCATCAGAATTGCAGTTTTCTTTTTCTCTATCTATGTTCATTGTGACCGTTATGCACCAAAATACCAAGACCGATTCCTTGTATGTGAAAACCTGCAAGGCAATAAACCTGTTTCTGATTTCTGAAAATAAAAAAAGTCCTAATGGACACGTGGTAGCTGATGTATAAAGTCATAAATGTGATTCAGAGGAATCACACTACAACGCTGGGTATATTTTAACCTGAACCCTTCATTCTCAGATAGCATCAGTGGATTCTATTTCTATGTAATATAATTCATTTTCTTGGGGTGTAGGTTTTACTGCAAATGCACGTCACAAAAACAACATATTTATATTCAGCTAATCTCACTTAAAACAAAAGAAAGTTTATCTTTTGTAAGATCTGAGGTCAAGATTCTCAGGTAAAGCTTTTATTTTCTCCTGTGACGAAGACAAATTATTGCTATTTACTCTATTGCATTTATTGTCTGCAAAAGTGTCCTACAAAGAAACAAAGCCAGCATATGGACTTATATTAAACATTTATTTAAACACCAACACGGTCAAAAACGTACCTCCACACAACCAGAATAGGGATGTGACGGACGTAGCCTTACACAACTGCTTTAGTTTCCACACACAACAGTGTTGAGAAGATGGATTGTTTCATACTAAACATAAACCGGATAACACTTGCTATCGAGCTGCAGCCCTAGTAGAGGACAGTAAACAGGAATCCCAATAATGGGCCTGGTGGTAACTGTAAATCATAAACTGCTCTCCATCCGTCTCCATCCTCACATAACGCCCCACCTGCTCCGCTAAAACGGGCCGACAGAAAAAAATGTGCCCAGTATGTAATGAGTCTGCAACTACTATAAAATATACAAATAATGAAATTCTCATTTCAAGTTGCCAAAAAGCACCTCGAGCTATTGTGGCTGAACAACAGTTATAATCCCCACTGGGATTTAATGAACACTGATGTGAAACAGAGAAAGGCTGCAAATGACATGCAGTATCATTTCCCTGTCTGCATGCTCCCCATGTACGATCCTTTACATCCATGTGGTGGCTACTCCAAATGTTAACCCCAAATCGTCTTTGTCTTTTTACGGTGTGAATCGACTGAAGCTTGAAAATAAACAGAGTTGTGCTCTGACAGGTTCGTACAATGATGTCAAGTCCCATCCAGCTCAGAGGCCTCATGTGCAGGCTTCCCTCCCTGCCACTGAGCGTTAGTTAGAGAGGTCAGCGTGTAGTTACATCACTGCTTGGCACTCGACCTGATAAAACTGCCCTGGGAGTACATCGGCCCAGTCCACTAGAACTGTTGCTGTGTACGTACGTACTGTATAAAAAAAGAGAGGTTTTACAGCACAAAGTAGCCTGCACGCGTTTCACATTCACCTGAGCATTTCCAAATATCAACATTCGTAAATAACACACCACCGATATGTGTAAAACACTCAATGAATGTTGCTGTTGGGAAAAGTTCAGCTGTCACAACTACTTTGAATACAAACACTTGTTTGACAGCACAGCAGAACAGGGAACAAAGTGTGTAGAAATAGTACAGCAAATTCTCCTCGCTGTCACGCCGGGTTGACATTAATGAGCATGTCTGAAGGAATAGAAAACCGCCTCTGTTCTGATCGAAGCTGTAGCCACGTCACCCACAACCGCAGCGGCCCAGAGCAAGACTAACATCCTCAGATGCATCTCAATTGAGTCACTGATGCAGCCCTAACCCATTTCCAAATGAGCATCTGGCAAGACCCTCCTTGTCAAGGCAGATAGGGTGACTGCACGGAGCCGTGTGGACAAATGGTGAGGGCGTCGAGCTGCAAACAGAATGAAAATGACCAATAGAGACAGAGGGAGATACCGAGAGAGAGACAGAGATGGAAGGAGGCGTTTCACTGGCTTATGCAGCTCCCACACACTTAACATCTCCATGTTGTTGGTTTTTTTTGTTGTTTTTGCAAGAATGATTCTAGGATGAATCACCCTGTGACCTACATCTGAGCACCCAGGCTGAGAGAAAATTAAACAGATATCATTAGGTGGCTGCTCGCGTCCACTTGTTCCAAATTACAGTCATTTAATAGCTGACCGCTCCTTTCAGGGAGGCTCCTGCTGTTGACGTAAAGGCTGTGTGATTGTTAATGTGGCTGCTGGATGTTCGCTTTGTGAATGTGTGTATGCAAATGGTTTTGCATTTTTGGCTGATCCCAGTTCTCCTCAGTGCCTTTGAAGGCTGCAGTAATAATAAAACTTGAAATTTGATTCACTCTCAAATGTCAAAGTGTAGTCAGCTGGCAGCTTCTTTTAATTTCAAAAGCGGAAAAAAATCCATGACTTTCCTTTTTCCTCTCCCCACATCCTGCACAGAATCATGAAAGGAAATATTACTTGTGATAATATTTTTCCTTTTAAACCCCTGAGACCTGTGGGATCGGGACCAACTTTGCTGTCTTCCAGAGGCTCTGACGGGTTCAGTTTTAGAGCTAGACTGAGGAGACTGATATGATATGAAACTAGAAAACTGAAGGAATCCAATGGCATCATGTCATTTACCTTGTCAGCAAGGAGGCTAAATAACACTCCAAATTTAGCCAAAATTTTGGAGAGGAAAAACTAGTATGGCAATTTTCAAAGAGGTCCCTTGACCCCTGATCTCAATATATTGGACTGAAAATGGGCTCTATGGGCAGTCTCCCCTTTAAAATACTGTATTTGAATATTTCTGCATACTGGGGTCCATAAACAGCATTGGAATTACATAAACTGGGTCTCAGAGTAAAGCTGAGACTCTGGTGGATCCAGTGAGTCCAACTGGATTCACGTGTGATGATGTTAGTCCCCATAGGAGCCATTTCATTGATCGCTGTATAAAATGACCTGTGGTGACCTCTAGGATAATCACAGCCTCTACTACTTTTACTACTACTACTACTACTACTACATCCTGGTAACTAGAGACCTCGAGCATTCAGGGGATGGATGGCTTTCCTAGCTACACTGACTACTACTACTACTACTACTACATCCTGGTAACTAGAGACCTAGAGCATTCAGAGGATGGATGGCTTTCCTAGCTACACTGACTACTACTACTACTACTACTACTACTACTACTACATCCTGGTAACTAGAGACCTAGAGCATTCAGAGGATGGATGGCTTTCCTAGCTACACTGACTACTACTACTACTACTACTACTACTACTACTACTACTACTACTACATCCTGGTAACTAGAGACCTGGAGCATTCAGAGGATGATGTCTTTCCTAGCTACACTGACTACTACTACTACTACTACTACTACTACTACTACTACATCCTGGTAACTAGAGACCTAGAGCATTCAGAGGATGGATGTCTTTCCTAGCTACACTGACTACTACTACTACTACTACTACTACTACTACATCCTGGTAACTAGAGCTCTAGAGCATTCAGAGGATGGATGTCTTTCCTAGCTACACTGACTACTAGTAGTAGTCTACTCCTACTACTACTACTACTACTACATCCTGGTAACTAGAGCTCTAGAGCATTCAGAGGATGGTGTCTTTCCTAGCTACACTGACTACTACTACTACTACTACTACTACATACTGGTTACTAGAGACCTAGAGCATTCAGAGGATGGATGTCTTTCCTAGCTACACTGACTACTACTACTACTACTACTACTACTACTACTACTACATCCTGGTAACTAGAGCTCTAGAGCATTCAGAGGATGGATGTCTTTCCTAGCTACACTGACTACTACTACTACTACTACTACTACTACTACTACTACTACATCCTGGTAACTAGAGCTCTAGAGCATTCAGAGGATGGATGTCTTTCCTAGCTACACTGACTACTACTACTACTACTACTACTACTACTACTACATCCTGGTAACTAGAGCTCTAGAGCATTCAGAGGATGGATGTCTTTCCTAGCTACACTGACTACTACTACTACTACTACTACTACATCCTGGTAACTAGAGCTCTAGAGCATTCAGAGGATGGATGTCTTTCCTAGCTACACTGACTACTACTACTACTACTACTACTACTACTACTACATCCTGGTAACTAGAGCTCTAGAGCATTCAGAGGATGGATGTCTTTCCTAGCTACACTGACTACTACTACTACTACTACTACTACTACTACATCCTGGTAACTAGAGCTCTAGAGCATTCAGAGGATGGATGTCTTTCCTAGCTACACTGACTACTACTACTACTACTACTACTACTACTACTACTACATCCTGGTAACTAGAGCTCTAGAGCATTCAGAGGATGGATGTCTTTCCTAGCTACACTGACTACTACTACTACTACTACTACTACTACTACTACTACATCCTGGTAACTAGAGCTCTAGAGCATTCAGAGGATGGATGTCTTTCCTAGCTACACTCACTACTACTACTACTACTACTACTACTACATCCTGGTAACTAGAGCTCTAGAGCATTCAGAGGATGGATGTCTTTCCTAGCTACACTGACTACTACTACTACTACTACTACTACTACTACTACTACTACTACATCCTGGTAACTAGAGCTCTAGAGCATTCAGAGGATGGTGTCTTTCCTAGCTACACTGACTACTACTACTACTACTACTACTACTACTACATCCTGGTAACTAGAGCTCTAGAGCATTCAGAGGATGGATGTCTTTCCTAGCTACACTGACTACTACTACTACTACTACTACTACTACTACTACTACTACATTCTGGTAACTAGAGCTCTAGAGCATTCAGAGGATGGTGTCTGTCCTAGCTACACTGACTACTACTACTACTACTACATCCTGGTAACTAGAGCTCTAGAGCATTCAGAGGATGGTGTCTTTCCTAGCTACACTGACTACTACTACTACTACTACTACTACTACTACATTCTGGTAACTAGAGCTCTAGAGCATTCAGAGGATGGTGTCTTTCCTAGCTACACTGACTACTACTACTACTACTACTACTACTACTACTACCACTACATTCTGGTAACTAGAGCTCTAGAGCATTCAGAGGATGGTGTCTTTCCTAGCTACACTGACTACTACTACTACTACTACTACTACTACTACTACTACTACATTCTGGTAACTAGAGCTCTAGAGCATTCAGAGGATGGTGTCTTTCCTAGCTACACTGACTACTACTACTACTACTACTACTACTACATTCTGGTAACTAGAGCTCTAGAGCATTCAGAGGATGGTGTCTTTCCTAGCTGGGCCATTCTACCGAATTCGTGCAAAGTCCAGAGTTGGAAACATATTTTCAAAAGTTGTTTTTTTCCAAAAACTTTGTCCATACATATATTGTAGCATATTTCTACGGTACATACCTAGTAAAGGCACAGTCAGATTTCATATATTAATGTCTGCCTGCTCTTGAAATGTTTTTCTGGTCCTGAAATGTGTCACTACCGTAACACAGCAACACACTGCAATAAAAACCATTATATTAATCTGTTAATATTGTGTGTCCATACACCCTCTAAAGAATAATTTTAAGAATTTATTATGAAGGGTTTTACAACTAAATCAATTAAAATTATTTTTTAAACAAATTTCAAAGTTTATTTTCTAAGACTCAACAAAATTTAAAGTCAATCTTTTTTGTAAAATGAATTACACTGATCATAGAGTTAATTAGTTATTTCATTGAATGTACATTCAACCAATAGTTATCATAAAATGTTATTTAATGACTCGATTCTTATTTTATTTTACAAAACACTCACTGTTACCATAGTGACTGCACTATTACGGTAGTGACGGCACTGTTACGGTAGTGACGGCACTGTGACGGTAGTGACTGCACTGTTACGGTAGTGACGGCACTGTTACGGTAGTGACGGCACTGTTACTGTAGTGACGGCACTGTTACTGTAGTGACGGCACTGTAACGGTAGTGACTGCACTGTTACGGTAGTGACGGCACTGTGACGGTAGTGACGGCACTGTTACGGTAGTGACGGCACTGTTACTGTAGTGACGGCACTGTTACTGTAGTGACGGCACTGTAACGGTAGTGACTGCACTGTTACGGTAGTGACTGCACTGTTACGGTAGTGACGGCACTGTTACTGTAGTGACTGCACTGTAACGGTAGTGACTGCACTGTTACGGTAGTGACCACACTGTTTTGGTTGTGACCACAGTGTTTTGTTTGCAAGGTTGTATTATATCCCTTCAACCTTATTGCTTAATATTAACTCATAACCTGCCTTTCAATGTGAATTTCACAAACACAAATGTTTATAATCAATAAAATGAGGTCATTTACTATTGAAGAGCCATTTATTTTACATTACTTCAACACAGCAGTACCAGCATGTGACTGGTTCCTGATGTCCTGGTGTGTGTGAGAGATTTGCTCTTTCTGAGAGACATTCGCTGTACATGCAGGCTTCAGCCAGTGTCTTTGTTCAGGCTCTGTGAGCTGATGACGTCTAGCTGCTTCAGCCTGTCCGCCTTCATTTGGACATTTTCATGCCCTTTGCAGACACGTCTCCCTGTTATGGGACAGACCCAGATGAGGCATCTCCAGCATCAATTTCTGACGCAAATTCAGCATTGTGTCAGAGAGGAACCACTTTTGTTTCTTAATTTTGTGTCTTGTGATTGTTTCTTTCTTCCCTGCTGATGTCTGACTGTTGTCATCTCGACTTAAGAAAGGCTTGACTAGGTTTAGGGTCTTGAGTTGGGCAGTTCTCTGATAGGTGAACTTTAGATGTGGGTTGTCTGCAGTCGTGTTAATCACTCTGTGGGAGCTGCCTTGTGTTTCTCTGAGCATAGAAACAAGACTGAGCAACCTGCTTGTCAGTGAGCTTCTTAATCCATGTTTCTCTTTGTAATTGGCAGACTTGTATTTTTTCTTCAAATCATGCTTGAGTGTGATATGAAAAAGAAAGGTCTTTCTGATACTTCCTTCTGAGTTTTTGTTATTGAGGAACACTTTGACTTCTCTGGCCTCACGCACAATTATTAAATATTAATATTAATTAATATTAAATATTAGTCTCAGTAGAAGTGCGTGGAAGGTGAGGAGGCGTGGGAGAGGACATGGCAGAAGGCGTGGCCGAAGGTGTGGGAGGTGGTGTACAATCTTTTTGTGTATTCTCTCGCCCTCTCTGCTCCACTCTTTTTATGTTTTTTTGGCATTGCTGCTTGCTTTCTCCCAGCTTAGCTGTATAATGTCAAATATAAATCAGCATTATCTTCATGCTTTATCATATACATTATTTAGCACTCTGAGATTCTTAAGAATGAAATGTGCTTTACAAATCAAATATAACATAATAACATTATTATTATTATTATTATTATTATTATTATTATTATTATTATTGTGTTTTAAGAGTATAATGTAATAATAATGACCAAACATTGCCTTAAAGATGTGAAACATTACATGTTGTCACTACCGTAATGATTATGTCACAACCGTAATTTTACAATTTGTTACGGTTGTGACTGTTACAGTTGTGACATTTTTAAATAATATAGCATAACTCAAACATGCAAACAAGTAAATGGCTAGGAACAGATATTTGAACAGTTGTACACACAACAAAACATAATATTTTGCTTTGAGCCCCCAAAAGTGCACTTACTTGCAGATAATATGTGTACGGTTGTGACGATTATTAATGTAACATACAGATTTTCAGACTTTGGAACACATTTACTTAAAGATGATGAGAGGTAATCACTCACCATGCAGCCATGAGGGACAGGGACGCAGTGTCTCTTCCAGGTGTGAAATTCAGGTGTGTGGCTAAAACCAGGCTCCGCCCACGTGGTAAAATGACTCGTGTTACGGTTGTGATCATAACATAATCTTAGTAAATATTGAAGGTCTGAATTCTTAATTGTTTTGTTAAATAGTTTTTTTATTGTGGGACAGCAATTTGCACGAATTCGGTAGAATGGCCCAGCTACACTGACAATAAGGTTTCTGAGCAGAGTTCTTGTCATCTAATAGCCAAAAAGGGCAATTCTTGTATAAATTTCCAAATATCAAAAGTTTTTGATCCTAAATCACAGCATGACTTTTACTGTGATGTTCCTCAAGGTCTTAGAGTCTAAATGTGGTATTTTGGTGGGATTATTGATAATTTTAACAATTCTTGATGGGTAAAAAATGGTTCAATTTAGCACCAAATCTGTGGAACAAATGGTATCAACCCAAAAATTGCTGAAACTTTTGAGACATAATAGAGCCTGAGGATGGACATCAGATACTTCTAACATAACGTTCCTAGCCCTGATACACTTTACAGTTAATTTGAATTGATTCAATTCATGCTTACTTCTGAACTTGACACACAGTGCTGAACATCTCAAATTACCTCTGTCCCCTTTAAAAATAATACAAAAACGGGTCTGTTGTGGGTCTCAGAGGGTTAATTTGATGGATTGTCAGCCTTCTCTTAAACTCTCAAATCAACTGACCCTTCCAGTTTTAAATCTGACACATGAAACCAAGAGCGAGGTTTGGAAGGTGGATTTTTTTAGCAGATTTGAAAGCAGATCAAGAAGAGAACAAATCACAACCTCCAGACTAAACTGACCCAAAACTATTGTAGCAGCTGACCCACCAGTCCTCCGTTCACAATGTTTTACAGATAACCAGAAACTCTACAATTCACATTAAGCTGCTGAGAAAAGCCTCAGGATGTTAATAATTAATCAATTAACACTATCGGTTAAAAGAAATATTAATAATTAATTAAAAACCTGAGAAAATGCAGAGGAGCATCTCGTCACTTTAAGGAGAAAAGCTGGTCCACCTTAAGGGTCCACCTTAAGAGAGAGTCGCAGTTACAGACACAGGAAGTAGCTCTGGACTTCCAGCTGAGGAGTTGTAGCTTGTAGCCTCGTAGCATTTATTCACCGATAGATAAACTGAACACACACTGTCTGCTACAGCTACGCTCACAGCTATAACACCACTAACACACACACACTGTCTGCTACAGCTACGTTCACAGCTATAACACCACCAACACACACACACTGTCTGCTACAGCTACGTTCACAGCTATAACACCACCAACACACACACACTGTCTGCTACAGCTACGTTCACAGCTATAACACCACTAACACACACACACTGTCTGCTACAGCTACGTTCACAGCTATAACACCACCAACACACACACACTGTCTGCTACAGCTACGTTCACAGCTATAACACCACCAACACACACACACTGTCTGCTACAGCTACGCTCACAGCTATAACACCACCAACACACACACACACACACACCACCACACACACACACTGTCTGCTACAGCTACGTTCACAGCTATAACACCACCAACACACACACACACACACACACCACCACACACACACACTGTCTGCTACAGCTACGTTCACAGCTATAACACCACCAACACACACACACACACACACACCACCACACACACACACTGTCTGCTACAGCTACGCTCACAGCTATAACACTCACCACCACACACACACACACACTGTCTGTCGGGAACTCGCTGAAGTTACACTAGTACTACACTGGCAGAAGCCAGCGGCAACGCTAGCAGCTAGCAGCTAATAACGTAGCACAACCATAGAGTTTGTCAGACGATCACTAGCGTTAATCCGGGCAGACACACAGCTGACAACCTGCTAAACTAAACTAAATGTGGTGGAGACTTTTACAGGGAAAGCGGCTTTATGGCTACAAAACAGTGACAGTGAATGCAGCACCGTGGCTGCTACAGCAACTCTCCCGACGGTGAACTGGAGACAGTGAACGCAGCACTGTGGCTGCTACAGCAACTCTCCCGACGGTGAAATGGAGACAGTGAACGCAGCACCGTGGCTGCTACAGCAACTCTCCCGACGGTGAACTGGAGACAGTGAACGCAGCACCGTGGCTGCTACAGAAAGTCTCCCGACGATGAACTGCAGACAGTGAACGCAGCACCGTGGCTGCTACAGCAACTCTCCCGACGGTGAACTGGAGACAGTGAACGCAGCCCCGTGACTGCTACAGCAACTCTCCCGACGGTGAACTGGAGACAGTGAACGCAGCACTGTGGCTGCTACAGCAACTCTCCCGACGGTGAAATGGAGACAGTGAACGCAGCACCGTGGCTGCTACAGCAACTCTCCCGACGGTGAACTGGAGACAGTGAACGCAGCACCGTGGCTGCTACAGAAAGTCTCCCGACGGTGAACTGCAGACTGTGAACGCAGCACCGTGGCTGCTACAGAAAGTCTCCCGACGGTGAACTGGAGACAGTGAACGCTGCACCGTGGCTGCTACAGAAACACTCCCGACGGTGAAGTGGAGACAGTGAACGCAGCACCGTGGCTGCTACAGAAACACTCCCGACGGTGAAGTGGAGACAGTGAACGCAGCACCGTGGCTGCTACAGAAACACTCCCGACGGTGAAGTGGAGACAGTGAACGCAGCACCGTGTCTGCTACAGAAAGTCTCCTGACGGTGAACTGCAGCTAGTGCATGTGAGGCACTAATTTCGTTGGTTACCGGTCAATAATCGGTTAACGAGGTTGGTTATCAGTTAAGAACTTTATTCAAAATTAGCATCCTAGAGCAGCACATTCTTATTTCAGCATCAATGAATTATCATAATGAGTCGGCCATGGACGTCAGTGTGTATGTATGAAAACATGGCGTTGCAAGCTTCCCTGAGGCGCTGTGTACATACATGCATGTCTTCGTGAGAGTCCACTTTCCTGTTGACTGAATGATTCGGGGCAATGTGCGCTCCTAGAAAGTCATTTTCCCGCTCAACGTGGGGGAGGAGGCTGCACTCAGAAGAGCCAACAACAAATTGCACATGAACAAAAAACAAATTTAAAGAAAAAGGTCAGACAATATGTTGAAAAGCCAAGTAGTGGGGAAGGAATTAATTCATTTGTGGCTACATGTAGTGATTTAATGCAACGTCCTGGGTTCGATTCAGGTTGGGGACCATGTCAAACCCCCACTCCCTCCCATGTTCTCTGTCCACATGCCCAAAACACTTTTTTTTTAATTAATTCTTGTTAATATCACAGTATCAATAACAACTTAATGTGCAAAGTGAAAAAAATAAGCATTTTGATGTTCAGTGCACTGCAATGTGGTGTATGTTTATGCATGAAATTAGGTCACACAAGTAAAACCAAAACTTTAATAATATATATTGTACACTATTTTTGTTTCATTTCAATTAAACCTTGTTTTGATATCACTCATTTGGACAATAAAATTATGTCAAACATGATAACTGTAGTGAAAGCTGATCAATGGTAATGTTGAATAGACTTTACTCATGGTTCAGGTGTAAATGATAAAATGAACAGTTAGCGGTTTCACTTTCAGGGTGCTGGTTTTCCCGAATTTTCCTCCGGGGATTAATAAAGGTTCATCTTATCTTATTTTATCTGGTATTTGCTGGTTCACCGTCACAGTTGACTGAAACAAAGTTTCCTGTGCTGAAAAGTGAAAATGTCTGTTGTGAATTGCCACTTACAGGTGCCTGCATGTTCTGTTGTGTGTTTAAACAATAAATGTACATTTTGTCAAGTCTACCATGTCCATATGAAGAGTTGACTCTAATGTAAGCGAGGACAAAATCTGCGTACATACTATTTACCGGTCAGTGTTCCAACCCTGATTACCTGATTACCCTTTGGTCCTTGACTGACACTGATATGATTTTGTCCACTAATTGATTAGTTGATTAAATGTATCTGTAAAATTGAGCTTCTCCACAAAGAATCACAGAACAGCACCACTTTAAAGCTTTGTGTCTACCAGAGATGTGCTCTTGGAGATAAGTCATTCAACATGAAAAAAGCATAAAAATGAAATCTAAGATGACTAAGACCAAAATGAACGATTAATTGACTAACGGACTAAGAGGTGGCAGCCCTACCTATGGTCATTAGCTCTGAAAGGAGTTTCCTCCTCAGTGTGGTTGGGCCTCCTCGTGGACGTCGAGTGAGGAGCTCAGACATCCGGGAGGAGCCTGGACTAGATCTGTTGCTCCTTCATGTCAAAAGAGGCCAGTTGAGGTGGTTCAGTCACCTGATCAGGATGCCTCCTGAGGATTTCTGGGCAGGTCCAATAAGAAGAATACCTGATAGACCCAGAACATGCTGGAGAGATTATATATCTCATCTGACCTGGGAACGTGTATACTGTGTGGGCATGTGATTTAAGTCTGTAGATAAGAAGAGGACGTAATCACCTCCAGTTTGGCATTTTGGCCGTCACCATGTTGGTGTTTGGCCGTCGCTACTTTGGTATTTGGCCGTTGCCATGTTGGTGTTTTGCAACCAGAAGTGACACAAGAGGGTGGAGCTAAGTACAATTGAACGCTGAATAAGATATTTGCAGGCAATCAGAAAGGTTATAATCAACATTCATTATATGAAACCACTGTGAAAGGGTTAAAATTCTGAGACAAAAACACAGACTCGCCAACAGCGAGGTAAAGAACTGTCAATCACCAGGTAGCCCCGCCCCAAAGCATCCCCTGCTTTCTGGTCTATCTGACTCTAAATGGACCATAATCTACTAAATGAACATCCTGCTGTACTGAAGAAGACTGAAACTAGAGACTGAGACCAGAAACTAATGTTTACTGAGGTAATAAATCAGAGAGGAGGATCATTTTCTAGAGACTTCTATACAATCGGACTTCTTTTTTGCAATCAGAAGATTCGCCCCCTGCTGGCTGTTAGAAAAATGCAAGTTTCAGGAAGTTCAGTGTTGAACGTTGCCCACTGGATTTAAGAAAATTCATCCTTTAATGCCCCCTGGTGAGAGTTTAATCTAAAAAACACAGAGCAGAGGAAAACGGAATAAGAGACCATTGGCTCAGATCTGCCAATCAAGACTTCATCCAGCTTTCGGTCAAACTCTTCCTGTCTCTTCTCTAAAAGCATGCTGCCTTCATCGCTGCCAGCTCAGAGGACAATAGTGCACTTCAGGAGTGAACATAAACACTAGTGGAAGTGGGAAAAGAATCGCTGCAGAAAGTGGGCATGACTGACAAGAGTGACTGTTTCGGAAACATAAAAAGTGGGCAACACAGTGGGCAGACCCACCACATGCGACCTTCTCCGGGCTGCTTTCCAACAGTGCGTCTGAGACAGAGAAGTATTGGCCTTAACACAGCTGCTGTTGTTTGGAAGGAGCCTGCAGTCCAAAGCCAGAGTACAGTTTTGGAGTCCAGGAATGAAATAAAATTGAATTTGGGGAAACTGTGATCATGTTTCCACAGAGCGTCCAAACACTAGATCCAAATATAAACACACACTCACTCTTTCTATCTCTTTCTCTCTCATGCACATACACACTTACACGAACCCTCATTCTGGGTTTTTTCCCCTCAGCATTACTCACACACACGCGCTCGGCGGCGGCGCGCTCGGCGGCGGCGCGCTACGCGGCGTGCTACGCGGCGCTGGCAGCTTCAACCCCCCAGCTAGTGAAGCAACAGGGGGAGCAAACAGACGACACATGTGCACATACAAGCGTGGATCATCCCTGGCTGCACACAGTCACACGGCACTAAAGCTTCCTGTCAAATAAAGACCAAGAATCACAATAACACCATTAAAATCAAAACAGGGCACAGGAGTTGTAGGTTTGGGGCCCGTTAACGTTGAGTTAATGGGATGTGAACTCGGTCTGACACATCGGGGAACCCCAAGCTGACCTACAAAGTGGCAAGGACTTCACTAGTGCTGAACAACTCTCCGCTTTGCTGTTACGCAAAGACGTCCATCCATTCAATTACATTTTAAATTAAATTGATTTTTTGGCCTTCCAAAAATACCCACAGGATCTGCAATCAAGAGGAAAAAATGGCGAGAGTCCCAGCAGTGGATCACGACCAAGAGTTGAACAATTGGTCCAATATGTCCACCAAATATAACATAACTACAGAACAGTGTTTAATGACTCTGATAAGGAGGCAGGTCCAGATATCTAATCTATCTAATATCTCTAGATATCTAATATCTCCATAAAGTAAGGGACACTGTACAGCCAGCTGGTCGTTGTTGGTTTATTTCACAACAGTGACCTGCTGGCTGTACATTGTCCTGTTTATTACCTAATCAATCAATAATTTGACACAAAAACGGTCCACTGGAGTCCGACATCAGAGCTGCGCATCGGACTGCTATAAAGAAATAACCGAGCGTAAAACGCTGTGATTGACCAATCACAATCACTCAGCAAAGCTGTATCATAAAAATCATAAATCAATCATAAAAGACAAGAAACATGAGTATTAATGACTTTTAAATTCAAAACTAATACTTTTAAAGGTGAAAACAATTATTGAAACCATGAAATAAATCAACAGAAAATTAATCCACAATAGTTTTGATTGTAAGTTTCATTTATTTATTCATCAAGCAAAAAAAAAAAAACAGATTTCTTTAGATTTCTCAGATTATTTACATATTCGTGAATGTGCTTTGAGTTTTTCATTAAAAAATATATATATATATTTGAAGACTCGATGGACTGGCGACATGTGACCCCTCGTTTGTGGTTGAAGATGGATGGATGGATAAATGAAAAGTTTGAGATCTACAAACTAAATGCTGATATTTTTCTCTATTTTTTCACATATTGCACAGCTACAAATGAAATGATTTGTCCATGAAGCCATAATGAAATTAAATATATGAGGTGAGGTGCAGACCTAATGGAAAGGCACAACTAATCAAACCAAGTGACCAAAGTTAAATGCAACTCAGCTTTCCTTGACGTTTCCTCTGTGGCCGTTTCAGTGGGTTGACGAACAATAAAAAAGCCTTCAGTCGAACCAGAGTAGAATCTAGTGATTTAAAAAAAACTCTTTTATCTTCTTCTAGATCAAAAAACTGAGCTTGAGAATAACTCACAATGACCTTTAGAGACGATACTGTCTGAGGCTCTCTGCCACCTCCATAATCCTCAAAAGAGCAACATCAGAACGCAATTGAGATTAAAATGAACTGAGCCCCCAAACAACACACACACACGCACACACACTCGACACGAATACACACACACACACACACATGTCCTTTTGCACTCCCTCAGTTATGTAACCTTAATGCAAGAGACAGCTTGACTAAGACATCCTGGACCCATCTTGTGATCGCCGTTTACGTCGCCATGCTGGGGAATTCATTCATTCATTACCATGTTGAGCTGATGACCTGTGTGTCAGGAGAGATGAATCATGTGGCCTGGGAGGGTCTGTGTGTGTCGGTGGACAGGAGATGTTGCTGCCCGTCTCCATTCCTGCCTGCTGTTTTACATGCAGTAAATCCACAGACCCCCTTCGCCGGCCAAGCGTGTTTTTTACCGGCCAAAATAGTAAATTGCCTTTTTGTGTCTCAGTGGGCTACATTTCTTTTAGTTAATAAGGTATTATGTTGAATACAAAACTAAGAGAACTTAATCAATAATTCATTTGCATGTGATGTGTGATGGCCAAAATGATAATCACAATTATTGTAATCAATATTGAGATCAAATTAATATCAGGATTATTCATAGATTTTAGGGACATAATATTTTTATTGCAAATTTCACATTTAAATAAATAGAGCTAGTGCTAAAGTCCAAACGTCAAAAATTTTTAATATTATCCTTTTACTTTGTCATCTAAAGTGGTTATTTGCAAAAAATAATTTGAAAATTTAAAAACCCCACAAAGTTCAAATTTTTATTTAAATATCTGCTTTGATTAATAAAAAGCTGTTTGGCATTAGTAGTTCTAATTATAAACAGCCTTCTGAGATTTACTCACCAAACAGAAAATCTACCCACCTTCGGCGCTTGGTGGGTGCTAATTTCAAACCCTGCACACTCACATACAGTTTTTCATTCATGTTTCTGAGGGTGTGGGTCATGTGACCAACATAGACCACCATGGCGTCAGTAGGCTAGTTTTTGGTAGCTCTGTAGCATGACTACTTGTACTAGTACAGAAGATGAAGGATGGGAAGTCTGTAACACATCTGTCCATGGAAAGCTAGTAAAACACTACAGCAAAGGGAACGACCAACCCTAGCTTTAGTCAGCAGGGCTATCATGAAGTAGCAGCTCTGCTCACAAAGTCCAGACAAATATGATAATGGAGAGAGCACAACCTAATGCCGGTGTAATTATTAGGCAACAAATGTAATTTTCAATCATCAGTTCTCGCTGAAAAAAAAAATAAATAAAGGCTCATAAAACAACATCAAACCAGTGGCGTAGGCAGAAATCACAGTGTGGGTGGGCACACAGAAAATCAGGTGGGCTTCGCCCATCCAAGAGCAGTCATAGGCTGATTAATAGGTTCTGAAACACACATATGTTAACCAATAGACCACTACAACTGTACTTGCCTGAACGCACCACAGTTTATCCCTACAAGCCGTATACACTGCATCTGGAAACCCGGGCGTTCAGACTGCTGCATTTGTTTTATCTGATGTGAATATACCTTGTTTTAGTATTTGAAACTACTATATTAATAGCATCGCATAGCCTGGCATGATGCAGCACTACCAATGTAAATTCCAAGTACACCCAACAAAACCTATAACCGATAAACAATAATATTAAAATAGGCCACTACAGTCCAAAAATGTAAATTAGCTTATTTTAGAGAGGACAGGGCTTGGTGTCGAACACTGAAATGGTGCGAGCAGGGACACAGAGTTCAGTTTCGTCCCACTGACAGCTGAATAGAGTCTTTCAGCAGAAGCCTACAGCCTGTTGTCTGTAACGTCAGGGTGACGACGGGCCACATTCGTGTTCATTCAGTCATTACTTGGCATTTATTAAGGAGAAACTGCCATTGGAGTTGGTGTCTGGACTCAGAACGATGGCTGGACTTGAGTTGGACTCTCTTCCTCCTGCTACTCATGATGTCTTTTTGTGACAAACTAGCAAACTGCCTTGTTTCACCGTGACTTTCTATCTTAACCTACATTAAAAGCAGCTTCTGAGCCTCTGTACAATGCACCGGTGTTTTAGTTTAATAAGCGACACCATGTTATCTGGAGTCTTTCAGCCAAATGCATCTCTGTGCTTGTAGAACCTTGACAAGAAGTTGCCGTAGATCAGTTATTCCCAAAGATTTTCAAATCAAGAACCCCTAAAATGACGCAGATCTTAGACCTTGATAAGGTTTTGTCCCAGGGTCCGTCATCTGATAGGATTATTGCTTTTAACCTATGACCAAAACAGTCATGCATTATCTCATTGTCATTTATGGATGAAAAGGTCGTGAACCTCACTGGTTTAGATAATAAACACAGAGGAGTATTCATAGTTGATTAAGTAAACTGAAGGCTTTCTGTTCAGCAGCCATTACGCATTCAGCTGAGAGACTCCAGGTAACACAGTTGCTTGTTAAAGCCAAACACCGGCTGTAGTGAAAGAGGAGGAGCTGCTCGCAGTCTGAATCTGCCACTTGTAAAATGCACTGTCTCTCAAAAAATCTGACCTATCAGGAAGCCCTAACAACAAACATGAAGAGGCAAAGTCCCGCCCCTTCCAGTGGACCACCAACATCAAGAGACTTTTTTTTTTTTTGTTTTCGTTTTGCACACAGGTGAACCCACACCAACCATTTAATCTGATCCCTCTTTTTCTTCCCAGCTGATAAAAAGTCCGGGAGTCGCTGGATAAAACACATCAGGTCACATAACGTTTCATTTGTGCATGGAGCGCTGCTAAGTTAGCTAGTGTTGGTGACCTATATTGTGTGAGATGAGAGATGTAGTTTCACACAGAACTAAGTGATTCTACGACAAACCTACGAAAAACTGCCACTTTCCTGACTTGCACAATCATCTTTGATTTGATCTCTGACGAGTGTTCAAGGTTCCATGGGGCCCACTGGCAGGGGAGAGACTTTTGGCCATAGTCAGAAAACTGAAACAGCTTCACTGACTGCTACTCACTGGATGATCCAGCAAACAAGGAAGCCTTCTGATTGGTTAGGCCCACCTCGGCCCGCGAACAGTCACGTAGCTGTGTCAGCCCTGTCAGTATGGTCCGTTAAATATTATTTTACTGTCTTGCAGAGAGTAGTGGTGCGCTGACAGCAGCTCACAGATTAGCTTCCCCCGTTGGTTATGTGACCCTGGTCTTGCAGGTCGTAGTGGTCCACTGAGAGTCTCCAGGGTTGACACAGGTAGATAGTTATGGCGACGCCTCCTCTTGTGTAGCCTCTCCATCGCAAACTCTCTCACACACTCCGATGCAGAGAGATCAACAGGCGTTCGGTTGCCTGGCAGATGCACGCACGGAGACGCAGGGCTCCCAGAGGCCTTTGCTGCGGCATGCAGGCGGGCGCCACTGACAGCCAGGCACACAGTCGACTGTGACAAATAGTAGTGGACTTTTTACGCCCCAGCAACTCGCAACCCCCACCTCGAACACACACTCCCCCTCGGCACCCCCACCTCCTTCTCCATCTCTTTTCCCATCAATATACACAGAGATTGGAGGCACAGCCTATCAACAGCTCCTGGCTTCTCGTGCAGGGAAGGAAAAAAACTCTACAACAACAGCAAAAAAAAAAAAGAAACAGCTAAATCTGCAGAAATATTACGCCCTGTCTTATTCCACCCTGACTGAATCTGAGGGAGGAGGAAAGTCTCAAGGAGGTACAACAAGGTGAAGCAATATACTGAAGGTTTACAAGACCCTCTGTTACATTTCTGCACCAATATTAATCAGATTAAAGCAATAAGTGTCACATTAACTAAGCTGCCACGTAAGCACCTCAACCAGCTACTGTCAAATCACTAAATCCCATCAGAATCAAAATTATAACTTGATTAGCAGACTTGGACTCGTCCGTCAAAACGTAATCTGATTTGTGTCGATTTGTTGATTTTGCGGATGCACGCCATGCACATTTTGAAAAAAGAGACATTTTCAGTGTATGGGATAAAGATGCTCTACAGATTAATCAATACAAGAAAGTACGGGTGTAATGATTCATCTACTGCGTCAGAGTGTCAATTTCTATTCTTACAATCCAACTAAATGGGTAATGATTGGTGGTTGGTAAGTTGTCCTTCCCAGGGGACATATATCGATCTAAAATCAATTTGCAAGGTAAAAAATCAATTGTATCGATACTAAGAATTTGCACCTTGTATTTAAGCATGACAGATGTTACGTGGCTGTATTTTTTAGCACTTTTAATAGTAAAGAAATGTTAACTATTGTTCAGTCTCCCTGTGTATAACGTCATCGACTCCAGTCTCAGAAAGACAACAACAAAACGAAGGGTGGCTGATCGCGGTCCAACAAGGGAGACATTTCCAAGCCACGTTTGAGGTCCAGCCTGTAGGAGCATTTTGGCTTTTGCAATAAAGGGAGATGTCCTTGATAAATCGCTTGGCCAGATAAAATACAAAGGCAACAGGACTAATCCTTCCACACGCCTACTGACGCCTTGATGAAAAGCTGCGTTTCATGAGTGTGATGTCCAGCTGCGTTTCTGCTGCTGCTGTCAGCCCTTTCTTCCTACATACAGTTTGCCTTTTATTGTGGCCATGTCATGTCATTATACAGCAAATGTCATTTATATTTAGTTTAGACAGAACAAGGGTAAGAAGTCTGTGCTCATTTGTAACTAATAGTAATAATCCACAATTAAAACCCCATCCTATATTTATTCATGGAGCCCTGCAAGTCACTGCATGATCTACAACACTGTGCCGCACATATTTCAGAATAAAAGCCCTGTGTTAACAAATGTTCTGTCCGCAGAAATAAAACACTTGTGGGCTTATATTTTGAAATGAAAGCAGGAAGTGTTGAATAAAAATAAACCTTTACTGTTTTTCATGTCTATGTCAAATTCTGCAGATACAGACATTGAAATTGTAAATTTATCCACTGTGGGACTAATAAAGGAATATCTTATCTTATCCTAAGTGTAGTAAAGTTGCTGATATGATGTCAGTATACTGTCAATGGATCAATTTCACTGTTGTTGCTGTGAACCGCGTAGCTCGTGGCAAAATAGGCAAATCTCTAGAAGAGATGCAGCTGATGAAGCACAGCTGAGCCACAGCAGCCACACAGCCAGTGTGAGGCTCATACCCGTTAACATGGACGCCAAAATAAAAAATAAGAGCCGCCAGTATGGACACGCCATGAGACTCCAATATTATTGCTCTACAGTTTATATTGAAAATGAGAACAGAAGCAGGTGGTTAAACTGACCTGAAGAGAAGTTGGCTGCATTTTTATTTTTTATTCAATATTATTGCTCAACCTTTTGCTTTGGAAATAAGAACAGAAGCAGCAGGTTAAACCACTGTTTGTTTAACTTGACTAGAAGTTGGTTTATGCCTTGTATCTTGAGAACTGAAGCAGCAGGTCCTCAAGTTGCACTTTTTATTATTTTCAAATGAAAAGTGTATGTAATTGCTATTAGTCATTGTTTACCTTACATTATGCTTGATCATCTTATCTTATCTTGTGACCCCTACTGTAAACTTACATGGATGAATCTAAAGCCAACAGTCTACCTGCAGGCTGACGCACATCAGCTCAGTAATTATTAATGTACAGCATACATATTAAAATGATACGACTCTACAGCCTGTAGCAGGCGACCAGTTCTTAGGACTGCAGAGTGAGAAGCAGCTTATGTCTGAGAAAACATGGATATAAGGAGGCAGCAATGTAAATATTACAGCAGGAAATCTGCAGTCAAGATGTAATTATGATGTGAAAAATGTGAGATGTTTATCTGAATGTGCTGTGTGCAGGACACCGATGATGTTTGCAAATCCCCAAAAGCCAATATACAATATTAATCTGCTCTAGAAAACCTCTACACCCCCAAAGCAACAGCACCAACCACCAGGGAACACAGAACCAACCCGTCAACACTCCCAACATGCACTATTTGGGAGTATCGAGTGTAAATCAACCAAAAACACATTAAGCACAGCCACTACAATGCAGACTGAAGCCAGTGCAAATACTACACGAATATGAATACTCAAGTACTGTACTTTAGTACAGTTTGAGGTACTTTACTCGTGTGTGTCCATGTTATACTGCTTTATATTCTACTCCACAACAGTTTGGAAGTCAATACTGTTCAATTTACTTTGATAACATCAGTTCCTGGTTATCTTGCAGATTCAGATTATTAATTATTAGTATTAAAACAAAAAATAAATGTGCCACTAAATTGTGACAGATTGTTGTGTATTAAGTTACCAGGGAATGTACAGTATGAAGTAGTGGAGACTGTATCCAGCTGTACCAGCTGTACTGATGCTTACACATTAATGCACATTAAAGTACATTTACTTATTTTGAGGAACTTTTCTGTTATAATTTAGACGGAATATAGTAACATTACTTTTTACTCCACCACATTTATTTGATAACTTAAGTTACATCGGAGATTCAGATTATTAATACAATTAACCCAAAATCTAATTAATAAATACATTAGGATGTATTGATACGGATTCACCTTGGTGAAAACAGCTCTATGTGTTTTAGTCCCACCTTTACCAGCTGCAACATTAAAGTAATATTATTCAATAATATACATTATTGTGAATAGGCCGTTCTGCATAATGAGTCGCCTGCTTTTATTTTGATGCTATTACTTAGCTAGTTGTTTTGAACACAGGACTTTTAGTGGTAATGTTACCGTGTGGTATAGCTACTTTTACTTTATTACTTCCACCACTGTAACCTTACTGTAAGTACTGTAAATGTTGTTAGCAATTTGCAAAGCAAACTGCAAAAGTAAAAGATTATTAGCATCAAGACGAACAAAAAATGTAAGTAGCTTGCTTGTTATGCAGAATGGCGTATTTCAGACTAACAGACTGAATAATTATAAGTTCTGACTGGGAGAAAGTTTGGTCCTGACCACAGAGGTTCCTTCTAATAAATAAGATAAGAGAAACTGATCCATAGAGCTTAACCACTGACACATTTCTTACTTGAGTTTACCAGTATGTTTGCATCTTACTACAGAAGTATTACATGTGGTTGCTATGATTACAGTGACAAAGACAGTAATGCATTTTTCCTTATTAATCTTATTTTAATTCTTGCCAAATTCCACATTCACAAATGTAAATGTACCAAAAAAAGCCTTATTTATTTATATTTATGCAGGAAATTAAATATGTGTCAATGATTTCTTCCTCACAAACAGAAAAGCTGTGAAAACGATGAAGGTTTGCAATACCTTCATTGTTTTTAAGTGAACTTATTGTCATTTACTTATTTATTTGATGTTGGATTTGTTTCATGTGCTTTTTATGTTTAGCTCTACTTTTTGTTTAAAGGAACAGATTTACACCTAAATGTTAAGTATTGTTCACTTTAATCTGTTTGAAGTCTATTTCTATGCTGTGGCTCACCTAAAATGTGGTGTGCTGGCACAAACGGTGCTATCCTGAAGTAGTGTAACAGATCTAGATGTAAACACCTTCAAATAGAAGCTGAAATCCTGATCTCTGGTCTCAGATTCATCTGTCGATGTCAAATCCAAATGTTTTCAGCAGAAATAAAGGAGTTGGCCTCACTGATCCAGTAGTTTTAAAGGGGACCCATACACAGTATGTCAAATAAGTGTGGTGGACAATATTATCAGAATATGGAAATGCTCACGTAAAGTACAATAACCTAAAATTGCATGGTACTTTAATACAAGAAAATAGTCACAAATAAAATGCAAATAAGATAAATGAGATAAGATAGTTTCAATAAACACAAACATTGGTGAGCAGAATGAACAGTGGCAGCATTAAATATTATACTTACTGCAGCAGAAATAAAGTGTGTGTCCTAGTTTTTTTTTTTGTGGTGATGGAGGCGGAGCTTCTCCACACACCGCGGGTGGAGCGGACTTCCTGTCCCTGCAGGAGGTGCCCAGAGCTGTCAGGGCCTCATGTAGGAGGTGGGAGGTAGTTTGGCCATCATCCGTCTCTCAGTCCTGCTCTGTGGAGTCGAACAGCATCCCGGAGCAGAGCTGGCCTTCATTTGTCCAGCGTCTTCCTGTCTGCTGTCGAGACGCCTCTGGCTGTGGATCACCGCTGATCCACCAAACCACAACTCAGCTGCTACTTTACTAGAGTATTTACACTACTTCATGTATATAGAGTGAAATATTATGATTTCTACTGCAATATGTATATATGTATGTATATATCTGTCAGCTGTGGTTACTTTGCAGATTTTACATTACATTACATACTGAGTATAAAGGATTAAACCACATCATTATTTAAATATGCAGGTAAAAGCCTTACGAACACTGTGTTAATGGTCTGATAGATTGCAATATTGAAAATATGACATTTTGGGGTCGTGAGGTCAGATATTTATTTAACTTTTATTTATAAAAATGCAACTCTACGCTGATGACACTGTATTATACTGTCATGCAAGGTCAAAACAAGAAGCTGCTGCAACACTCTCTGAAGCCATGGTGCCCGAGTCCCATTGGCTCAAAAACTGTGGTCTGCATTGAATACAAAAAAACCATCTGTGTGTTTTTCTCCCGACAGCCAACAGATTGACAGCAACCATCAGTTGTAGTGGATGGAGAGAGGTGGTTGAACACTTTAAGTACCTCGGGGTTGTCTTCGATTCTAATATAAACTTTAAGCAACATATTAAAAAAGTCTCAAATAAAATTAAATTCAACTTGTCAAATTTCAAAAATATAAGACCTTTGCTGAATATGGAGACAGCGAAAACCTCTATGCATGCAATGATTTTGACTCACATTTCCTGCTGTTATACAACATGGTCACATACCTCAGAAAGTACTCTTAAACCCCTCAAGTCTCTCCTCAAGAGAACACTAAAGCTACCAGTTGTTTTTGGATGCGTGTCTCATCTGTAAGGTTTTGAATGGTCTAGCCCCTCCACCATTACAGGACTTCATCAAGAAAAAAATCATCCAGAGGAAACACCGGAGTGCTGACTAGAGGAGACTGGGATGTTCAGCGACTAAATTTGGCCAAATGGTGGCGTCCATCGGAGGAACAGTGTTGGAACACTCTGCCAGCTCATGTTAAACTGTGACAATTACATCACCTTTAAAAAGACGCTCAAACTGGTTGAAAACTACCCAGACCTGCTCTCATGGGTGACCTCTACATCTTTCTGTTCTACGTATGGATTTTTAGCCGTTAGGGGAATCAGGACTTGTTCTCTGTGTAAGATTTCTATGTTCTATGTGTTCTACATGTTCTGTGTGTTCTACATGTTCTTCATGTTCTATGGTCTGTGTTCTACATGTTCTACATGTTCTATGGTCTGTGTTCTACATGTTCTATGTGTTCTACATGTTCTACATGTTCTATGTTCTATGTGTTCTACATGTTCTATGTTCTACATTTTCTACATGTTCTACATGTTCTACATGTTCTATGTTCTATGTGTTCTACATGTTCTATGTTCTATGTGTTCTACATGTTCTACATGTTCTATGTTCTATGTGTTCTACATGTTCTATGTTCTACATGTTTTACATGTTCTATGTTCTATGTGTTCTACATGTTCTACATGTTCTATGTTCTATGTGTTCTACATGTTCTATGTGTTCTACATGTTCTACATGTTCTATGTTCTATGTGTTCTACATGTTCTATGTTCTATGTGTTCTACATGTTCTACATGTTCTATGTTCTATGTGTTCTACATGTTCTACATGTTCTATGTTCTATGTGTTCTACATGTTCTATGTTCTATGTGTTCTACATGTTCTATGTGTTCTACGTGGTGTATTGTCTCTATGTTTTTCTATGATAGCTGCCTTAGGACAACGGATGAAATTTAGCAACTGCGCTAATTCCGGCATATTTATATTGATGCTTTTGCTGATATATTGATTAACATGCATTGTCCTAATCAAATAAATAAATAAATGTATTGTGTTTTGTTTTCTGATTTTTCTTAAATTGTTTTGTTGTTGCATCACAAAAAGATGCTATGACATTTTCCACTACATGTTTATGTGATTGTGTAAAATTATCTCTTTGAGTACACTATGTGTAAGTATATCATGTGTCAGGGATCTAAGCTGATGTTTAGTTCTTGATGCTACTGTGTGTTGTTGGTTTAAAAGCATAATACAAAAATTGTAAAAATAAAAAATTTAACAAACGTGGACCCAACCTGTTCTGGCTTTTGACCCTTCACAGGAGAAGCAGTGTGTAGTCAGAGCTTATTGACATGTTCAAAATCCTAAAAGGTAGCATCTGATATTCCCCCAAACAAAACAATATATAGTCCAAAGTAGGAACTTCTATTTGTGTGGCAGAGTTTTGAGTTTTCTTCTTTATACCCCATTAATCCATTAATCCATTAATCCATTAATCATGAGCCCTGAGCTTTATCCACCCCTTGGTTGGACTAAACTCCTAAATAGTATATGGAGTATTAAAACTAGTAGTACAAAATGCTACTTACATATTGATGAATCAGTTCTATAGTCTAATAAGGTAAAATATAAAAATACTATATCACTTACAACAGCCAAGTACCATTACTTTTAATCCTTCATTTACTTCATACTTTTATTTACGGCTATGGAGCAACGTGACGTCATCCATCCGGAGTCATGTGTCCAGTGTTCACTGTCTCAGCTCTGTTTCAGAAATCTGTACATCTGATCTGATACAATATACTTATTGTGCGTTGTCCCTGTTAAATAAACAAATGCATGAATACAAGCTGCTGCAACACCTTGTAAGACATGAGTGAGCATGGGAATAGCCATTTACCTCCATCATAATGTGCTAAACCCATTTTATTTCAGTTCATCCGTGTTCATTTCGTATTAATCACTAGGAGATCTTGACACACTGCAGAGCAGCATCTCCAATTAATCTTCAGGCTCCAGCTTTCAGATGATGTTCACCACTTCTATGTGACGTCTGCTGACCTGCTATCCCCCCTAAAGAAAGACCCCTGGACCCCCCTAAAGACCCCCTGGACCCCCTGGGCTCCTCAAAAAAGGACTAAAAGTGGTCTATGTGGGTCTGGGTTAATCTAGTTTTTCACAGCAACACAGAGTTCATACTAAACATGTACTGTATGAATGAGCAGGGTCTACATCATCATCCTCAGTGTGTGTGTGTGTGTGTGTGTGTGTGTGTGTGTGTGTGTGTGTGTGGCGTGTGCGTGTGTGTGTGTGTGTGTGCGTGTGTGTGTGCACATTATTATGCCTGAGAGTCACTCCCAAAAAGATAAAGACCAAAATTTCATAATCCCTCGTGAATAAAAAGAAAAGCTGCTTGTTCTTGGGGAGAACACTGACTTTATCATTGTGCCAATATTCAGGCGTCCTGAGGGACTCGGTATCGCTGCTGCTCAGTCACAAAGTCAGAATGAAAGAAAAGAAATGCCGTATCTCAGTAAAAATAGACGGATATTTAACAGCATCCTGGTGCATTTATCTATAATTTTACCCAAATTAGATATTTTTTACAATCAGATGAAGCTTCTGAGAAACAAAATTGTACATTAGAAAAGAGCAGACGGTCTGTGTTTTGATTCCCAAATAAAACCTCAACAGAACAGACGTTCATTGGTTTCACTGAGATAATTTGACCATCACATCACATTTAACCACTTCATGAATTAAAGGGACAACGTGGTTTTATTTGATCTCCGGCTGAAACCCAGACAGGAGGGAGAATGTGTTCGTTTTGACCCTCTGAGCGCTAATTAAAGCTTTGTTTCTTTGAGGAAGGTCGGAGAAACAAACGTTAAATCGGTATTAAAAGGTAATAAATTAAAAGGACAACGTGGTTTTAATCAGTGGAAGAAGTATTCAGATCATTTATTATTGTAAAAGTTGTAATACCGCACTATAAAAATATGAAGTCTTGCATTTAATAAAATATGTAAGTGCTGTAAAAGTACACAAGTATTAAGTGTACTTAAAGTATGAAATGTGAAAGTACTCATTATACAGTATGACCCCCATCAAGTATGTATATTATGACATAACTGCATCTTAATTATTGATGCATTAACATGTAAATAGCAGTTTAATGTTGGAGTGGGTCGAGGTGGAGCTCATTTTAACCCTTTTACATGCTGTTTGGTACTTTAATCACAATGCATCATCTTTTATTACCAGATTGTATAGTGAGATATAGTAACTATAGTTGTGGTAGATATGTAGTGATTGAAAAAGTACTGTTTTGTTGAAGTATAAAGTAGCATTATATGGATATACTGGTGCACCCAGTGCTCACAGCTCCAGTAACAACACAATAGCTTGTACTTCTCTGGGCCTGTGGTCCTTCTTTAATTAGGATCTCACTTGTATGAGCACATTTTCTGATTGAAAGTGAAAGATATTAAAAAAGCATATCTACATCCCATCTCACCCCGTGGTCTAATCCAAGTGTGTTGATAAGCATTTTATTATGCTCTTTAGAGGATCTTTTAATGCACAGTTAGTGTCCCTGGTAGAGTCATTGACCCTCAACACCGTCGACATCCTTTCAGTGAGATAAAGCAAATATACCTGCAGCATTTCAAACATTAAAAACACACGATAAAACACACACACACACACACACACACACACACACACGCACGCACGCACGCACGCACACACACACACACACGCACGCACACACTAATGCTCTGTCATTATCACTGTAATAGATTCAAACAGCTTGTAACTGGAAGTACATATAGAGTGTATTAATATTCA
Source organism: Pterois miles (assembly GCA_947000775.1). Lineage (NCBI taxonomy): Eukaryota > Metazoa > Chordata > Actinopteri > Perciformes > Scorpaenidae > Pterois > Pterois miles. Next base: position 1,745,194 of record CAMQGK010000479.1, on the reverse strand, counting down.
GTATTCATCTTCATTGCTGTCCCGTGAACTCCACATATCTCAAAAATGTCAACTTTCACAGCTTTATAACGATAATACAGGGAGATTTAAAGACATGTTTTAGCCGAAAGAAGTAAAATCAAAAAGTGAAGTTTCAGGCTATAAAAGGAGTACAGCTGTAATCAACGATTATTTTCATGGCTGATTAATACGTCGATTATTTTCTCAATTAATCAATCCATTGGTTTATAAAATATCAGAAAACGATGAAAAATGGCCCAAGATGACGTCCTCAAATGTCTTGTTTTGTCCACAACTCAAAGATAATCAGTTTACTGTCACAGAGGAGGAAAGAAACATGAAAATATTCATATTTAACGCGCTGCAATCAGAGAATTTTTACTTTTTATTTCTTAAAGAAATTACTCAAACTGATTAATCGATTATCAAAACAGTTGGTGATTTATTTAATAGTTAACAACCAATCGATTGATGGTTGCAGCTCTAAAAGGATCATTTAATCCTCAACTTTCTTTAAAAACCACCACCTGTAGGAGATACATGATTTTCACTTGATTGACTCACTTGGTTAAATCCAGTGGTAGAACGGAGCTTTACAGCAGCATTTTTACTTGCATTTTATACAAATATGTCCATTTAATGCTGCTTTTCTGCTCAAAATTTCCACTACACTTCAAATTTTTATGTATTATTTATAGTTAGTAGTTGGCTCTGAGGGAAGAGCAGGTCGTCCACCAATCAGAAGGTCGGCGGTTCGATCCCCGGCTGCTCCGGTCACATGTCGATGTGTCCTTGAATGAGCCACTTAACCCCTAACAGATCAGATCCTGATGGGCGACGTTATATTATATATATTATATTATATTATATATGATATCAGCGTATGAATGTGTGTGTGAACGCTGGCATGTGGTGTAAAGAGCTCTGAGTGGTCAGAAGACTTGCATAACTGCAAGCACGTTAACCATTTAGTTACTTTTCAGATTGAGATTTTATAAACTAAACATCTAGAGAGGTAGTAAAATATGATGCATTGTTCCAGATTAAAGTACCAAACAGGATATGAAGTCGACCCACTTCAACATTAAAGTGCTGCTTGCATGTTAATGAGTCAATAATTAGGCTGCAGCAATATGACGACGCATACAGTCCCACTGACATTCTGCAGAACGACTACTTTTACATTTCAATTCTAACAACATTTTCTTGCTGATACTTTAAATGCATTTATTTTGTGCATTCAAATTTTGTCAGTATTTTTGTGTGGTATTTCAACTTTATAATAAGTGTGCACATACAGGGAATTTGGCTCCAGTTTTGTGCATTTCTCTCAATGTACTGTGAACAGTGAGGGAGTCTGAGCAACAAAGGTAAAGAATAAAGAGGACTGTTAGTACACAGGCTTGTGAAAAAATGGGTGTATACATTATATGTGTATATATAAAAAGCAGGAGGGAGGTTTAATGTGCTTCAACCATGAACAGAACAGAGTCAGAGGTCTCTGGTTCGGACTGATGAAGACGCACGCCGTCGAAAGGTTCGTCCTCTCGTAACGTCTGGTGCCTGAAACCTGTGTTCTCCAGTGTTCCTTGGACCTGGTCTCCGGGGTCTCGCACTTATAAAAGCACCAATGACCACAGTAAAATAAGAAATAAAATACAGAAGTAAATGACCTGAATACTTCTTCCACTCATTAAAACCATGTCGTCCTTTAATTTATGACCTTTTACACCATTTTAATGTTGAAATTTGTTTCTCCGACCTTCCTCAACAAAACAAAGCTTTAATTAGCGCTCACAAGGTCAAACGAACACATTTCCCTCCCGTCTGCGCTGCAGTGGGAAACCAAATGAAAGCACGTCGTCCTTGTCATGAAGTGACGGCTTCATTTAATGTGATGGTCAAATGAACATGATCTCAGTGAAAGAACTGAGCGTCTCTGCTGTCAAGGCTTCATTTGGAAATCCAGACCTTTAAATTCACCTTCTGCTCCTTTCTAATGCAGAACCTTAATCTGAGGTTATTTCAGCAAAAGAAGTTCAAACCGGCGTTACGCTCTCTAAGTTTAAATCATACAGTTAATAACTGGCCAGAAATTTGTTTCTCGGATCTCCATATATAATTGGATAGCATCTACTCTATGGAGTAATTTTAAGATAAATTTGAAATAAATTTAAAATAAATAAGACATTAAATGAAAAGAGTAAAGAAATATAAATAATTTGGGGAAATATACAGTAAAGGGGGATTCATATGTGAATAAATAAATAAATAAAATTCAATAATGAATAAATACATTCAGAAATACATCTAAAATAAATAAGATAAGATAAGATAAGATAAACCTTTATTAATCCCCGGAGGGAAATTCGGGAAATGAATACATCAGGTCAGTGAAAATATATCAATAAATAAATGATTAATTATAACTATTAATAAACATGACATTAAATGAAGCAGAAAGGGAAACATGAATAAATAAGTTTGGGGAAATACACAGGGGGAAATGCAAAGTGAAAAATAAATAGATAATAATTAAATAAAATAAATACAATTTAATAATGAATAAATACAAGTAAACAAAAAAATGAATAAATAAACAAATGGGAAAAGGAAATAGCAGAGTAGCCAGATGGGGAATTAAAACAAAGGTAAATACATAAAGAAGCAAATTAAAACAGAAATATCAATTCATGTCAAACGTTATCAGCTAATTAATGCCTACATTTATGTTTAATATTATTTTTGTAAAATTTAATGGCAAATTTATTAATTTATGGAGTCATTTATTTATTTTTGATACTACTCTGTTGCTCAGACACAAATCGTTGCCTGAATATTAACGGTGTGTCAGCGTGAAGCCTTGTAGTGTCACATCTCAGCTGCACCCTGCTGCCGTCCCTGGGGACCAAAGCTATCAGCCCCCCACACAGACGCACTCAGACCCCCTAGAGGACAATCCAGCTGGTCAAACCACCTTGGAGGTCTAAACACCGGAGGACTCAGAATCTCCTCCGCCTGAATGGGATGTGACCCAGAAGAGGAGGAGGATGGAGAGCCAGATGTTGAGGTGCTACGCTTCAGCGAGCCCGAGGGAGCCAGTGAGTGACAGGCGGACTGACGTATGTGGACTAGGTATACCGTATCTGTATGCAGAGGGATAAGAGCCCACATGTGAGCCTCTTGTCAGCACACAGGAGCTTTACCCTGATGTGCATCCTTGTTGCTTTTTTTATTCGACAGATGAACCAGTGGCACCTCTTAAAAGCTGAGAGGCAGCTCAGCGAGAGGTTTTATTTCACACAGCTCCTCAGTATTAGTCTGAGGGGAGCTTGAAAGCTACCGAGGCTCAAAGTCTCTCAGTTTGCTGAGCCAGTCACTCTCAAATTGGAGGAAATGTAAATGACTTACATAATCAGCAGCAACCTCCTAACACACATGCACACACACACACACACACACACACACACACACACACACACCACAAAAAAAATGGTAAGTCAGCAGTCAGTTAATAACACTGGTAACTGTGTAAAAATAGTCATATATAACGTTCAGCAAGTCAATGTACAGTATGAGCAAGTGAGCAGAATAGAAGTGACACGTTGTGCTGCATAATGAGGCTTAACGCTGACCCAGAGTCAGGATCGTCATGTGGGTGAAGAGGAGCTGTTCTTCTGGATTCATACATTTCTGTCTGTTGTGTGTTTTGATAAACTAATACGGCTGCTTTTAAAAAATATACCCAGAGCGTGGCTGTGCATACACTTATGTATACTCCAGTATACTCTGTGCTCAGGTTTACAAGAGCAGACAGAGAAACAGCTCCTCTTGATAGCGAGTGGATTTTTTTTTCTCTTCACGCTGGATTATTCCAATTAATTTCAATTTCAGTTGGCAGCCCCTTGACCACCAAGACAATAGACTTTTTCCCATTTTATTGAGACAGATTGGCCAAGTGTGTTGCTGCCATCTACAGACTCGTGATTACATCTGTAACCCCCCCTCCTCACACACACACACACACACACACACACACACACACACACAAATGTAAACTGAGGCCTTGAATGGAAATGAAGGGAGCTGATATGTCTGCAGGATGCAGAGTGTATTACAGCTCAACACGAGAGCAGATTAGGTTCAGACCTCCTGCGTTCAGCTGAAAGTCACAGCGATAAATCTTCAGAGCCCTCATGAACTATTCTGCCTACAGAATCACCTGCAGTGCTTCCCTGACATCCCTATCTCTTTTCATGTATTATCTGTAAACACACAGATGTTGACAAGTAGTCCCTAACCTTGTTGGCATGTGACCTCTTCAAACAAGGCCACGTCTATTTGTGGACGCTTGTCAAAAGGTTACGTACTGTATCTCTGCCCAGCATGGCCAGTTAACTTAAGAGTCATTTCAGATACATACAGATTGATTTATTCATTTATAATTTCTCAGGTGCATGAGGAGACAGAAATATCCAGTAATTCACAAGAAAAAAAGTTAATATTAACAACTAAGGCTGTTAAAATTAATAGCAAACACAAATTTGTTTTAACGCCACTAATTTCAATGCAACTTCTGATTTTTAGGTTTAGGTAGTGTGTTCAGTTTTAATAATAGAGTGAAAATACTGTTATATGAAACTAGAAGACCTAAGGAGTCCATCAGTACCAACCAGGTCAGACTAGCTTGTTGTGAAGGAGGTTAAACAATCCTCTAAACTTCTACTAAATGTTGTCGAGGAAAAACTGTCATGTCCATTTTCAAAGGGGTCCGTTGACCTCTGACCTCCAGATGTGTGGATGTAAATGGGTTCTCTGGGTCCCACCAGTCTCCCCTTTACAGACACTTTATGATAGTCCCAGTCAGTCTGGATCAAGTCCTAGTCAAGTCAGCACTCTGACACACTGACAGCTGTTGTTGCCTGTTGGGCTGCAGTTTGTCATGTTCTGATTGGAGCAGATTGTTGATGCTAAAGTCAGAACCTGGGAGGGTTTCTGGTCAATATCTGTCATTGATTAGTGCTGTTAACTGATTTCCAGTAATAAATATATACATACATTTGCATAAAGAAGCGTATTTGCCCACTCCTGTGTTGATAAGATTATTAAATACTTTACAAATCTCCCTTTAAAGTCCATTTTGAACAGATAAAAAAGATGTTCAATTAATTTGAGATTAAGATAAGATAAGATAAGATAAGATGAACCTTTATTAATCCCCGGAGGGAAATTCGGGTGTCTTAGCAGCAGCAACAGTACAGATAAATACAGTACAGTAAAAAGTAAAAGAGAAGGTGCAGTGAATGAAATAAGGTGCAATGAAGAAAATTGACAGTAAAATAAATAACAGTAACAGTAATAAGTAAAGTGCAGCAGGTGGTGAGTATTGTATATGCACAGCATATGTATATGTAATGATATAACTATATGTAATATATACATTTGGAATAAATATGGAGCAGATGATCAGAGTCACATGGGGGTCAGACCTTGGTTATGGAGCCTTATGGCCACCAAAAGAAAGGACTGACCCAGACGGTTTGTAGTGTGCCGAGGGGGGATCAGTCTCTGGCTGAATGGACTCCTCATCTGGACCAGTTGGTCATAGAGGGGGTGGGAGGGGTTCTCCTCCTGGTCCTCCCCTCTGCCACCACCTCCAGACTGTCCAGCTCACATCCAACCACAGACCCAGCCCTCCTCACCAGTTTGTTCAGTTTGGTGGCATCCCTGGTGCTGATGCCACCCCCCCCAACATACCACGGCGAAGAACAGAAAGCTGCTACTACAGACTGGTAGAACATCTGGAGTAGCCTGTTGCACAAGTTGAAGGTCCTCAGCCTTCTCAGGAAGAATAGTTTGCTCTGTCCCTTCCTGTAGAGGCCTCAGAGTTGTTGGACCAGTCCAGTTTATTGTTTAAGTGAACTCCCAGGAACTTGTAGTTGTGTGTAGATTAATTAATTGTGTAGATTAATTAATTCATTAAATTTTTTGGCATGCAGTGGTCCAGAGATAGGATATGTAGTCATGTAGATACAGTAGTTTTGGTTGAATTTGCCCAAGTTTTGTGATATCAAATGACCAAAGGATGTAACTGCCCCAAGACCCCCCGGGGCCCCAAAAGCCTCCCATATTCACAGCGTATCAATAGTGTTTTGGTAATTTGGTTATTTGTAAATCATGTTGCAAATATTGACAACTAAAACACAACATGAACAACGACTGGTCCTGCATTATTACCTGATCTCGTGGCCCTGTTTCGTAAAAGGGTCGAGCGTCGGTTATTTTTAGTTTATATTTTGCTCATTTTGGTCTCAGTTTCCTAAATGAAGTTGTGCTCTGAAAAGTAGAAATGTATTAAATTTAATTTTATCTAAACTTGCCCACTCCATGTTGATAAGAGTAATCAATACCTGACAGATCTCCCTTTAAGGTACATCTGAACTTATTGAATGTTGTTTCTTCTTTCCTATGCTATTAATAATCACGACTCCTGGGATTTATCTTACAACCTCTTTGGGTGGTCCTGGCCCACAGATTGGGAACCGCTGCAGTGTTTATGTCCTCATAGGTAACCCTAAACTTAACCGTAAGTATTCTTACCTCACCTTTACCCGACTCCAGTGACGACAGGAACCTTTTTAGCTCATGATAAATGAAACTGCTGTGAAACCAAATCAGAAACAACAAATTCTTGGGGACATCTCAAATTCCAGCCAATCAGACTGTTGTCAGTCTATTAAATAGGTGTTATCAGTCGCTATAAGCCCCATAAATGTGGGTCAATAGGGGCCTACTCCACCCACTGGTAGGTTCTATCATCTATCCTCATGGTAGATCGTTGAAAGCAGGTGTAAAAGAACACAGCAGTGACCTGTAGTAATTATGACAGCAGCAGAAGCAGAAGTCAGGCCCATCAGGGTGGAGGTCAGCGACGGTGGATGAGACTGGACTTCTCACCCTGTGTGATACCAGCAATGTGTAGTTGTCTTTGTTTTCAGTTATCTTAACCCAAAGCACAATAGTTTACCCTAAACTTAACTGTTTATTTGTTGCCTAAGCCCAAATAAATTGTAGTTTTGTAGCATAAACGTGAAGAAGTTGTAGTTTTACTGCCTAAACCTAAAAAAAAGCTGTTTTGTTTTTTTACCTAAACCTAAAGAAGTCTTTTTGTTTGTGTTCAAAACATGATGTTTCATTCAGTTTTATGCTAGAATGCCTTTAAATTTCACTTTTACAGCATAGGAGGTGTAGTAGGTCCCTGCTGACCCACATCTATGGTGCTTATAGTGACCGATAACGCCTATTTAATAGACTGATAACAGTTGAATCGGTGCGATGTGTCCAGTCAAAGAAGCTAAAGTTGAAAATTAAGCACACCCTCCTGTCGGGACAGAAATCACCTCCGGGAGAAGAGGTGGATGGAGGAGGGTGCATCATAGACCCCCACCCTCTGGACTGAAAATAACATACCTCTCTGCTGGATGTGCCAACAGGTGGAGGTGCAACTATAGTAATAGAGGAGATATTTTGGAAATGCCACGCGCTGGCGTTATTATCACACCCCTTGTGTTCGCCTGGACGCGAGCTGTCACAGCGAGCAAGCCGAACAGGCGGGGAGGCCTGCAAGGCCGGCGAGGAGGAGGGAGGAGGAGATTTATTCTGGCTTTCATCAGCGGGGCTCAATTGGTGGGGACACACTGGCTGTTCAAAGGCTTGTCATAATTTCTGTCATCTATTTAAAGTTAAACTCAGGCAACAAGCGGCGGCGGTGTCAAACGTACGGGCGACCTGCATTCCTCAGATGTCTGCTCCTTGGAAAAGAGCCCTGTTAAAACAGCCATGTGCTGATCTACTTTCACTCCGATGGAAACGCTAACTGCTGAACCCCCCACCACAACCCACCCGCTCATTCTGCCAGGGATGACTCAGCTTTCACAAGATGAGCTGTGAGAGCACCTTTAAGGGGCGCTATGGCCATTCACACAGGTTTCTGCTGTTTTCTCTCACCATGTGCACGTGTTACAGAGGGGAAATGCTCGTACTCTGCCACCTCCACCAACTGAGGAATGGCTTCGTTTGCGTTGTTAGCGGTCACAGTGGAAACCAATTAGAAGACTGTAGCTGCGAGCGGACTGGTTGCCATTTGATTTTCTCTTGGATCATTACATCGCACGTGAGAAGCAGATTCTTTGGATGAATGAATTGTATGTTTTTTACTATCATAAGCAGATGAACATCCGACTGACATTCATCATTGCGTGTACATTTAAAAGGCCCTTCTTCGGCCTCCTGGAAACCACGTTAAAGCTGTCTGAATTAGGGAAAAGCATGAGTGTGTTCGGGGAGGGGGGTAATCCTCAACAGCCTCTGGGTGTTTTGCACACACTCTCACCAGCTGTTTTCATCAGTGTGGTGTTGTGGTGGCGAAAGCCTGGCGGGTGCTGCCTCCCTGTGTTTGCACACAGTAACTGCTGCTGCTCGCTGTAATGACACTGATGCACCGTCACTCTCAACAGTACAGCAGGTCAAATGAGTCGGGCCTGAACCGGACCGCAGAATGACTCCCATTACACACCATATCTATATCTATATCTATACATGTGTATATATATACACATACATGTGTGTGTGTGTATATATATATATATATATATATATAGACATTGTCTGTCTCTATGTTGTCTGTCTCTATGTGTCCTGCGATGGACTGGAGACCTGTCCAGGGTGAACCCCGCCTTCGCCCAATGCCAGCTGGGATCGGCTTCAGTCCCCCCTCTACCCCTAACGGCATAAGTGGTTGACGATGAATGGATGGAAATATATACAGATAGATAGATAGACACTCTGGCAGCAGCTGTTAAGAATATGGCTCACATCCCTCCCCGATCACCACAGTACTGTGGCATTAGGGAATTGATTTTGGGTTAATACACTAATGCACCTGTAAGCTGGTGCCAGTTGTGTAAGGGCCACCAGTTACAGGCACATGGGTTTGTCTTTACACAATAATGTGCTTTTTGGCAGTTTTTGGGATGACATGACCCAATAACTGTGAGGTGAAGGACGTTGCTGGAAAGTTATTAATGTATTTGGTTTATCTGTCAATTGGTGTTTTTATTAATCCTAATCTGTCACACTGAATAAACAGTCGTATGCTTCTGCCAGCCTGTCAAGTTGCAGTTTACACCCACGTGCTGTCCAAAATGTCACCACCTCATCATCATTTCATCCTCATCATCATTTTATGCTGTCAGACATTTGTTTGAAATTGTCATATGTAACATATGAACACTTGAGATATGTAACATGTTTTGTGAGGTCACAGTGACCATTGACCACCAAAATGTAATCAGATCATCCTTGAGTCCAAGTCATCTGATCTGACTGTTATCAGGCCTTTAAATAGGCGTTATCAGTCACTATGAGCACCATAGGTGTGGGTCAGTAGGGGCCTACTAGCCCTTCGATGTTGGAAAAGTGAAAGAAAAGAAACATCACATTTTGAACACAAACAAAAAGGCCTGTTTAGGTTTAGGAAAAAACACTTAAATTTAGGGAAAAACATAGTGTTTTAGGTTAAACGGGATGGGACTGCTGGGTGAAAACCATGTCTATACTACAGCGCCTGACTCCTGCTTCTGCTCCTGTCGTAATTTCTACGGTCGCTAGAGGTCACTGTTGTGTTCTTTTATACTTTCTTCAGTGATCATAGGCGATAAACCCTACTAGTGGGTGTAGTAGGCTCCTACTGACCCACATCTATGGGGCTTATAGAGAATGATAACGGCTATTTAATAGACTGACAACAGTCTAACCGGTTTGTGCTAAATTAGAAGAAAGTCCCTGTGTGCGTTCCAGAGATAACAGACAACCTGAAAACACTTCCTCCGGCCACGGCCGTCGGCGGCGCGAAGGCGTAAAAATGCTGAAGCTCCTTGTTAAACCGATCATGTTGGAAACTGCCGTCAGACTTTAGCCGGGAAAGCAAACACAGCAGAAGCAAAGCATGTTGTTGATCAGTGTTTATTCAAACTAAAAGGACTCCTGGATTATCACAGACAGAAATACAGCAGATTCATTTAGTAGCGTCTTTGAATGACTTCCTACCAATGTGTTCGTTAAATACAATAACATATTTATGGACTATAGAAAAGTAAAACAAAATCTTCATTTATGAAAACAATCTAAAAAAGAGAGACATCAGTAGATACTGAATAAGGCTGGAAGAGAAACAGTAGGTCCTTACACAAAGCTGACTAACTGTGGCATCAGTGGATAAATCCCTTGTATAAAAAGAAGCAAACATGAGGCATTTTCTTACGAGTCGTATTAGTGAAACTGCTTGTATGTATCATTAATGACTTCATTAACATCGCCGTAGAGTACTCACACTGGGTTAACATGCTGCCGTTGCTTGGTCAGACGGACCAGTAACGCTGTTGATGAAGGCACTAACTGTCGTACCTTTACTCAGCCGACACCGTGTCCTTCTCAGCAGGTCATCAGTTAATTAAAAACATGATCAGAACACAGACACAATGAAGGCAAAAATAAAAGCTCACAAGAAAGCACCTCAAGTGTTGAAAATAATCATTTACAAGATATAAAAACAGCTGAAAGGTTTAAAAGGCCACTATCGAACAGATACCTAAAATGCGTGACTGGCTGGTTAACGTGGAAACTAAATGCTGTTGCAGTTGAAGAGGCCCCAGAGGTAGGCTTGTTAAACCACGCTGCTGGGAAAGGGAAGCTGCTGCGACTAGGATTAACATTTCCTGGAAAGTGCCAGTTTTACTCCGTTGATCTTTACAGCACTCTCGGGTGTAGCACCTGGTCTGCAAACAAATGTACATCGAGGGAATCGGAGTGGAAGAAAACTACAGTGTTTCAGTCCCAGGGAGGCTGTCCCACACTAAATTACACAATCTGTGTTAAAATCCCCATCAGTTTGTCTCTGAGGCTTTTTCTCACAGCGCTGTGATCTCCACCATGTAGCTGAGACTGCAGTCTGAGCCTAATTACTTCAAGAAACCTCGTAGTGTTTTTCCACTCTTTGTTTAAAATGAGATCCTCAGATGTGCAATTTGATCCCTCGCCAAATTTTCCTTCCCCTATGTGTAAGGCAAAGAAAAGAACCTATGGGCTATTTGAGTATGGCATGTGGTGAGGAAGTTACCGCCGTCACCCACGCTCTCTTCTTCTTCTGCTTCTCTTAGTACGGCTCTGCCTTTAGGCTTCGATACAGGCAGCATGTAAACACCATCCCTATGACCTGGGGGTTGGATGGTGGAGAAGGAAAACGTAATTAACCAACATCTCATGGATATATGTGATATGTTGGAAGAGTAGATTTATTTGCTCACCTGTACACAAGCAATCCCAACACCCACTGCTCCGATGATCTTCAGATGGTCCAGGATGAATTTCTCCAGTTTGGTGATGCAGCCGCCCTAAATGAAAAACAAAGAGTGTCTTCATGTTGCATCAGCTGATGTGGGAGTCTCACTGCAAACAAATGTGACGTATACGCTTCTCTTCTGTATCAATGCCGACATACTGAGACATGACAGAAATACTGATGTGACCACCCGCACTGGAAACCCCACCGACGCCGCCAGCACCCCTCGTCCTCTCACCTCCACCTTGTAGATGTTGGATGGGTGGTCCCTGCGGCCGCACAGCTCGGTGAGACTCTTGCAGCAGCTGTCAGGCACCATCCTGCCGTTTGCGTCTCTGGAGCGAATCCAGACGCTCTCGGCCCAGTCGGATGAACTGTTGCTGCCACAGCACTTGAACTGACGGGAGACAGAGGAAGACACATTTTCTGTCTTAGGAGGGGGACGGTAGCAGCAAAGAATAAAAACAGCGACACAGCTAAATATGACACATTAGAAGCTGGTTTATACCAACACATCTCAGAACTCAGTGTAATATGCTGAAGGAATAGTTTTACATTTTGGGCTTATTTGTTTTCATATCAATAGTTATATGAGGAGGTCTCTGACATCTGTACAGTGAACATGGACCTACAGCGAACGGCTGGTTAGCTTAGCTTAGCATACAGCGAATGTAGTGGAAATTGCTTATAGTGATCACAGAACCAAATTGTCGTTGTTGTGCATCATTTCTGATGCAGATTACCACCTCACTGACATTTGCGGGGCAGCAGTAGCTCAGCTCGTAGGGACTTGGCTTGGGAACTGGAGGGTTGCTGGTTCAAGTCCCCACATGGACTAAGTACTAAGTGTGAACTGGTAGCTGGACAGGTGCCAGTTTGCCTCTTGAGCAAGGCACCAAACCCCAAACAGCTTAGGGTGCCTTGGTCTGAATATATACTGTATATATTAATACATATAGACACACACACACACACACACACACACACACACACACACACACACGTGGAATTATGTACTTAACAAAAAAGTGTGAAACAACTGAAAATACACTTTATATTGTAGTTTCTTCAAAGTAGCCTCCTTTTGCTCTGATTACTGCTCCACACACTCTGCATCCTCTTGATGAGCTTCAAGAGGTCGTCACCTGAAATGGTCTCCACTTCACAGGTGAGCCCTGTCAGGTTTAATCAGGGGGATTTCTGGCCTTATAAATGGGGTTGGGACCATCAGAAGTCAGGTGGAGACACAGCTGATAGTCCTGCTGAATAGACTGTTAGAATTTGGATTATGGCAGAAAAAAGCAGCTAAGTAAAGAAAAACGAGTGGCCATCATTACTTTAAGAAATGAAGGTCAGTCAGTCCCAAAAATTGGGAAAACTTTAAAAGTGTCCCCAAGTGCAGTCGCAAAAACCATCAAGAGCTACAAAGAAAGTGGCTCACATGAGGACAGGAAAGGAAAGACCAAGAGTCACCTCTGCTGAGGAGGATCAGTTCATCCGAGTCACCGGCCTCAGAAATGGCAGGTTAACAGCAGCTCAGACTAGAGACCAGGTCAATGCCACACAGAGTTCTAGCAGCAGACACATCTCTAGAACAACTGTTAAGAGGAGACTGTGTGAATCAGGCCTTCATGGTAGAAGAGCTGCTAGGAAACCACTGCTAAGGACAGGCAACAAGCAGAGAGACTTGTTTGGGCTAAAGACCACCAGGAATGGACATTAGACCAGTGGAAATCTGGGCTTTGGTCTGATGAGTCCAGATCTGAGATCTTTGGTTCCAACCACCGTGTCTTTGTGGAACCAGAAAAGGTGAACGGATGGACTCTACATGCCTGGTTCCCACCGTGAAGCCTGGAGGAGGAGGTGTGATGGTGTGGGGGGGCTTTGCTGGTGACACTGTTGGGGATTTATTCAAACTGAAGGCCTACTGAACCAGCATGGCTACCACAGCATCTAGCAGCAGCATGCTATTCCATCCGGTCTGCGTTTAGTTGGACCATCATTTATTTTTCAACAGGACAATGACCCCAAACACACCTCCAGGCTGTGTGAGGGCTATTTGACCAAGAAGGAGAGTGATGGGGTGCTGGACCAGATGACCTGGCCTCCACAGTCACCGGACCTGAACCCGATCCAGATGGTTTGGGGTGAGCTGGACCGCAGAGTGAAGGCAAAAGGGCCAACAAGTGCTCAGCATCTCTGGGACTCCTTCAAGACTGTTGGAGACCATTTCAGGTGACGACCTCTTGAAGCTCATCAAGAGGATCCAGAGTGTGTGGAGCAGTAATCAGAGCAAAAGGAGGCTACTTTGAAGAAACTACAATATCAGACATATTTTCAGTTGTTTCACACTTTTTTGTTAAGTACATATTTCCACATGTGTTAATTCATAGTTTTGATGCCTTCAGTGTGAATCTACAATTTTCATAGTCATGAAAATAAAGAAAACTCTTTGAATGAGAAGGTGGGTCCAAACTTTTGGTCTGTACTGTACACACACACACACACACACACATATAACTGAACTGTGTAAAACAGAGTGAAACGTTTCCCTCAGAGGATCAATAAAAGTGTATATTTCTTACATGAATATAAAGTAATGAAATGGACAGCTTTTCTATTCACTGGCTTGTCAGTTCTTCAGCCTTTTCCCTCACCAAGGGTTAGGCATTGCCGTTTTTGGCCAGCTCTGCTGAGCGTGCATGGTAAGATAAGATAAGATGAACCTTTATTAATCCCTGGAGGGAAATGCAGAACGCCGCCTCTTTGCTGGGACTCCTCGCCGGCTCACTCGATAGCGGCATGGAGGGCGACGGGCGCCGGTCAGCTGGTTGAAAATCGGCGACTGTCACTTTGGGGGCATAATGTGACGAAGCATTAGCAATCCACCCGATGAGGGCGGCTTCAGCCACAGGTGCTTTTCCCGTGCACATCTTTTATTCAGAGGAAATGATGTTCGTTTTCCCGTCACAATGTCACTGAACAACGCAGCCCCAGCCTCAAATCCAGCCAGAAAGCAGGCGGTCCACGAGGCAAAAAATAAAACTCAAATTCAACATTAGTCTAACACAGTTTTGAAATGTTTTTCCATATTGTTGACAAGTATGAAAAGACCCAAAATGAACAGCGTAAGCAGACTCCTTATTATTTAAACGGTATTTGTGTAGGAATTATTCCATGCCGAGCTCTTTCATCACTGTAAGTAGTTGATCACTGTAACCGTGGTCACTATAAGTGGTTTCCACTCTCGTTCGAAGCTTCATTCACAACATTAAATTAACGCGAATGCTGCACATTGGTTTTTTGTTGTTTTTTTTGGTATGTCTATTCATTTGGTTTAAACCTGGAATTTCTGCACAGTTGCAGATAAACATCAGGCTACACTAATATGATCAATATAATACTATTTGTTGAATTAGATTCCTGTGGTGTAGGATTGTTTTCAACTCATGTCATCCAAACTTTTGCAATAACAGACATAAACTCCACAAGTAATTACTTCCTTATTTTGTCAAAAGAAATATTCTGCTTCAGTCCATATTTGTTGGCGTTTAGTCTTTCAAAAACCAAATTTTCATTGTGGTCAAAAAACTCTTTTCTCTCCCACTTGCTGCACCCAAAGGGAGGAATGTAGCTGTATTAACGGGGTCTAACAGCACCATCACTTACATTTATATCAGCACAATTACAAGTTTTTTAGGGTGATGACAGACATTGAAAAAACCTCAGCATCAAATGTGAAATAGTGAGTTTCGGTGCAGCCGAACTATCCAAAGGAAGCTAACTACGGGACTATTTCTTGGGGCGGGTGTAGTAAACCTTCTGACTGGCAACTACTCCCAATTATAAAAACAGTCCAGTTCACAGCCGCCTGTAAAACCACAACCACCTTTTACAGTTTCTGGTTTGTATGGACTGAACAAAGGTGCTGGTAGGTGGATTCTGTCGAAATGTGAGAAGTCCAGATAGATTTCTGGAAAAGTTAAGAACAAAGAATAAATGCTGACATCTGACAGCCTGGGGCATCTCGTATTTAAAAAACTGAGCATAAAAAATGAACCAACTGAAGACTCGACTGCTGATTTATCTGCTCCTTCATGTGCTGTCAACTGGTAGAGAGGCTAAATTACAGCACAGGGTGCAGGCGAGTCCATCACGCTTAGCTGAAGACAGGGGACTGGAACTGGATTGGGGACTGGAACTGGATTGGGGACTGGAACTGGATTTGTTTTGACTGGCCCTCATCACCAGAATCTCTAATGTGATGGGATGATGGGTTATTAAAACACTGTCCAATCAACAAGCCACATATGAGTCTATGCGACTTCTGAGGTCCACTTCTAATGTGACAGTATGGATGAAACAACAGACTATATACATCCAGTTTATTTTGGCCCAGAGAAAAACATCACTCTTGAAAGTAAATATCAGTTGTCATTTCAGAGTTTGTGAATAAATGTGATCCACCTTGTTCAGTTGTATCCGGACAGACCATAGAGCGTATATAAGAGGTGGGCGAAGTCATCACCATGACGTCCCTCATGGGTTTGTGGACTGTAGCTCTGAAACCAGTTCGGCTATTTGCTGTTGCCATGTTGTTTTTTTTTCAACCATAAGTGACACGAGAGGGTGGAGCCAACCGAACACTGACTAAGATGTTTACAGGCGACCAAAAAGGTTAGAATTAAAGATCATATTTACATCATTTTTATGTAGACGAATGTTAGAAAAAATAAATAATACATCTACAGAGCCGTTGGCTAAACGATGATCATGAATTATCATTTAAAAAATGTTGGAGGGTCCACACAATGTTTTTTTTAACTCTGTGGAAGATATCTGACGTTTGGTTTCCACTTCTAACAAGACTTGTGAGCTGACAGTAAAACGATATACATATACTGTACATACACATACACATATATCATGTGGCATCTCAGGGTCGTCACTTTGTGTGGAAAAAAATGGATAAATGGCTGAGATTGACAGTAAGCGCTTGGCAATGACTTGTTAGGATGTAAATTCAATGAATGTGGAGGGAGAATGCGACATCTAGTGGCTGAATGGTCAACAGCACCTTTAACTTTCACACAAACAGTGAAAGTGTTCAAGTTGTAACTCAAAAACGTGAACTACTTCCAGACCAGACAACGCCGTGACAGCGACCTGTCAATCAGCAGGTAGCCCCGCCCTAAAGCCCCCCTGCTTTCTGGTCTATCTGACTCTAAATGGACCATCATTCACTAAATGAACATCCTGCTGTACTGAAGAAGACTGAAACTAGAGACTGAGACCAGAAACTGATGTTTCCAGTGTTTACTGAGGTAATCAATCAGAGAGGAGGATCATTTTCTAGAGACTCTATAGACCCAGAGGAGTCGCCCCCTGCTGGCTGGAGACAGGATGGAGGTTTGAGGCTCTTCATCCGTTGACCCGGATGCTGCCCAGTGATGCAGACACTTACCTCCTGCTGCAGCTTGTCCACAGCCCTGGTGATGTGCTCGTGAGTGCTCTGTTGATACTTCTGGGTCATGGTCTCTTTCAGGTTCTGCTTCAGCTCCTCATTCAACTGTCCAGACACACAGAGACACACACGTTCACTACACAGCAACACAATAACCCAGCCAGAGCATGCCCAGGTGGTGAAATTAGCTGTAATTGTTGACTCAGCTACTGATGAGATTTAGCGCACACAGAATGTTAGCGCCCTCCTGACGATACACGTCACGGACAGCAGCGTCTGACAATACAGGAGCAGATGAGGACGAAGCCGGGCGAAGGCAGAGGAAGTCGGGGTATTTTTTTGTTCTCGAGACCAGTGGAAACGCACAGTGGAGGAGCGGGAGGTCTGGGGGGCTCAGTTTCTATGGCAACAAGCCAGCTGGGAAACCACGGTAAATCAAAGCGTGAAGGAGATATCAAGGGAGTGAATGATGAGGAGAGGAAGGGAGGGGCGGAGAGAGATGAGAGACGGGAGGTGAAGACAAAGAGGAAACGAGGAGGGATTTTCATTTTACCTGTTGACAGTGTGGGAAACACTGCGGCACTGATGTGAAAGCAGCAACTCAACATCCAAAATGGGTCAGAGTGTGTGTGTGTGTGTGTGTGTGTGTGAGACAGCATCATGTGGTATTAACCACATACCAGCCAACATGAGCTCAAGCATCCATTCGGGTGATGAAACCGGAGCCACGGATCTGAGCAGATGTTGACGTGGAAATGTGCGCCATCTACAGGTACTGACGCTAACACCAGCTGCTGGTATGACAACAGCAGACCTGAAGGCATCGACTGCTACAGCAGCAATATTCAGCTTTCTTCATGGCCAGCATCGGACATCTTTCATAACATGTTACAGATATCAAAGACAGAGTATTACAATTTTATGTTTTGTGGTACTGTATGGATATTCAAAAGCACTAGATATCTAATCAATAGTCTACATTTAAAGATGAGCTCAGTCAGTGCTACTCAAAGTAGCGCAATGATGCTGGATGTTACAGAGATGGTGATAAATGCAGATCCCACTGGTCTGACGGCTTAGTTCACTTTTTACTCAGCCTTTACGTACATGGTGGTGTGGTCTTTTTACTATGACAGTTTTCCTAAAATTAGATGTAAAAAATGTAATATAGCACCTTGCTTACAGTTGAATCACAACCCCTGTATTATGATACTATCACCAGATTCTTGCCAATACAGCCCTACAAAATATTTTAATGAGCTTATTTTCAGCAGAATACTGGTAAGAATACTGAGTTGACACTGTTCAGAGCGTCTTCATGTATTTTCACAACATCCATACAAGACGCCTGATTGCTATGGCCTGGAAAAATGCGTCATGCCCCCCACATTAGCCATTGGCTTACAGAGCTATCACCCTGTCTGGCTTTAGAGAAACTGACTTACAGTCTTAGGCATAAGCTTGGTGACTTTTATGAAATCTGGAGCCTTTTCCTTCATTTTCTAGAAAAAGCAGCTCTACAACAAACTCTTGATCCTTTAACTCCCTCATAACACACCAAGTAAGGACACTCTATATTAATCTGTAAAATTAATCACACAGCCTATTTATTCTATGAATCTTTCTACTAATGAAAGCAGAACAACAATGATCATATGTATTGATCAACACTGACTTCACGCTACGCTGATTAAAGCTGCTGTGTGGTCTGTATACTTGGTACATTTTATTTACTTTCATGGGATTGCACTGTGCTCAAATTTTATATAATGCTGTAAATTTCTTTTTCTTTGTTTTTCTTTTATTGTGTAACTATTGAAAGATGAGACATTGTGTGGGTGGGCGGGGGGTGGGGTTATTATTGTTAAAACTATGTTTATACAGATCCTGTATTCTTGTACAATTTGAATTAAAATGCCAATAAACATATGTTTAAAAAAAAGAAAGAACTGTACTACAAACTGCAGGGTTGGGATACGAGAGCAACAAAAAGAAAGCAACGATGGATGAAGTTCTCAGCTTGTTGCTAAAACATAATTAACTATAAATTACGTTCTCATACAATGAAATAGCACTGTCAATTACGTGACGAGGGAACGTATTTTCTCCCACATTATGTTTGGTTTACGTATCACAAATAGTACGTTTCTATAATATATAGGAGACGAGTGTCCGTGCCGTTCCTACAACTAAAAGCAGCACACTCATTGTAATCCAAACCACGATCCTCTAAACCTAACCAAGCAGTTCTGTTGTCTAAACCTAAATGTAAACATAAAATGTAGTTCTGAAACAGCAAAAGGACCGCAAGTGTTTAAAAGACTTTAACGTTGAAATGTGGATATGAAACATATTTTTGATTCAGAAACATCAGGATTCAATCTGCGGTTTACAGAAGCGTACAACATTTTATTCTGGTGACCCGGCTGATAAATGAGATAAGATAAGATAGTTCCCGAATTTCCCTCCGGGGATTAATAAAGGTTCATCTTATCTTATCTTATCTTACTTTACTGATCCCCAGGGGAGAAATTCAGCAAATGTAGGTGCAATTAAAATCAATCACATTTCTGTTGTTAAATAGAAAAGTTCACTTTGGATTAGTGACTATTTCTGACAGACACATTTTAGGACAGCACAATTAATCGAATATTAATCATAATCACAATTTAGGCTTCCCACAATTAAATGAACGTGACCGACTGCAATGATTACGTTTAATTACTTGTTTGAAATGAAAAACTGAATTCAGTTGAAGAAGAGTCCTAATCTAAGTCATATTTTGAAGTACAGCTGTGTTAATGAGCAGAAACGCAGCACAGTGACAAAGTGAAAACGGCGTTCTGTTGATTTAATTTTGGATAACAAGTTTTAACGTTGCAACGTGGAAGTGAAAGCAGTGCTCAGTTTATTTAAATATTGAAATGAAATAAAGATATTTGGTCCCTATAAGTCAATGAATAATGTGATATTAATCGTGTTCTCAATACTGATCAAAATAATTGTGATTGTCATTTTGGCCCCAACACATTTAACTTTACTTGTCTGTTAATCGATTACTTGACAAAGCCTAATGTTAATCTCAGGCCATACAAAGACAGAACAGACAGTATTACATGTAAAACCTCACACACAGAAAACATAATGATAAAAAAACTAGAACAAGCGTGAGTTAGCTACAAGCAGGTTTCATGAGCTGTTTGGCTTCTTCAGATTAAAAATCTAACGTACGGTTTTCAAAGCCGATTAGCAGAAAGAGGAATAAGGACTAATAATGAGAGGAGACAGAGGGAGGAAGAACAGAAGCTTTAGATATTTTAGATAAATGTAATTAATGCACCACTCTTTACCCAGCGAGTAAAGGAGTCCGAGCTTTATGAAGCAGAGAGCCGTGGAGCTCGGCGGCTGCTCGTGATCACAGGCGTTGTGTATTATGAATGAGGCAGTAATAATGACAGCAGGCACCTCCAGACTGAGAAAGGTCCTGTTGCTGAGCTACAAGCCACCAGGCTTTAAGATGAGTCGGGTGGGACTGACGCTGCTGGAGAACAATGTCGTATTAATATTACACCAGTAGAAAACTTCTCAGGTGCAGCTGGTCGCACTGCAGTCATTCAAAACTCTACACGGGCGGTTTGACATGCGACAAGTCAATAATCACTTTTAAACTCTCTTTGGTCATAAATGTGTCGTGGAGGTCTTCATTTCTCTGTTTTTGGAGGGAACTGCTCTGTTTGAGTGTAGCTCAAAACAAAATCATAAGAAAATGCTTCAAAATGCTTCTGACATGGTGCATTCGGCCTTGTTATGTGTTCGACTGGAGGCATTTTTCATTCCTTTTGGACTGGATATTCATATTTTTAATGGGCTGTCTAACGTTTCTGCCCTGCGATCTGATTCCTCATGCTTGTTTTGTGGCAGTTAAAACCACAGCGCAGCACATGCCACGAGGGAAACGAAACAGATGTCTGTGTTTTACTACAACTCTCTTGACTGCGTGCTCTGATGAAGAGACGTGCATGCTCTGTTGGTTTTTAATGAGTACATCAGAGCTTCAAGACACAGACATCAGCTTCTAGTATATGATGGTTTTCTCTAGTATGATTGACCTGTGTCCATCCAAGTTTCTCTCGTTTTCTTTACTCGTCAGTGACAATAATCTGGATAATTCATCAGAAATATGTACATCAGAAGAAACAAAAAAAACAGCACTCATGAGATTCCCTTTTGTAATTCGCCAACACAATTCAGTTGCAACTACATTATTACTAGGGCTGTCAATCAATTAAAATATGTAATTGTCCATGGTTATCACGCATTATTATCTGTTAAAAATTTACCTTAAAAGGAGATTTGTCAAGTATTCAACCCTCTTATCAATGTGGGAGTGGACAAATATGCTGCTTTATGTAAATGTATGTATATATTTATTATAGTAAATCAATACCAACACAAATCAATACCAGATATTGTCCAGAAACCCTCCCAGGTTCTGACTGTAGCATCAACAATCTGCTCCAATCAGAACAAACTGCAGCCCAACAGGCAACAACAGCTGTCAGTGTGTCAGAGTGCTGACTTGACTAGGACTTGATCCAGACTGACTGGGACTATCAGAAAGTGGGCATGTCTGTAAAGGGGAGACTGGTGGGGACCCAGAGAACCCATTTCTCCAAACTACAGCTGCAAAGTCTAATCAATTAGTTGTCAACTATTAAATTCAATAATCATTGATACTCAGTTGATCAGTTTGAGTAGTTTTTTTAAGGAAAAAAAGTTACATTTAATTACATTTTGTTCAATATGTCAACTATTAAACTAATTACTACTATTAAAATAAATTGCTACATGATTTACTGGTCTTATGGCTTGTTTTTGTAATGTGCATAAAGATTGTAATGTGGTTTATTAGTTACCCCAAACCTCTACACAATAATTCAAATATGGTAGCACCAGTGAACAATACAAAATATACATATATTTCTCATTTGAAATGTGTCTTGCTTTCCCCATCAGTGCGATGCTGCGTGCTACCTTCGCCCTGACGTGTTTTATGTGGGTTTCCAGCAGATTTTGTGGTCGAGAATCACACCCAAAAATTTGTTTTCATATACCCTTTCTATTTCAACATTCCCAATCCTCAGATCTATCGGTGCATCTCATCTCCGGTTTCCAAACAGCATCAGTTTGGTTTTGCTCAGATTTATTGAGAGAAATATGAATACTGTATGACAGTAAATTGAGTATCTTTGAGTTGTGGACAAAACAAGACATTTGAGGACATTTTTCACTATTTTCTAACATTTTATAGCCCAAACAACGAATCAATTAATTGAGCAAACAATCACCAGATGCAGCTCTAATCCGAACCTCGGGGTCTAGTCTTCTCATAACGCTCCTCAGCCGTTGCACTCATACGACCAAACATACAGCACAACTCTCCGGGTGCGTCGTAAAATCTGTTGGACAGGACTTTTATTTTGTTGGCCTGAGGGGGGTTACCTGCTGGTAGTAGATATAAGCCAGGACGCCAGCCAGGATCTCCAACAGGAAGATACACAGCAGCAGGACGAAGTACTGAGGACACAGAACAACAGAGGAGAAGAAAGAGTTAATGGACGGTAAAGTGATGAAGCGACAGGTGGCTGAAAAATCGGATGTGGGAGCATTGAAAGAGGTAGAGAGAGCTACTTGACCACAATGGAAACATACAGTGGCTAAAGTCTGGTCCCATTGTGTTAATTAGAGGAAGAAAAATATCAGAAACGTGGGCTCACTGCAGGTTTGTGCAGCCATTCGCTAAAAGCAACAACTGAGAAGAAACAATGCTCATAAATATGTTATTCTGACTGCCTGAGCGAGGTTTCCTGCTGAAGGCACAAAGGCACAAATGAAACGGAGCTGCTCGCTGCAAGAAAATAATAAACTACCAAATCATATCGTTAGTAGTCACAGTTTGATGTCTGCAGTAGGTCTGATGTCACAGTTCATCCAAATTTTACTAAAACCACAGTAAGGCCTTTTGCACTTTTCATATCACAGGAATATTTGTTATTGGTAAAATGTGTAAAGTAAATACTATATATATATATATATATACTTCACCGCTTTCACTGTCAATACAAATACTTTAAAAAAAGAGAAAAACATTTTAACTGTCAAATCAACACTTGAGTTGGCCAACAATATGTGGAAATAGACCAATTTGGTTAATTCATAAGACCACAGACGTAAATTAGAGCTGTCGATACAATACGTATCATGATACAGTTATTAAACATATTGTGGTATATTGAATTTTTTTTAAATCTAATTTTAGGAAAACTCTTATAGTATAAAGAACACGCCATCATACGCATAAAAAAAGTTCAGTTTTATGTTCAGACATGCATTTGTGTTTATCAAAGTCCCTGAACCACTCTCTCAAATCTTCACATAAACCACTACCACCCTGTGAACGCTCCGTACTGTTCTTGGGCTCGGTTCGTCAATTTGTACGCGAGTCCACTTGAACAGGTGGTCTGGAGCTCGTGTACTCGGGTTCGGTTCGCATCAGATGTGAAAGAAAACCGTACCAAAACACAGAGGTGGACTCGATTTAACGGGAGTAACGGGAGTAACGGCAGCAGTCAGCGAGTAGATCTGAAAGGGTAGGCTTGTTTTCTACACCACGGGGCTTCTCTGAAATCTGTACATGTGTGCAGCACAGCCATGACGGTAAAGCAGGAAGAGGGAGAGGTTCTGATGATCGTTGGATCGATGATCGATGTGACCGTGCTCAGCCACTAGAACAGCTGATCTCAACACGAGATCTCAACACGGGATGATGATGGAAGTGTACTCAGAACAGGACAACTTCACCACTGTGAAAGCTGAGTGGCCGGGACAGGGGGTCGTACTCGGGTACGGTATGAATCATGAATCAGGCGTATCTAATATGAAAACGCCCTTACAGCCCTAATGTAAACATGATGCAGTCTCAACTTCAACTGCACCACCAAGTACAGAAAGTAGGATTTTATTGCAGGGCTGATGTTGTGGCTTGAATTACATTGTCAGGTGAAACTAATTAACGGTTAATAGTAGTACATATAACATATGCAACTGTGCCAGCCCATAAAAAGAGGCCTCACAACAGATGACAAAGCTTAAAGTTAGGCTAATTGAAGTAAAACAGCTCTGTGCTTTCTTGTGGTTTTCTACTCATGTTCAGCTCAAAGTTGGTTTATTAAAGCCTGAATGAGTTTTTGCTCAGTGGTACATCTCCCACTCTGCTGTTCAGAGTTTATCGTTGGTATCTGATCCGTGACCAGGAGTTAGAGGAAAGGTGTGCAGACGTTTCTGCAGAATTGAAGACAAGCAGAGATATTATCAGACCAAAGCGTGAGCCGCATTCTTCTGGCCTGTCGCTATCAGATATAGAAAATCAGGCCGGTAAAGTGGACCTGGTCTTTGATTTGATAGCTTGGGCTGATTAGACCTGTGAACGGCTCTGAGCCTGAATGCTGAACAGACTCCAAGATGCATTTTGATGTTGTGTTGATGGTTTAAGAAGGACGGCAACAGAAAGATACCAAGCACAGAGGAAAGTCAGATTGAACTTATGACAGTGAACACGGTGTGTGAGGATTTGATCCAATTTCTATCACATCATTTCTGTCAATATTCAGTGCGTTACAATCTCACACTTAAATTTAGTTTGCTTCCATTAAAAAGACTAAACTGATTCAACATGACTATAAATGTTTCTTACAAGGTGGGACTGCAGTACATAAATATATTTCCATATCAACATTTTTGTTTTTTATCAATAGTTCAGGGCTGAAACTACTGATTATTTTCACTCCATTAATCTGTTGATTATTTTCTTGATTAATACTGTACAGTACTACTTTCATTGGCGATAACTTAGTTTTTTTTCTGTATTTTCTTGATTAATCGTTTAGTTGTTTCATCCATAACATGTCAAAAAAAGGTGAAAAATGTCAGTGTTTCCCAAAGCCCAAGACGACGTCCTCAAATGTCTTGTTTTGTCCCCAACTCGAAGATATTCAGTTTACTGTCACAGAGGAGCAAAGAAACCAGGAAATATTCACATTTATCAAGCTGCAATCAGAGAATTGAGACTTATTTTTTCCTTAAAAAATTACTTCAACCGATTAATTGATTACTTAAATAGTTGGCAATTCAATTTAATAGTAGTAAATGGTAATTAATTTAATAGCTGACAACTAATCGATTTGGTGGTGGACCCCTGTTCAAAGAGGGGACCAGAGTCTATGCCGATTACAGGGGTATCACATTACTCAGCCTCCCTGGTAAAGTCTACTCCAGAGTGCTGGAAAGGAGGGTTCGGCCGATAGCTGAACCTCAGATTGAACAGGAACAATGCCGATTTCGTCCTGGCTGTGAAACAACGAACCAACTCTCCACTCTTGCGAGGGTCCTGGAGGGGGCCTGGGAATATGCCCATCCAGTCTACATGTGTTTTGTGGACTTGGAGAAGGCGTATGACCGGGTCATTCGGGGGATACTGTGGGAGGTGCTGCAGGAGTATGGGGTTCGGGTTCTCGGCAGTAAGTCGGACTCGTTTCCGGTGGGGTTGGCCTCAGCCAGGGCTGCGCCTTGTCACCAATCCTGTTCGTGATATTCATGGACAGGAATCTGAGGCGTAGTCGGAGGAGGAGGGTTTGCGGATCGGAGTGCTGAAGGTCTCATCACTGCTTTTTGCAGATGATGTGGTCCTGCTGGCATCATCGGTCTGCGACCTCCAGGACTCACTGGATCGGTTCACAGCCGAGTGTGAAGCTGCTGGGATGAGGATCAGCACCTCTAAATCGGAGGCCACGGTTCTCAGCAGGAAACCGATGGACTGTCTGTTCTGGGTAAGGAATGAGTCTTTACCCCCAAGAGAAGGAGTTCAGGTACCTCGGGGTCTCGTTCATGAGTGAGAGAACGATGGAGCGTAAGATTGGTCAGAGAATCGGAGCAGCAGGGCGGTATTCCAGTCACTTTACCGTACCGTTGTGACAAAGAGAGAGCTGAGCGGGAAGGCAAAGCTCTGGATCTACCGGTCAGTCTTCGTTCCTCCTCTCACCTACAGTCATGAGGGCTGAGTCAGGACCCAAAGAACTAGATCGCAGGTACAAGCAGCCATAATGTGTTTTCTCAGGAGGGTGGCTGGCGTCTCCTTTAGAGACCTGTGAGGGACTCGGAGTAAAGCTGCTGCTCCTTTAAAGGAGCCGGTTGAGGTGGTTCATCTGGTAAGGATGGAGGTGTTCCAGGCGCAACCAGCTGGGAGGAGACTCTGAGGAAGACCCAGGACTAGGTGGAGAGATTATATCTCCACACTGGCCTGGGAACGCCTCGGATCCCCCAGTCAAAGCTGGTTAATGCGGCCCAGGAAAGGGAAGTTTGGGGTCCCTGCTGGAGCTGTTGGCCCTGAGACCCGCCGAGGTCGGGTCGTGGGGGCAAGTGATGAGTGAATGAGTAATCGATTAATCGTTGCAGCTTCACTGTAGTTATTTATAATAATAATAATTTAATATAATAATGTTATTTAATATAATATAAAATAATAATTTAATTTCAAGTAACATTTATGTTGATGATTTCTTCTATATGGTGATGTTTGATAATAATAGTTTTACTGTAAAATATTCTGTCTCAGCAAATGTTATCTCCTTAATAACAATATTTGAAGTGCCCTTGACAGAAATGATTATCTTCATATAAAAACAACCAGCAGCTAATATAGTTACCAGATGTTTAGTTTTTTTTTTTGTTTTATTGAAACTGGTGGTTTATAAACTGCATTATCTGTCAGGCAGAAAATGTAGTTTTAGGGCTATAAGCTGAACAGAAACATAAAAGTAAGAGGACATTTGTCTGAGCTACTACATTAATACAAAATAAACACCTTCTGGCACCTGCTTGATTCTCAACCAGCCTCAACGTTTATTTTTGTAATAATTAATCTTTAACACTAACACAGAGTAGGATTTGATCTCACTAGTCTGCAAACATCCGTACAGAATATCTTTACAGTTGTAAAGATACAGTTTACAGCTGTTGCCTCTGCCTTCTTTGTCACACACCACCACAACAACAACAACAACAACAACAACAACAACAACAACGGCTGATCCCACACAGACAGTGATGTGTAGCGGTGTGACAGCGAACCTGTTGCTGGCTGTAGAGGCCGAGGCGGCTGAATTACTGAGGCCTCCTTATGATCTCAGCCACGATCTCTCACAGACTCTCATTTACGTCTGAGCTGCCATTCTTCTCCCGGCGACTGAAGGACTGAAGGACAATTACTGTCAAAACGACTCTCAGCAGGTTCATATGTACAAAAACCTTTTCTCACAGCTCTGCACTGGCTCCACGCTTCTTGGATAAACTACTAAATGTCTAACATCTCCTGTTAAACTCAGACCTCTTTCAGTTTTTGTGACTTCTTTCCTCCAGCATCCTGCGTAGGTAAGGGAACACTTCACCACACCGTGGATTCAAACACATTGATATGCAGCCCTGGGTTTCTATTTCAGACTTCATTAGACGTGTACTGCTGCCTTTACAATTACTGAGTGAGTAGGAGTTCAGAGTCACGCTGAAGGTGACTTTAATCAGATAACGGTTGGACACGTGTGGAGCTTTCTATAAGTGCCGGCTGCCGGCCAAACAGTCGACTACGCTTCAAGTCCAGCCGGCTACTTTAATATTAAAGGACCAGTGTGTAACATTTCAGGGGGATCGATTAGCAGATATGGAATAAAATATTCATAGCTATGTTTTCGCTGGTGTATAATCACCTTAAATTAAGAGCT